>JAUJEM010000265.1:0-364270 GCA_030448935.1 Citrus cavaleriei | reverse complement strand
CCTCTCCACCGTCATTTAACCACTTGTAGTTTGTATGGCCGTGAGTGTTTAAGTGTCGGAAGCCCTAACTTCTCTACCATGATAGTACTAGCAACATTAGTACAACTTCCTCCATCAATAATCATACTACATACTTTGTCTTGAACATAGCACCTAGTATGGAAAATGTTTTCCCGTTGCGCTGCTTCGTCTTCCTTTACTTGCACACTCAAAGCTCTCTTCGCTACTAAAGTCAATTCCCTAGGGGCTATATACTCTTCATCTTCGACATCCTCTAATGGTGGTATCTCATTCTCTTCCGTCTCATCTTCAGTTACAATCTCACCATTGTCTCGCAATACCATAACTCTTTGATTCACACATTCACTCGCGATATGCCCCCTGCCTTGACATTTAAAACACTTAATGTCACGATTCCTAATAGTAGAAGTTACAGTGTTACCTTGTGTATTGTGCTTGGAGGGCTCGGATCTTAACTTAGGTGTAGTAGATGCTTGTGGCCTCTCGTCTCGTTTCACATAGCTCGGCTTCCAAGGAGTGAAACTCGAGTTTGGGGTTGCACGAGTGTTACCCCTCCTCTTGAGTTGTTGCTCAATCTTGATGGCTTTGTGGACTATTTCCTCAATCTCCACATAATGTTGCAACTCAATCTTATCTGCAATCTCCTGATTAAGTCCATTTAAGAATCGTGCCATGGTAGCTTCTCTATCCTCCTCCACATTTGCTCTAATCATGGCAATCTCCATTTCTTTATAATAATCCTCAACGCTTCGGCTACCCTGTGTAAGACGTTGTAATTTTTGGTACAAGTCTCGATAATAGCGGTTAGGTACAAAACGCTTTCTCATTAAAGATTTCATTTCATCCCATGTCTCAATTGGACGTTCCCTATTTCACCTCCTGCTTATAACAAGCTGATCCCACCAAGTAATAGCATAGTCAGAAAACTCAATCACAACCAATTTTACTTTTTTTGCCTCTGAATAATTGTGGCAGTCAAATATGAACTCCATTTTCTTCTCCCATTCAAGGTATGCTTCTGGGTCAGATTTTCCTTGAAAAGATGGAATCTTCATCTTTATGCCACTCAATCCATCATCTCTATTCCTATCTCTCCTATCTTATCCATCTCTCCTATAGCTACCCACTGAGTCCTCTCCTTCATCATACTCATCCCTATAATAGTCATCAATCTCTCCTCTAACTAGAGCTCTTTCTCTCCTACGTGCTTGGGGAACAGGTTGTGGCTGCCCTGCACGTATGTTCTCCACCTGATCCAAACGCTCGTCCCATCAATGCTTGAATTTGTAAATTCTAAGTAGTTGCAGATTGATCCTCTTCATTTGTGTTTTGTTCTAGGTTGTGAGACATAGCTATTATCTTCAAAAGAAAGTTAGAAATAATGTGGAAGGACCTCACCTCACTCCCTTACATGTTTCACTTAAGAAAAAATGACTCACTCAATTCCACTCGTGTGTCACTCAAATTATTGGCTTTTACCCTCTTATACGCTCACACTCTCTTGCCTTTTTCCGCTCTTGTGTCTCTGGTTCTTATCAAACTAATCAAACCCATATCGATTTGAAACACAATTCATGAAATATAATAATAAAAATTTGTTCCAAGGTAAAGAGAAGGCAATGTGTCTGAGTCTGAGGATTTGATTTTGGGCAAAATTTTCACGATGGGATAAAACTTGTTTAGACTTCCAGACCTGAAATAATGATAATGAAGATTTTAAGAGAGGTTGGAGTTTTTTTATTTTTTCCAAGAAGAAATGGATAGGTAAAACTTGTGGATTTGGAGAATTAAACCTGAAAGATCCAAAATTGATTTTAAAGAAACCCTAAAAATACTATTCACGCAATCATTTTCGCGGATAATGTTCTGCGACCTTATTCGCATAAAATCGCATTTTTTTTTTTTAAATGCTAGAACAAGATGAAAAATTCAAACAAGAATGAAAACAATAAAAGATAGATGGATCAGCCTTGGAGCCTAAACTTTGTGCAAATGATACGAACCCGTCCAAATGGCGCGACCACTAATCAATTTAACTCCCGAATCAGTCTAAACCGGGAATGGAATTGAGACCTCATTGATGCTTGTGAAGCACGAATCTTGGTATGTAAGTCTACAATCGGTATGGAAGCTGATTGATAAGTCAAAATTTGAATGTGCAAATCAGTAAGTTCGAGTTCGTAAAGAACCAAAGAAAATTAACTCTCTCACCAATTGCATCAAAACTTCTTCTCTCTGTTTATGAATATGAGTACTTTATATGGGGTTGGTTCCAGAATTTTGGAAATAAATCCTAACAAAAAATCAAATACGAATCTAAATCTTCCACTAATAGGGAAAGAATCTAAATCAATCGAGAATCTAATCTAAGTAAATAGGAAAAGAATTAAACTAAATCAGGATCCCTAGTATCTTAAATGCCTTACATCAATTAAATGGAAACTAGGCAATTAAAATAGAAATAGCCGATTTGATTCCTAATAGCCTCCTCGAGAAGGGAAAGTATCGAAAAAAAGAAAATAATATATTTTCCCGCCGTAATGTTTAAGCCAACTCTTTATTTCATGGAAGTGAGTATTGGAAACTTCAAAGCACGAATCATGCATTTATCATGTCTGATTCCCCCTGACCTCCACGAATTTGATTGAGCCCAAGTTGCTTGATCAATCCATTAAGCGCTGCTGGATTTCTTTGCTCGAACTCTTGTAACGGGTCCAGCGGGAACTTGAATAGAGGATGCGAATATGGCTCATCCCATGTGCTTGTGATAGTTTTATCCTTAATCATCAACCGGGCTTAAAAGAGCTAATCTTAGTCGCCTTTGTTAGCTTATTAGCATATTTTCAGTTTTTACTTGATGTTAAACTTCGCAATCTCATGTCTAGCGTAAAAATTTTACTTTCTTTTCCATCTAAGTTAATACGCTTAGAAATGGGTAATTAAGTTAAATCCCAATGGAGTCAGACTAAAAGCTGTAAAAATTCAAACTATGATAATTAGTAGCGAAATGAATAAAAAAAAGATTATAGCAAACTCACATGTGGTAAAAAATCCTCCCAATTCAAGTGCTCTCTTTAATGATGATACCAGCACGAGTAATAATTCTATTTGTAACTTTTTATTTTGACCAATAGTTTGAGGTGGTAAGTAGTTGAAAATAACAACTTAGTCCACTAAGTTATCCCACAAGTCTTCTAGAAGTAATTCAAGAACAGCATCCTGCTCGGAACAATTGTCCCTCTGGGCGTACCATTCAACCTTACAATGTCAGCAAGAACAAATCAACAACATTGGAAGCATCGGCTATCTTGTAGTATAAATTAAACGTGCCATCTTAGAAAATTTATCTATAACCACAAAAACTGAGTCCCTCCCTGCGTTTAGTCTTAGGTAAACCTAACACAAAATCCATGAAACATTAGTCAGGGCATTAGGTATTGGCAATGGAGTGTGTAAGCTATGGGAGCGTACTTTTGATTTGACTTGCCTATAGGTGACACATCCATTACAAAAGAATCTCTCAACATTTCATTTCATATGTGCCAATAAAAGTGTTTCCTACAAAACTACTAAAGTTTCTACAACTCCAAAATGCCCTAGCAACCGCTTCCTCATAAGTTCTTTCACCCGTAAATCTCTCGAAAGAGCAGTTGGGCACCATGAGCTTATTCTTTACAAACAAGTAACCATTATGCTTACGATTGCTTGACAGCTGTAAAATTTTCACAAAGCTTAATGTTCAACCTAAAATCATGGTCATCGGCATACAATTTCATAATGTGTATAAGCTAAGCAATTTTAACGTAGAAGTCAATAGAAATTCATGCACACGTGAAGCATTTGCAAGTGATGTTTTCCTTACCTTGTGACAGAATGACATATAGAAATGTCTCTATGGAATTCCACCATACGACATGCTTCTTGAAACTTGTGTTGGCCTTTCGGGTGTTTCAAAGATTCAAGCCATATGTAGTCTTTATACATATTTTGTCTTCGAACAAGCTGGCACAACTCATATAGTAAGGAAGACAATTTAAAAATTTGTCAACAGTTTCTCATTGAAGTACTCCTTACAACGAGGTTGATAAAAGTACTTAACTTGTAATCCTAGAAAATCTCATCTCCGCATGGCATATTCATCTACAAACCCAATTTCATCCCAATCTTCTCTTATTTCTCTCTCATCGCTCTCTCTTTTACCTCGTTCTTATCGAAACATGTTAACTTGCCCGAAAATTAAAAACCTTATTGTTGAATACTAAAGTATGTTCCTAATCAGCCAGTTAATGAGTCGGTTTCCAGGTAATGAGCCCACATACCATCTGCAAATAAAAAACCTCTTTCACCGGAGAGGCATCGAACCTTGATTTCCAACAAAGACCTTTACCCAAATAGTACATCGAGTCTTTGGACCCCAGATCAATGTTGCTCTCGAGCCTCTTCGAGTGAACAATATGTTACCTTGGAAATACCTACGTTTCGTAACCAAGCTAGGCGAAAGGTATACGCACCTTCATCTTGGAGGTGTAAGGCTAATCCAAACTTAAAGCCATTTTGAAAGAAGATCGTGTGGCCACAGCGAGTTAAAGTCTTTTGAACTCCAAGACAATCTTGAATCCCAGTGCTCCCAAGGCTTTCTTATCTGCAATGAAAGCGGTAACTTTCAGGGACAACAAGAGCATCTCCCCCTCTGTGGTTTTCTTGAGAAGGATATCAGTATATCGACAAAGTCAATAGTCATTTCTTATCAGGATATTCCAGTTCATATATGTAACACTGATTGTCATATGCGGATGATCCATATGATGATGATGAACTTTAAAATTATGAGGAAGGCGAAGGCGAAAAAAAAGCCTTCCTATCGAAACCTCTGCGAGGATCGCTCTCTCTGAAGCCATAGGATGATCGAAGCTCGGTCGACGCTTTGCCGATTTATGAAAGGCTCTTAGAGTGGATAAAAAAAGACAAAAGATTGTTCCACAAAAGCCAATCCCTTCTCCACCAAAGCTCAGGTCATGCTTGATGTTCTCTTCCTCTAGCCAGTCTTACCAAGAATCCTTTCCCCCACTTGAAAAACAAACAGATCCACAAACAAAAGTTATTTCCCAGCCTTTTGTACAGTCACCCATAACTTCTTCTGGCCAACTAGAAGCCCCAAAGCAATATGAAGTAGTCTTAAATTGGCAAACTCAAAATGCCAATGCTCAAAACCAAGCACTTCATAATCTTGGGAGAAAAATTGATAAAGTTGCAACTCAGGTGACAAAAACTGAAACAAAAGTGGGTTCTCTCAATGCTCAGCTAGAATAGATCTATATGAATTTACAAAACAGAATTTCTGAATTAGATGTTGATCTCAGAACGATGATTAACAATTGTATTTAGGGTCTAGAATTCAACAAAAAGGAAGCAGAGATTAGAAAGCTAAAAGCGGAGCTAGCCATGATTGATGCAGACAAAGACCAACCATCTCTCTTTACCAAAACTCAACCCATACCCATTCCTCCCTCTTTATTTGACACATATCAATCTTTCTATAATCCTTCCAAACCACCAATGGACTACAACAAGTTCTTTGGTCTTTCCCATCTCCTTTACAAAAATCAAGAACCTTCAACAATACCATCAACCTCCAAAAAGCCAGCCACAAAAGTCAAAATCCCATAACCAAAACCAAAAGAAAGTTCTTCTCCAATTCCTGAAGATTCTCCAAAATTAACTCCTGAGCCAACAAAGAAAGACAAAGCTCCTGTGCACCAGTACTTTTATCAAAGTGTTGGTACGCAGAACGGTGATCCAGATCTAGATTCATCCTCTGTGGATAGTTCCAGTTCCAGTTCTTATGAACAAACTTCCTCAGATTCAGAATCTCAATACGCAGATATCTCTGGACTACTCATGGTTTAGCCATCTGCAAAGACAGAAGAACCAAGTACCTCTATACCTGTTGTAGAATTTGATGATGAAAATGAAGACCAAGGAAGTTCACAAACTGAACCAATTCCTCCAAATCCACCAGCACCTGAACCTTCTTCTGAACCTTCCTCTAAACCATCTTCGACACAGTGGTTCACTTTTGATGATATTCCTCGCCACAAATGGGCAGTTAGGCACCAAGAATTTGCTGCTTAGGTTGATGTACAGATGACACGACCAAATGCAAAATCTCAGACAGTCCTGAGAGAATTTTATTCCCGATTTACTGGTTCTTTGCGAGATTGGTTTGAAAGTCTAGGAGAATACAGACAGCTTCAACTGATTTAGACCACAATCGCCACAGCCCTTACGGTTATTTATGAACAGTTCATTGGAGAACCAGCTGCAGCAAATGAAGCCTCCAGAAAAGAGTTTCATCAGATGAAATATTGCTCACTCAAGCACAACCATTTGGAGATGCATTACAAAAGAATGAGCATGCTCTACTACAAGTTAAATGGATTCAATGATCCAACTTTAAAGCATGTTTTCATTGCTTCACTTTCTTCAGAACTTTGGTCAGAACTCAAGAGACAGCTCACCGCCTTCAACGTGGACATAGCCAACATCTCTCTTAGAAAAATCTTCCAGTTGACTATGTTATGTCTTGATAGATTGTGTGAATAGAAAGACTTCTTCAAAGATCTCATTGAAAACAAACAACCTTTTGCCTCAGCCTGTAAAAAACCATATCTCAAAATCCAGTGCAAAGATGACAAAAAATGCATTTGTCCAACCAAGAAGAAAGGCCATTTCCAAAAGCACCCCCACAGATCTTCCAAGAAAGGCAAAAAACCTTACAGATACTTCAAGAGGAAAGATTCATCCTCCCAGTTCAGAAAAAAGAAGCATAACTGTTGTTTCATTTGCAAGAAACACGGTCATTTTGCCTGAAATTGTCCAAACAAGTCTGCCAAAGTTGTTCACCTTATTCAACATCTATAACAATCTTCCATGCTTTTTGATCAGGAAGATGTTGATTCTAATTTCTCTGAACAGACAGAATATGATGATCATACGGCATTCATCCTCACAGAGAGTGGGAATGGATGTGATTTTTTCCATTCGCCCATTTGGTCTTGTGTCGGTAGTCTTTGGTAGTAGTTCCTAAAAATATGCTTTGTGTATGATGGCTTAGGGTAAACATATACAACTGCTTGGTCGGGAGTTTGTTTAACTGATGATGGTTTGAAATGATTTAGAGGTTAGTTCATGCCAGTGTGAGTGGTGAAAACCATTCAGAGTAATGTCCGGAGGGAGGATCGAGGCACTTAGGAGTTGTGATGTGCTTGAGAGTGGGTTGAATGAGGGTAGAACAAGTTTAGTAATCGGAATACAGCAGACACATCTGTAATTAAATCTTACGAGATGGTGAGGGATGTGATGAGAATTGAATCTGCCTTAAGAATTAAGTGTTAGAAGTGAGACGAGCGAAGTGGTTGGGTTCAGCCAGACATTCATGAAATACGAAGAGGAATTTTATGGCAAACTTAGAAGAATGTTATTCTGCGGTCAGAAGAAGATATGCGGCAAAGCAAACTAAACAAGAAGGTCGACTCGTAAACGCCTCGCTATGATAGCACGGACGCCTGAAAGGAAGTTTGTTGACAAGTCATCACTCCATTGCACTCATTGTAGAAAGAAGTGTCATACGAAAGAACAATGTTTTGAAATCATTGGATATCCCGACCGTGGGATACTGGAAGAAGAACACCAAGCATGGATCAAAAATCACAGAGGCGAATCCACATCCACTACGGATATTAGAAAAGAATCTTGATTACAAATCGCAACCTCTGTCAGTCAGGTAAGGCCACTTAAAACTCTTACACCAAGTATTAATAGTACATGGATAATTGATTAGAGGCAACCGATCATATGACTTTGATTCTCGACAAGTTTCTCAATTGAAACCATCTTCACAAAAACATATTTCCACCGCAAATGGAACCACAACCTCGATTATTGGGGAAGGATCTTTACGACTCACAAATGAATTAAATTTAGGCCATTGTGTTAATTGTTCCATCTTTAGATTATAATCTTTTATCTGTGTCTCAATTAACCACTTACTTATCATGTGTTGTAATTTTTGGCCTGATCATTGTGTGTTTAAGGACATCCAAACAAGCAAATGATTGGTTATGGTATTAGACGAGGCAACTTGTACTACTTGGAGATGTCATCAACAAACACCGGAAAGCTAAGCCTTTGCACTAGTCGCAAATAGTTCCATAAAAAAGGGAAATCAGAAATTTGGTTATGGCATAGACGTTTAGGGCATGTGTCATTTGGTTACTTAAAAAATTATTTCTAGTTTGTTTTTAAAATTTGATGTTTGTAACTTTAAATGTGATGTTTGTGAACTTTCAAAAGCCATCGAACTACTTTTCCATTGTCCTTAAATAAAAATCCAGTTCCTTTTATGGTAGTACATTCGATGTATGGGGGCCATCTAAAGTTTCTACAATTGGAAGTGCTCGTTGGTTTGTTACATTTATTGATGATTGTAGCGAGAATGACATGGATTTTTCTGATGAAATCGAAAGACAGAAGTAAACTCTTTATTTCAAAGATTTCATAAGATGGTGACAACTCAATTTCGAGACACAAATTCGAGTTCTACATACTGATAATGGAGGCGAGTATATGAGCACAACAATTCAACATTTAAAATCACAAGGATCATCCCATCAAACCACTTGTGTGGGGACACCCAACAAAATAAGCGTTCTTGAACGCAAAATGCAGACATTTACTAGAAGTTGTTCGAGCATCACTAATCCAAGCCCACATGCCATTATCTTATTGGGGAGAAGCACTGCATCCGCCGCGCATACTGATCAATCGAACACCTTCAAGCTCCCTTGGATTCCGACTCCTTTCAAGTTCCGAATGATGCAATTATGTCACCAAATGTGCCGAATCTGCCCCACATGTGTTTGGGTTGTGTTGCCTTCGTTCATTTGCCGCAACAAAACAAATTATCTCCTCGAGCACTACGTTGTGTTTGTAGGGTATGCCTTACATAAAAAGGGATACCGATGCTATCATCCACCATCAAGAAAAATATACATCACCATGGATGTCGTTTTTTCATGAAGATATCATGTACTACTTGTCGAGTCCAATTTCGGGGGAGTATAATGAAGAGGAAATTCATACTCTTACATATCTTCCACCGAAGAAAGTCAATCTTCCATTGAGATAGTAAACCTTCAAGATCTTCGGAAAAGCAAATGGTGATGATGATTAGTGCGTGAGATATGTGAAGACACATTTGGGGAGCACAATAACTCAGACACAACTGCAATCGAGAATGAGTCACATGAAGAAATACCTAACCAATCGTCTGCAGAGGATGTTCCTACCACAAGTCCAATCAGAAGAATTCTTCCCCAGCGTCAAAATAGAGTATCCCTAAACCCACATATGAGCCCTGACTTCTCTAGTAGAGTCAAATACCCTATGAGTCATTTTGTGTCTAACCATCGCTTGTCGGATCAAATCAGGTCATTTGTGAATCAATTATCTCTGTTGTATCTATTCCTAACGATTGTGCGAGGAAGCTTTAAAAGATCCAAAGTGAAAGCGGCTATGAATGATGAAATGAGATCTCTTGGAAAAATCAAACATGAGAACTAGTTGATCTTCCACCAGAAAGAAACCAAAGGTTGTCGATGGATCTACACTATAAAATACAAAGCAAGATGGCTCTCATCAACGATACAAAGCAAGACTCGTAGCTAAGGGTTACACCCAAACCTACGGGATTGATTATACTGATACGTTTGCACCGGTAGCAAAAATTAATACTATTCGTATCTTATTATCATTAGTAGTCAACTTGGATTGGCGATTACATGATTCGATGTAAAGAATGCTTTCCTCCATGGAGACCCGTCTCAAGAAATTTATATGGATCTGCCACCGGGATGCAGTGGACGAACGCACTCAATCGAGAAAGTATGCAAATTGAAGAAATCATTGTATGGGTTGAAGCAATCCCGAGGCATGGTTCGGGAAATTCACAAAGGCTATGGTTCGTTTTGGGTATAACCAAAGCAATTCAGATCATACCTTATTGATTAAAAAATGAATAGGTAAATTCACTGCCCTTATTGTATATGTGGATGATATTGTAGTTAAGGTAAACCATTTAGGAAGAAAGCAGAGGCTCTTGAAAGTACTTGTCAAGAGAGTTTGAGATGAAGGATTTAAGTGCCTTAAAATACTTTCTTGGAATTGAGGTTTCTCGATCTAAGGGAGGAATCTTTTACATCTCAAAGGAAATATGCCTTAGATCTATTGCACGAAAGCTTGGGAATGATGACTTGTCGGACCTATTGACACCCTAATAGAAGAAGGGCAAGTTTTGTATTACTTTACTCAAGTTCCGATAGACAAAGGAAGATATCAAAGGCTGATTGGAAGATTGATGTACTTGTCCCACACAAGGCGAGATCTTTGCTTATGCATTGAGTGTTGTAAGCTTGGTTTATGCATAATCCCGGAGAACAAACACATGAAAGCGATGTCACGGATCACGAGGTACTGAAGACAAATCCGGAAAAGGAATCTTATTTTCCAAAAATGAAGATTCTGACAACATAGAAGTTTATCTTTTGATGTAGATTGGGCCGGTCGATTAGTGATAGACGCTCTACTTGAGGATACTTTACCTTTGTGGGAGGAAACCTTGTCACATGGAGAAGCGAGAAACAACATGTCGTTGTCCGTTCGGCGTTGAAAAGCGAATATCGAGGCATGGCCTTGGGATATGTGAAGGGCTATGGATAAGTTTTATCTTAAACGATTTGGGCTATCCATCACAACAACCAATACAACTATCTTTGTGACAACAAAGGCACGAGATATTGCTTCATAACCCGATTCAACACGATCGAACAAAACATGTGGAGGTAGATAGATTTTTATCAAAGAGAAATTAGATGAAAAAATCTTAGAACTGTGAAAATTCGATCGGAAGATCAACTTGCTGAATATTTTTAACGAAGGCCATTTCAAGCGGGGCATTTACAAAATTCCTAGACAAGTTGGGTATGCAAGACATCTATGCACCGACTTGAGGGGAGTGTTGAGAATCAAATAAAACGGCATTGAATGAAGCTTTCAAAGACGGAATCTGCACTTGTCAAAGGGTAATCTGCACTTGTCAAAGACAAGATCCAGCGACCGAGATTGACACATTTCCTTCCGTATTCACATATGTAATCTTTGAAAAAATGTAGCCTCTACATCTATAAATAACTCTCAATGTATAATGCTTTATTTAAGAAATGAAAACACGTTTCTTCACCATCATCCCCGGATTTGGTGCCCACGTGCTCGTCCACAATCATTGCAGTCTCAGATTTTGAGGGAATACCAATTTTTCTTTCATCCAGCTCTGGTGGTGCAGTCTTCAGCCACCGTTCGCCAGAACTCATCACTCCTCTCCGAGTAGGTGCTTTCATCCATGAACTGTAAGGTTTAATAACATTGCCACCTTCATTTTCATATAGGGATGGACAAATCCTCTCGGTATGTCCAAGAAGACCACAAATGAAGCAATATATATTAAGGCGTTCATACTTAAAGTCTACCCAAATCCATTCCCCTCCTATTCTCTTCAAACGCATTCCGAATTTGAGGGTTTCTTGATATCGATTGACACTGTAAACGCATGTGTAATTCCTCCATATACCTTTAAAATTATTTTCGTCCGACTTCAAAAAAGCACCAATGTAATTGCCTATACTTTGCAAAATCTTTTCCGATTGGAATCCAATGGGCAAATTGTAAACTTGGATCCAAAAGGTAGTATGAAATAAAAGAACATGTTGAGGTTGTTCATCCGCTCCCAATCTATGCACAAGAAGGATATGTTGATTCAAAGTCCACACTGCGATTCTAGCACCCTCTTGTATCGGTTTAGTGGAAAAATTGAAATAAGAATAGAGTGGGAGACAAATCTTTGATGCAAACTCCCTTGCCAGGCCACCATTGTATTCTTCATAGTGACAAAATTGATCACCTTATCAGTTAAAAAATGTCCCGCAAGACAATAGCAAGAGTCAATCTTATTCGACCCATTACTTTCCTCCTCTTCTCCAGCCACTACAAGACCACTTTCCTCCTTTTCTTCAAGTTGTAGACGTGCATATGCATTTTGCAAGTCGAACTCAGCGTTATCACTCTAGCAGGCCATAAAGATTGATGGAAAAGCAAGATTTTTTAGGAAATGATTGAGAAAAGATGAGCAAATAATAAAGAGACTATAGTCAATGATTGAGCAAAGACGAGCATAATGAAAAACAAAACTAACTTGTCATAGAGACAAGACTCTTCCCATTTTTTTCACATATCAATTGATAAATTAAATTCTAATTCCTCAATAATTATTATAAAAGTTAATTTTTAAATATAAATTTATGTTATTCTTTACTATAATATCATCAAACGGAAAAATATTTGGCATTTGTTGATTTAAAGTTTTAGGTGTTTAAGACTCTATTTGGTATTGAGGTAATATGACTTATTATGGAAAAAAAAAATTGTAGCTATGCTGTGAACCAAACCCTGCCTTAAGTAAAGTTGCTAGAGTACAAAAATATTTAGTTTTAAAAACTTATATACTTGGTATTGACTACAAATTACAAGAATATTTTGTAATCTTGGACTCTTAATAAGAGTGTGAGCTAAGATTAATTTAAATTCCAAACTGTAGTAAGTGTGCTTATTAAAATTATAGTGGTATAACTTTAATACCATAGCACTAAATAGGACCTAAGATAAATAGTTTTTAGGTTGCATATGTTGAGTTAGTCTTGAGTACATCAAAGCATTTATTTGTCAAGATTTGTAGTTTTTTTTTAATAAATTTAGTTTTTGCACGTGTTTAGAGATTGTACACCTGAAGATATTCCAAACTTAAAAAATCATGTTTCAACAAATAATATGGTCGAGAATCAGTAATTTTGATATAAATAATAATTTGATCAGTCATTTCTAAGAAAAACCTCACATATCTAGCTCCAAATAAATCATATTCTATAGCCAAATTCATGCTACCAAGTACAAAGGGTGTCTATAAAATATACCAGCCGGTAATTCCTATTCCATAACTAAAGCTTAAGGTAATCAATAACTAATCCGGTAATGTGTATAGTTTCGGCATCTATTTTGTTGTAAATGTTCGAAGGAAAAGATATGGACTGATTAGCAATAATATTAATGACCATTAACATAAATATAAATATGAAAAATAATCTCAAATTATGATAGTTGATATTTTTGTATAATTAATTATTTATTGTCTTAGCATTAGGGATGACAAAAGACCTGATCTGACCCTTGGTCTAATTGACCCAACATTAACTTTTAGGGGTTTTGCCTGAATTCAAGGGATTAAGAGACGAACTATGACTCAATTGCATTGGAATCAAGGTCAGAGTCTTACCAAAAAACCCGACCCAACCCTTAACCCTTAAATTAATTTTTTAAAATTAAACACATCGCTTAAAAGTTAAAACACACATACAATACATATAGTCACAATTCACTCCATAAAAATTTTATCTTTGTTTCATATTAATTTAATAGTTTGTATTTGATTTATTTACTTGTTAATTTTGTTAGATTGCTACACGTTGTATTGTTGTTAAAGCTAAATAGGTCGGGAAGAAAGATTCTGAGGTTGGGTTGAATGACATACATCTTAGTCGAGCACATTATTTCTTTTTATTTTTATTTTTTCATTTTGCTTCTCATCAACTCCGTCAACGTCTTTTGTACATCATCTTTAGTCTTTTTGATGGAATTATTTGGTTGTTAATGGTATTGTCCCAAAAATTCATCTTTACATCTTCATGTTCTTTATTTTTTTCAATCAAATTCTTCAATGTAATGATCCATTTCATTTATGCAACTTTTGCGTGGATTTCATGATTAATTTTTATGGGTTAAACTTTCATTTGCCTTGAAACTACTTAGATATGCCACCTGTTTGACAAAATTCCTAACAGAAGAAAAAGCTAAAATCCAAAAAAAATAAAAAATTATAGTTTCAGTTGATATTCTTACTAAAGGAAGTTCAAAGATATAGTTCTGGTATTAAAAATAGTAAAAAAAAAAGCAATAAAAAAATTAATTAATGACAAATCTGTAAAAAAAAAAAATCTAATTGAATTTTACTATAGTTGGTTGATATGATGATGACGGATGTCGAAGGGTGTTACGTAAGACGATAGAGGAGAAATCAAGAATAATTTCGGCCGCTCAGAAGATTAATAGCTGTTATATAATAAAAACGATAAAGACGAAAATAAAAAGTTGAAGTCAATTAATTGCAACCCGCTCAAAAGGTTACCACGTGCCAGCTCAATTTATCTAATAATTAAATCCAGCTGTTAGATTAAATAAAAAGGCATCCAATGGATTTATTCAAAAGCGAAAATATCTATTGGCACCCTTAAACTTAATGGAAACTACATTAATCGAATTAAAAGAAATACTTTTAAATCTCAAAGAAGAAATTAAGGATATAAAACAAGAAATAGGGAAAATAAAGATAGAAATATCTGTAATACAGATGAGTTAAAAGAAAAATTAGAAATAAAAGAAGCAACACCCAGTGATTCAGATTAATGGAAGATACATTAGAAGAAATAATTGAAAAATTTAGTGATATAAATCTTAGTGATTTAGAAGATTTTGAAAAAGAATACTGCATAAAAATGAACACTGCTGGAGGTCCATAAATGAAACCTAATATTGGAGAACCAAGTCATAGATATGAAATAAATAAAAAGAAAAAGAGACAATTTTTTGAATACTATCCACCCATTAACAACACTCCTTGGAAAAAAGAATACCAACCAAATAATAATAATCAAATACCAATAAGCAATGCAGGTACATTTTTAGATTTAGACTGCAAAATAGATCCCCGAAAAGCTTTAGTAGAATGGGGAATGCAAATGAAATTATTTTTCATATTTAATGGAGCTAAAGAAGATTGGAATGTAGAAACTGAAGAAGAACAAATAAATATATTTGCTGATATTCTAATAGCAAGTTTCACAGGAAATGTGTTCAATTGGTGGAAAGGACTAAGTGAAGATACACAAAAACTGATAAAAGATTCAACTAAAATAGCACTAAGCAGATCTAGAGGATTAGGAATTGAAAGAATAATCGAATATATTGCCAGTGAATTCTTAGGTGAAGACTGGTTACAAAACTCAGAAAATGAAGCAAAAAAAGATAAATTAGAAGCAAGAATGAAACTAATAAATCTGACAATATGTAACATGTGTTTTGTAAAAGAATATACCTGTGAATTTACTAAATATTACTATACTCAATTCATGAGTCATGAAGACCAAAATATTTATAAAAAATTATATTATTCCAAACTACCATATCCCTGGAATGGATATTTTATTAATGAATATGAAAAATACAACACTAATAATAATAGTAGACTCCCAGATACGTTAGGATCTAGAATAAGATTTTTAAATACAAGATTAAGTGAAATATGTATTCAAAGAAGTTCAATAAAGAAAAGCAAAAATATAGGGAAAATATGTTGTGAAAAGACAGAAATGCCTACCCAATGGGGATGTTATACACCTTATAAACGAAAAACAAAGTTGTATAAAGAGGAGAAAAAATATAAAAAATACCGAAGCTTTAAAAGAAAATATAAAAAATCAGAAAGGAGATATTATAAAAGAAAGTATAAAAACCAGAGAAAAGTACTAGATAAATCCAAATGTAAATGTTGGAATTGTGGAGAAATGGGACATATTAGCACAGATTGTACAAAAAAGAAAGTTAGACTTTTAAAAGAAGATTTTGAAAATATAAAAAATGAGTTAGAAGAAATAAGCAATTTATCAGAGTATGAAGGAAAAGAAATTTACATGGCAGAAGAATCAGAAACAGAAGATGAGTCAGAATAAAGAAGAACTTACGGAAAATGAAAAAATAGAAGAAATTGAAGAAATAGAGAAAGAAGAAAATAAAAGTGGATATAGCCTTGTTGCCACTTTTAACAAGGAAAAATACAATAAACTTTTAAAGATAAATATAGAAAAACCAGAATATGGAATAATACATCGACTTAGAGATATGTTCAAAAGAAAACGAATAGTGTTACATGAATATTATGAACAAGAAAAGGCTGTAACAATTACACAAGCTGAAGGAAATATTAGATTCAGTCTAATAAATAAAAGATCTATAGATTTAGCATTAAGGAAAATAAAAAATGAATCAACAAAAGAAAAAATTCAATATGTATATCTAGCAGAAATTCAAATCTTAATAAAATCTCTTTTTAAAGAAGGTATAGATAGTCCCATAGTCTTATTACTACATGATCAAAGATTTACTGACCCCAGTATAGGACATTTAGGAACAATAGAAGGAAATTTGTGTTATACTAAATTGTTATTTACATGTCATCCTAGATATTGTGTACACATAAAAGATAAAAATATAGATGAAACGTTAAGTTTACATTTTAAACTATTAAAAAAGAATTTAATGAAAGAAGGAAATAGGCTAATGACAATACATTATTAAGCATTGTATAGTTTTGTAACTCAAATTATGGTGAAGTATATGGGAATAAACCTTACATAGAAATAAATAAAGAATATGAAGACATAGCAACATTTATAGAAACCGTAATCCAAGATTACAAAATTCCTATAAATTATGACTTAAATATTGATGATAAAAAACAATTTTTAGACCATAATAACGAGAACTCCATCATTCCTATAAGTTTTGCAGGAAGAGCTTTAATTAGGGGAAGTTCATCTAGAAAATTGAGTACTGATAAACAAATAGTTAGGTCTATAACAACTAACAATGTAATAAAAATACTTGGACAATACTTTAATGGAATAGATTATACAACAAAAATACCTATACTAGTAGACAACTTAGTACAAGTCATAATTATATGAATCATACCAAAATAAAGGACTCTTGGTAAAAGAAAAAGAAATTCCATACGAATATACTGATTTCAATGGTAATAAACATATTTGTAAACAAGAAGTCAAAGTCCCTCTAATAATAGAAGGAATTAGAATTATAGTATCTTGTTATATAGACTCTTTCATGACTACAGACCCGGAAAAACATATAGTATTAGGAAATAGTTTTTTAAATGATTTAGAATATTATAAGATAGAGAAGCATAAAATAACTTTACAAATAGAAGGTCAAAAAATAGTATGTGAAACATGTTAAAGCAAGCTTATATAAAATACCCTATGTCTGTCTATATACAAATAAATATAATTGAAAAAGATATAGATACATGTGCCTTAATTGACACTGGTAGTGAAATAACCATTATGAAATCCTTTTTATCCAGCCAATGGAAATCAATGGAAAATTAAAAATTGGAATAACAGGAGATAAACAACAAGTCAATCAATCCTTAATAAATTTTGAAATCTTATTAGGAAGTAAAATAATCCGTATTAATCAAATATTTCAATACAATAATATGGATTGTGACATACTCTTAGGCAATGATTTTCTACAACAGTTCCCATATTATCAACAAACTACATATATGATAACCTTAAAAACCCCTTGTAATCATATTCTTCGTCTCCCTCGCGAATTTCAACCTTACAGAGTTCAGCCAGCCCAGCGTGGTGATAAGCTTATTTATCCTATTATAATTTTAAGATCATCCATATAAAAGATCACCCATATAAAGGGAACTAACAATTTTCTTGCAGATTTCCTGAGCAGAAATTCGGAGAATGAATACAGAGACAAATAAAACCATGTCTGTAATAAATACAGAAATACAGAGGCTCAAGGCTGAAGCATCTGACATGCTTGATGCCATAAATTACATGAAAGAAGCCATGGAGGCTCATGAGAAGGGAATACATTTGTTAGAGTCATACATAAACGACCTAACAGAAGGGCTCTCAATAAACACTAGCCCAATAAAAATAGGAAGCAGTAGTGGACCACTCCCACAACAGGAACCAATCTCTGACCCAACTTTCAACCGAACCATATCCATAGAAATTGAATCACCAAAATCAACTTCTTCAAAAAAGTTCATCAAAATAAACAGTGCTCTGTCAAAAGAAGAAGAAAAACCTTTTCCCTTAAACCCAAAAGAAGAATAATATAAACAATTTTCCACATGGGTATATTCTACTTGTACCCACAATAACACCATTTTTAAAGCTCCAGGAAAAAATATATATCCTAGAATGATAATTACAAAAGGAGCAAATCCACTCATAGTCGGGAAAATAGCAAAATATGGATTTTTAGATTTAATATATCCTGATATAGACTTAAGGGAAATAGCCAGCTTTGATGAGCTATTTGTTAAAGAAGTCTCAAAATTTGCCCAAAAGCGGTCTATATATCTAAAATTCTATACCATAAGCCCCGAATATCATCAGAATGTTGAATACCAAGCATTTTATATGATCTCAATAGGACATCTTACAAAATATTTTCAATTAGAAGTAGGAACTGAATACACAAATGTTCCTCAAATAACCAGATCATGGATTAGAACCCGCAGAGCTCGGGGAATAAAAGCAATTTGGAGTATTGCTAAAGATCTTTATAAAAGAAACTATAGAACCATCATTCGTTTCCAAAATTATATCCTTGTGACCTCAGAGGATAGCCATACACCTTCCAATATCCTCTTAGAATTCATTAACGAGATCAGCACCATGAGATTTCCAAGCAGTAGCGAGACCCTACAGCAAGCTCATCAGCTTATGGAGATAAAAATGCCTGACAAATAAAAGCTCGTGGCAGACATAAGAAAAAGAAGATGCCCGATAAGATAAAAGAAAAGCTCGTGGCAGACAGAAGAAAAAGAAGATGTCCGACAAGATAAGAAAGCTCGTGGCCGACAAGATAAAAAAGAAGATAAAAAGAAGAAGACTCGTGACGGATAAATCCAATTTTGTAATAATGTAATCCATAATGTAAGTAGTGGGGTCAGAAGACCAATAATGTAAGAGAATCTTTTGAGAAATAAAAGAGGAAGAGAAGGAGCAAAGAGGCTCAGACGTTTTGAAAGAGAAAAAATCATTTCCTTAATTTTTCATATCATTCTCTATGATGAGTAACTAAACATCTCCTTGCTCTAAATCCTAAATCAAAACATCACCGATCGAAAAACAAAAACCATCAGGGAAAAAGAAGAGAAACCTAGAACTATCTTATACTTCTTTAACATAACGATCTAAGTCCACACAGTAAAGCCATCTGAGTCCACAGTCTCGCTGAGGCAGGAGGCCGTTAAGGGAACAGGACAACCAGGCTGAAGGTCACTGGAAGGAGATCGGGAAGGAAAGAAGAAAATATATTTTAGGTAATAATACTCAACTTTTATCTCTTTGTGGAAGTTTGTTGATGGTTGTTGATGAAGAGATTTATGGAGGAAGAGCAATCTCTCAAATTGAAGTAAATCTTTAATAATATGAATCACAGATTCCACTTAGGAGAATCTAAAGAGTATATGATAAATCCAACTACTAAAATAACATATAATGATTATATGATGATAATAGACTTTAATTTAGGATCATTTAAACAGAGCTCATATTTATTTAGTAAACAGGAGCTCGTAAGAACAAAAGATTTATTAGTTGTATATTCGCTAGATCTACCCCAAGAAATAAAACGAAAAATCATAAAATATATTGAAATAGATAATCTTAAACAAAATATAATCATGTTAACAGTAGAAGAAGGAATTGATATAGCCAAATCCTATTTACAGCATAAAGTTTACAAGGCAGAACCTTCATATATTTATAATTCTGATAATGAAGAATTTGAAGTATAATCTGGAAAATTTGAAAAGTATATAGGCTGGAAACCAAGGTGTGCGGACTACTGGTCCAAAGGAGATTTAAATATCTTGGCTTGCCAAGGATCTCATCACTCTGGTAGAACAACGCCACGTACTTTTCTGTTCCTAATAAAAATATTTATTCCTTACATGTTGAAATATACATCGATCAATTTCATAAGTCTTATATAGATTTAAGTTTTGTAATCATATGAATTGATAAGTTTAATTTTTCAGTTTTAATTATGTGTATTTTAGTTTATGTGTAAATTTTATCTGTACTTTTGTTTTAATCTGTTTAATCTGTTTTATAAAGCAAAGGCAAAAATGGTATCAGAGCCAGCCAGAACCATAAAATGGACCCTATATAGGCAATTGTTGATAGTTTATATACATTACAAGTATATAATAAAGAAGAAATAAAAAATTTAATAAAAGCAATTAAAACCGATAAAAATAATATAAGAAATATAGAACTCGAATTAACTGAAGAACTAAGAGAAAGATTTATAGATACAACATGTGGTGAAATTTTAATAGAAAAGAAAATGAAATTTATAGATAAGTTTATAAAATTCTTAATATATTGGTATAAAACAGAAACGCTATGAATCAAGCTGTCAATACCATACAAGAATTAGCAAGTACTATAGACCGTATGTTTTTAGGATGGGAAAATATAGTAAATACATATATAAATTTAATAAACCAGAAAATAGATTTGCTAGAACAAGAAAGAATAGGATTAATAAATTTAGGACCAGAAATCTATTCCGAATTTATAGATTTATATGAATTTGACAACCATTTGTTAGTATTTAAGGAAATAAATAAAACTTTAGAAAAAATAAAAAATAGATGTGGAAGGGATGGGAGAAGACAAATACTTCCGCAACTATAGAAATTATAAATGATTGAAAGGACCCTTATGAAATTAATCAGGAAGAATAAAACAAAAGCCATAGGCACTCCTAGAAAAAAATATGGTATGATATAACTGTTGCAACATAGTTGGACCGTAATTAAGCACACAAATGAGATGTACGTATAATAAGAATCAAGGCTACTATGTAATAGATATAATAAAATAATCATGAGCATTGTAAGCATATAGACGTGAAAATTGATTTCAAATCATGTCGGTCGGTAACTTTTTTTTTTTAAATTTCTGCAGCTATTCTAAATGATTTAAATAAAAAAGATTGTCAATATCCCTCAATTGAAAATAAAATATACCACTTACTCCTATTATTTTTGTAATATTTAAAAACCAGAGGGTACATAATATTTCAATGAAAAGAGAATTAAATGGGTCATTTATTTGATAAGTTATCTTGAGAATTGATAAGTATATATTTTTTTTATATTTTACTATTAATTTCTCCATCTTTTTCTTATTTTGGTCTTAAATATTCTAATTATTTTAGTTAATTTTTAATTTAGTTATTTGTTAAATTGTATTTTATTATGTTAATTTTTATCTTAGTTTTTATATTTTGTTATTTTATGTATATTTTAGAATTAAAGAGGAATTAAATCGGAATATTTAAGAAGAAATCTACTTGAAAGAATTAGAAAAGGAAATAATTGAAGATTTTTTGGAAGCCAAGAAACCGAAGCCAATAAATTAATACATGCACATTTAGAAGCTTATGGCGATTTTATGGAGATTAATGAAGACTTTGGGAACAAGCATGCATGAAATAGAAACTTATTTAATGTGCGTGGCTTTATAAGTTGCATGCAATATTCACGTGACCAATTTAAAAAGATCGCGCGCACACAACAAAAAGCATATTGAAGAGAGTAAGGGGCAGTCACAATAAGAAAAAAAGAAAAAGGAGAAGCCGAAAGGAATTAAATTGGAGCAGCAGCTGCTTGAATTAATCTCCATAACTGATTTTATCGACTCTCTTATTCCAATTCCATCATGTTAGGTTAGATTTTTTTATTTGATTGAAGGTGAATTCAAAATCCTAAACATGATATGTAATTAATATTCAATTTCTATCGTTCAATTTGTTTAATTGAGATTGTTTATGGTCTTTTATAATTAAAGTAAAACCTTTATATAGTCATATTGTTGGGACTTGAGAAATTTATTTTTATAAAGAGGTTATAACTCAATAGAGGTATAGTATAAAAATTATTATCTTTACTTAATTATCCCTAATGCAAGTGATATAGAGGTAAATTATGTCATGTATTAATAAATTAATAAGTGAGTTAAATTTAATGTATAGACATTAATAAATTTATTAGTAAGTGAGTCAAATTCAATGGATAGATATTAATAAAAAAGATATATAGTTTCAAAAAACTAATACAAAAATTGTCATGCCAAGAAGTTACATACTTGAGAAGTTATAAATATTTTGGCTTCAACAAGAAGATGCCTATGCTAACCAATTAATACATACCCGTAAATTGAAAGATGTGGTTGCAACTTTAAAGAACAAATCATTCACAAGCAACTTTAGAAAGATATTTTGTTCTATCTTAATTATTTAATGTAACATGACATATATTTTTGAAATTTTATTATTATGTGGAGGTAAGTTTATTAAGACAAGACCTACAAAAAATATAACTTATTACAATGTGAAGTTTATTATTAATTATAACTAGAACCAAGTTGGGATCACAATTTTTTATTACTATGAAGAGGTTATTCCTATTTGTAGGTTCTACTGTATTTATGATTTTAATATTGTCTTATTTGAGTGGCCAATTAGACAGGACTTCAATAAATTCTATTGCTAGACTAAAATTCTTGATCCGTAATTTTCTTGATATTTTAATCATTAGTAGTAAATTAAAATCAGTGATTTCAATTGGAGAACATAACCTATGTTAACTAATCTGAGCTTGTGTATTTATTGCCTAGATCAACCTAATGTCTTTCTCTACTTAATGCTTCCATTATCTTAAATTTAAAGAGATTATTTTAAATTTTTTAATTGTTAGAGATTAGGTAAAAAAATTATTTTGCCGAACAACACATTAAAGAAAGATAGAGATTAACATAGCTTATTGTTGTCTACGGTTGATAGTTTCAATAGAAATTAATGATTGAATTGATATATTATGTCCATGTTTGATGCTTTGACCAAAGTTTTCATCATTATTATTTCTTTCCCATTTAATTAGAGTTTTTACTAAATTATTGTTTTCATAGTTTTAATTTTTTTTTGCTATTTAGTTAAAAATTCATAAAATCCCATCTTTTATTTATAGTTGGTTTTTTCTTTAGTTAGATTAATAGGTATTTTCTATTATTCTTCTTATTATTACTATTGCTTCTGCTGCTACTATTATTATTTTATTTTAAATATTTGTCTTAGAGTTGATAATAAATACAACTAGCATAGTCTTTGTGGGATCGAATCTTACTCACTCTATATTAGTTGTTTATATCATTAGTAAGATTTTAAATTTAGTGCACCCTAACGACACTACTAGGTATATAAAATATGTATTTATTATAATAAAAATATTTAAAAAATAATAAAAATACAAGAAAATATCTTATTATTAATTTTTTATTCACACCAAAACATATATGTACATTCATATTACTTCAACGATGTTATGAATCATTATATCTGAAAATGATTTAAGTCTTTCACTACCAATACATTTTCTTTACGCCCATTTTGATAAATTCAATGAATAATCTTAGTATTTAATGTGTATTCTTAAATAATTTTATTTTTCAATTATTCAACCATTTTTTTCCTCAAGTTTAATGTTAGCCAAATTAGTCAATATTTATATGTTTCAATGCAACAAAAAAAAAATTATTTGTAACAAGTCACTTTGTTAATTGGATAGTTGGTCATATTTTATTCAGGAAATGGGTTGGATTGGTATTGGTTTCAATGTAGTTAAATAATTTTATTAGGTCTGTTGTACTTATTCAATTTAATAAGTACATTGTTTTAGAATTGAGAAATTGTATGATTCGAATCTTTAGTATTCTCTTATTTATTCCTTATATCTACTATTTAGGTAGAATACTCTCACCCATTTTTTTCTGAAAAATCGAAAGTGAAAAAAACCTCAAAAACACAAACAAGAGATGTAGACATAAAAATAATTTCAAAAGGATGAGACTAAATAAGAACAAGAGATATCCACATATATGAATCATTATATGAGCTTATTATAATTTTTAGGGAAATTGATCAAAAGCAATTATTATTTAAGTAAAATAATCATTTTTCTACCTTTTTTTATTATAATATTTTTAGAAAGCTTTGGGTAAAGCCCAAACTAATTTTTAACCCCTGCTTTCCTATAATTTAATCGAATGGCCAGTAAAATAAATCTATTTGGATTTTTTTCGTGGCATTTACTATTTTACCAATATGATTTAGTAAAACTCACTATTATAAAAAATAAATTATAGTTTACCCCTTCATAAATTGGTATACATCATTTCAATTTATTTCTCAAATTATTAAAACATCAATAAGATCCTATTTTACCATTCAAAAGATTTGGTAAGTTGTGGTCGCGTTGATGAAATTCTTCATGAATTTTTTTGCTTATTTCACGGTAAATTGGGAAAGTTTCATGGCTTTAATAGTTAGATAAAACCAATAAAGGACAATTATCTACTGATCACCCGATCTTTCAAATTTTTTTTTTCAAAAATACACCAATACTTTTTTTTCTTTGTAGAATTTCACCTGAAGTTAACAATGTTTTTCACTCGTCCACTGTCGTTTTAACTTTTTTAGAACCTTGCTAACGTCATAGGGCAAAAATTATCATTTTACCTTAATAGCAAAAAACGATGTTGTTCAAACAAGATTGAAATAGAAGAAAAAAGGGCAATTATCTACCAACCACTCGATTTTTCCAGCTTTTTAAAAAATACACAAATATTTTTTTTTCTTTTTAGAATTCTACCTGAAGTTAACAATATTTTTCACTCGTCCACGACTGTCTTAACTCTATCAGAACTTTGACATGACTCAAAAGTGATTGATTACTTGTATATATTAGAGTGTCTAGTCATAATATAACCTAATAAGTCCAGGGTCGAACTAAAGGGAAATATAAATTTGGTAGTAAATTATTAAATAAGAATAATTGTAGAAAAAGAAGTTAAGAAGGAAGAGTCTAAATAAATAAATAAAAATGTTAAGGTTATATAATCCACTCTTGGTATTAAAATCATGATCATAATACGCTTTCATATTTATATTTCACATTTTTTTCAGTTTGAAAATTGTGTGACTCAGTTCTAATTAATCACCCTGACACGAATCAAAAGTGTTATTACTCTTAAGTATAAGAGTATCTAGTTATAATATAACCTCGTGAGTCCGAGGTTTAATCACAGAGAATTTAAAATCTAATAGTCAATTCATTAAACAAAGAAAATTAAATTCGAGAAAAAAATTAATAGGAATTAATCAAAAAATATGATAAGGTTTCAGAATCCACTCTTAGATTTTTAATTATGATTATAACAACTCTCTCATATTTTTATTTTGCATTTATTTTGCCAGTTAATTATTATGCCATTTAGTTCTTAACTAACCATTAATGTGATAAATATGCGACCAAGTACCTAATATGCCACAACTATATTAAAGTGTCGAAATTATATCAAAATACCATATAAATCTGAAGAGATTTAGATCTATAAATTAACATGACTTAAAAGAAACTGATAAGAAAGAAAAATAAAACAAATAAAATAAACTTTAAGACTCACTTGTGAGAGTAATTAATCAATAATTTGAATCTTTAAACTTCACCTTTCATCTCAGCTCAGAAAATTAGCCACTTATATTAAAAAACAAAACACTCATTTTATTTAACAAACTTCTAAAATATATTATAAGAAAATGAACTACAAAAAAGAAGAAATTTCTCTCAATCCTCAATCTCACAGCTTCCTCTCATCTCTTCAACTCTGCCCCCATACTGCTTGCATCCCTTCATCTTTTATAGGCAAGGAATGCATCCTCTTATTTTTTTTAATAATATGTATACATTCATGTATGATAATCGGGTGGCAAAATGGCCACGGGCCACCTGACTATCACAGCTCACTTTGCCTTTTTTTTTTGAAATATTTATTTATTTTTATTAATTACATCTTCTTAAAATACATTCCAAATAGCTCCAACTATTCTTCTTTATTCCTGCTTTCAGTTCCAATTCCCTCTTTATTCCTGAAATATTTACAATATAAAACTTAACATACCTCAAATTAATTTTAACATAAAAATTTATTAGGGGAGCGGTTAAGATAACTTATGAATAATGAGCACATTAATCAACACTATGAGTAAAAAATTGATAATTTTAAACTTATTAAATGTACACTTTTTAGTCTCAATTACACCCTATAAATAAATATGGTAATTAAGTATATAATGTGCCACAGTTGTATTAAAGTGTTCATACTATTGTATTGGTGTGTTTATAAAAGATCTAAAAACCCACATAGATCCTAGAGGATTTACATTTATAAATTCTAACCACTATATGGATAAATATGATGATTAAGTACATAATATGCCACAGCAGTATTGGGGTGTGCCCACTATCATATTGGTGTATCAACATTATGTCTAAACACCAACATAGATCTAAGTGGATCTAGATCTATAAATTATAAAAATGTAATTAGGGCAAAATAGTTAACAACTACAATATGCAATCTGATTTTTTTTTTGGTCATTTATTTAGGGCAAAGCAATCACTTTACGTTTGTGGCCAAAAATTCATTTGACCAATATTCCATTAATTCTCTTAGTTTTGTCAATGGGAAAGTGGATTAGTGAGAACAATATTAACTTTAGGTGGAATTCTACAAAAGAAAAAAATGCTTGTATATTTTTGAAAAAATCCAAAAGATCGGATGGTCGGTGAATAATTACCCAACAATAAACGCTATTTCAGTATACCCCGCTTCATAAATTAAGAAATTTCATGTTGTTTAGGCTACTTAGGCTGCATTTGGCACACAAGATTAGATTGGATTAAATATTATGGTTGGACTGGATTAGTTTATATTGGATTAGATTGGATTTTACAATACTATATTATGTTCGATATATCGGATTGGACAATGTTAAATCATATTTAAACATAAAAAAATGTTTATGAATATTTAAGAGTAATAATTAAAATTAATTTAAAATTAATTAATAAGAACATTAAATATATAGTAAATTAGTTATTTATAGTTATAATTATAATAAACAAATATAAGTTAATAAAACTATTTAATTATTTAATAAATTTTTATCATATATTATATATTTATTTTATTTTGCCAAAAATTAGCAAATAATATATAAAAAATCAATTAATTAAATGTATTATTAATTTTCATGATTATTTTTAATATTACATTGGTGATTATTAAAAATTAATAAATCAATTATTGTAATAAATTATTAAATACTTAATTTTATTGGAGTAAAGCACCAATTTAATTAGACTATAAAAGTAACATAAAAAACAAATTTCAAGTAATCATGAATAAAGTAATTAATTAATTAATTAAATTTTAAGTGATAAATAAAAAATGGTGTCATATATGAAAGAAGTATTGCAAATGAATAAATTTTTTCTCTTATTTTAATTCCCTCTAAACCAACTTATAAATTGGGATTGTTAATCTCATGTTTAAGGACTAAAATTAAATTTACTACTCCCTAATTCAATCCAAGCAAAGTTGTCAAACATAAAATAGAATATTTAATAATAAAATTAATCTAATTTCACACTTAATCCTAACTCCAAACATAATCTTATGGTCCAATAGACTTGAATGTTGTTAGGGTAAAAGCTTGTTTAGTCCCTATATTATGAGGTTAGTGCCTATTTAATCCCTATATTTTTAAGAATACCTCAAAACGTCCTTGTTATTAAATATTGACACTTATGCCATTATTTTTTATTTTTTTAGCATGTTTTTACAATTTTACACTCTTACAGTAATGTTTCTTTTTTAGATATTAATAAAAAAATGGATTATCAAATTAAACTCAAAAATAAAATAAAAAACAAAAAAGATATATATTAATTTTTGTGGAAGCTCATGTGTGTCCAAAAAAAATTAATTTTATAAAAAATTAATTTTATAAAAAATTAATTTTATAAAAAATTAATTTTATAAAAAATTAATTTTATAAAAATTAGTGTTCATACTATTGTATTGGTGTGTTTATAAAGATCTAAAAACCCACATAGATCCTAGAGGATTTACATTTATAAATTCTAACCACTATATGGATAAATATGATGATTAAGTACATAATATGCCACACAGAAGATTGGGGTGTGCCCACTATCATATTGGTGTATCAACATTATGTCTAAACACCAACATAGATCTAAGTGGATCTAGATCTATAAATTATAAAAATGTAATTAGGGCAAAATAGTTAACAACTACAATATGCAATCTGATTTTTTTTTTGGTCATTTATTTAGGGCAAAGCAATCACTTTACGTTTGTGGCCAAAAATTCATTTGACCAATATTCCATTAATTCTCTTAGTTTTGTCAATGGGAAAGTGGATTAGTGAGAACAATATTAACTTTAGGTGGAATTCTACAAAAGAAAAAAATGCTTGTATATTTTTGAAAAAATCCAAAAGATCGGATGGTCGGTGAATAATTACCCAACAATAAACGCTATTTCAAGATACCCCCGCTTCATAAATTAAGAAATTTCATGTTGTTTAGGCTACTTAGGCTGCATTTGGCACACAAGATTAGATTGGATTAAATATTATGGTTGGACTGGATTAGTTTATATTGGATTAGATTGGATTTTACAATACTATATTATGTTCGATATATCGGATTGGACAATGTTAAATCATATTTAAACATAAAAAAATGTTTATGAATATTTAAGAGTAATAATTAAAATTAATTTAAAATTAATTAATAAGAACATTAAATATATAGTAAATTAGTTATTTATAGTTATAATTATAATAAACAAATATAAGTTAATAAAACTATTTAATTATTTAATAAATTTTTATCATATATTATATATTTATTTTATTTTGCCAAAAAATTAGCAAATAATATATAAAAAATCAATTAATTAAATGTATTATTAATTTTCATGATTATTTTTAATATTACATTGGTGATTATTAAAAATTAATAAATCAATTATTGTAATAAATTATTAAATACTTAATTTTATTGGAGTAAAGCACCAATTTAATTAGACTATAAAAGTAACATAAAAAACAAATTTCAAGTAATCATGAATAAAGTAATTAATTAATTAATTAAATTTTAAGTGATAAATAAAAATGGTGTCATATATGAAAGAAGTATTGCAAATGAATAAATTTTTTCTCTTATTTTAATTCCCTCTAAACCAACTTATAAATTGGGATTGTTAATCTCATGTTTAAGGACTAAAATTAAATTTACTACTCCCTAATTCAATCCAAGCAAAGTTGTCAAACATAAAATAGAATATTTAATAATAAAATTAATCTAATTTCACACTTAATCCTAACTCCAAACATAATCTTATGGTCCAATAGACTTGAATGTTGTTAGGGTAAAAGCTTGTTTAGTCCCTATATTATGAGGTTAGTGCCTATTTAATCCCTATATTTTTAAGAATACCTCAAAACGTCCTTGTTATTAAATATTGACACTTATGCCATTATTTTTTATTTTTTTAGCATGTTTTTACAATTTTACACTCTTACAGTAATGTTTCTTTTTTAGATATTAATAAAAAAATGGATTATCAAATTAAACTCAAAAATAAAATAAAAAACAAAAAAGATATATATTAATTTTTGTGGAAGCTCATGTGTGTCCAAAAAAAATTAATTTTATAAAAAATTAATTTTATAAAAAATTAATTTTATAAAAAATTAATTTTATAAAAAATTAATTTTATAAAAAATTAATTTTATAAAAAATTAATTTTATAAAAAATTAAATTATCAATTTTATAAAAAATTTAATATTTTAACTTCTCAGCAGAGTGTTCCACAAAAATTAATATATATATATTGTTTTTATTTTATTTTTTGGTGTTAAACTGGTAATTTAAATTTGGAATTTGTTGATGATCGAAAGATGATGCCCACTTTAAACACGTTCATTTTATTCATCATCACTCATTACACTTATGATTCAAAACTTACTAGTATTACAATGATGGTGCGTTTACTTCCTGGGAATGGGAATGTGGTGGAATGAGAATGGACTGGGAATGTGAATGAGTTGGAATGTGAATGAGGAATGGGAATGAGTTTCAATGTTTACTTAGCAAAAATAAATGGGAATGAGAATGTGCTGGAATTCCATTGATGTGTTTACATGGCAAAATAAATGGGAATGAGAAATGAAAATGAGAATCAATTTACTAAAATACCCATAGTATTAATAATTAATAAAAATAATTAATTTATCATTATTAACAATATTATCATTATTGTTGTTATTGTTGTTGTTGTTATTATTATTATTATTATTATTATTATTATTATTATTATTATTATTAAAAATAATATTAACAATAATTAATAATAACTAAAATAATAAAGTTAATCAAATTTAATAATAATATTATTATTATTAAATTTGATTAACTTTATTATTTTAGTTATTATTAATTACTGTTAATATTATTTTTCTTAATAATATCATTATTAACATTTATTATTATTATTATAATTTATTATTTTATTTATTATTAATTACTATTAATATTATCATTATTAACATTTATTATTATTATTATTATTTATTAACTTTATTATTTTAGTTATTATTAATTATTGTTAATATTATTTTTATTAATATTATCATTATTAACATTTATTATTATTATTATTTTAATTAATATCATTTTTATAATAATATTTATACATGTATCTAGATAATGAAAATTACATTATTATTATTATTATTAAATTTTATTAACTTTATTATTTTAGTTATTATTAATTATTGTTATTTTTATTTTTATTAATAATAATAATAATAATAATAATAATAATATAATAATAATAATAACAACAACAACAACAATAATGATAATATTGTTAATAATGATAAATTAATTATTTTTATTAATTATTATTTTTATCATTATTTTTATTGTTAATAATGATAATATTAATAAAAATAATAATAACAATAATTAATAATAACTAAAATAATAAAGTTACTGAAATTTAATAATAATAATTATTATTATTATTATTAATGACATTTAAAATAATAAACTATTTGTGATTTGAACAAAGGTAATTTAGGAAATATGAAAAAAATGAGAAGGATAGAAAAATAAATATATGTTTCATTCCCATTCACACATTTTCATTCCCAACCCCCCATGGGAATGAAATTCCCATTCTTTATTCCCAAATTGTGTGGGACCCACACATTTTATTCTCATTCCCAAATTACATTTTGCCAAGTAAACATAAGTTTCATTCCCATTCCTTCATTCTCATTCCCCAAACCCACAAGTAAACACACCATGAATGTTAATTTTTTTTTTTTAAAATTTAGGGTCTGTTTAGAATTACTTTCGGAAAGCTCAAAAATGATATTTAGTAAATTGGGGAAGTTTGATGCTTTTAACAATTTAGAGGGTAAAAACAATAAATGCTATTTCAGTATACCCTCCTATATATATTGACATATTTCATGTTGTTGAGGCTAATTAAGGAGAGTTATGTCTAATACATAGACTTAGATCATTATAGATGAAACCTCGGAAATGGAAGCAAGAGATGTAGAAATTTAAAAAAAAAAATCAAATGGAGGGGACTAAATAGGAACAAGAGATATCCATCTATAAATGAATCATTATATGAGACTTTACCTTATTTTTTAGGGAAATTGATCGAAATCCATGATCATTTAAGTAAAATAATTATTTTTCTACTTTTTTTTTATTATGATATTTTTTGAAAAGTTTGGGTGAAGCCCAAATTAATTTTTATCCCCATATTTTCCCAAAACTTCAACTTGGATAACAGTAAAAGGTAGTTTAGTCCCTATAATTTTTAGATTAGTGCATGTTTAGTTCTTATATTTTTAAAAATATCTCAAAACATCCCCATTGTTAAATTATTGACATCCTTGCCATTAGTTTTTGTTCATTTTGGCTTGCTTTTACAATACTACCCTCTTACAATAACATCACTTTCTTTTTTCTAGACATTAATTAAGAAAAAATTAATTAGTAATTTAACCCCAATGTATAAAATAGAAAAAAAATATATATTAATTTTTGTGGAATACTATGCTGAGGAGTTAATACATTAATTTTTTTAATGTCCAAAAATATTTGGTAACTTAATTTTTTGAATATTAATGTTTTGTGGATATACGTGAGCTTCTACAAAAATTAATAGATATTTGTTTTTATTTTATTTTTTGTGGTTAAATTGGTAATTTAATTTTTTTCTTTTTGTTAATGTCCCTAAAAAAGAAAAAAAAAACATTATTGTAAGAGGGTAATATTATAAAAGCAAACCAAAAGGAACAAAAACTAACCGCATGGTTATTAATAATTTAACCAAGGATGTTTTGAGGTATTTTTTGAAATACAGGGACTAAACAGATACTAACATCAAAATATAAAGATTAAACGAGCTTTTACCCCTTGGATGACGAGCCAAATAAAACTGCTTGAATTTTTTTGTGTCATTTAGTATTTTACCAATATAATTTATTAAAACTCACTATTAATAAAAGTAAATTTCAGTTTACCCCCTTCACAAATTGACATTCATTATGTCAATTTATCTCTCAAATTATTAAAACATCAACAAGACCCCATTTACCACTCAAGAGATTTGGGTAAGTTGTGGTCGTGTTGATGAAACTCCTCATCAATTTTTTTGCCTATTTCATGGTAGATGGGGGAAGTTTGATATTTTTAACAGTTTAGAGGGTAAAATAGTAAGTGCAATTTTAGTATACCTCCTTTATGAATTGACATATTTCATGTTGTTCAGGTTAATTGAAGAGAGTTCTGTCTAATACATGGACTTGGGTGTTGCTAAATATAGAAGAAGAAGAAAGAAGAAGAAAGAAGAAGAAAGTAACAACATCAAAAGTTTACAAATACAAAAACTTCAAAGTCATTCCTGTCAACAATGAAGGTAGATCAAGATAAAATAAATTACCAAAATTATAAGTTTATGTCAACATTTCGTTAGTCCTGTCATGAAATAAAGTCACTAATATGTTTTCTTTACGCCCATTTTGCTAGGTCATGAAACATTATATGCTAATTAGCTCACCTTTTTCATTATAATTTTTAGGAAATGGCTCAAATGCCATTATTTTAGTTTTTCAGTACATTAACTTTTTTTTTATTATTATATTTTTGGTAAGGTAAAGAAGTGGACAAAATTTAAATTAATTTTTATCTCATCTCCTTAAGATCTCATCTCCTTAAGATACAAACTGGAGTAGCCAGCTAAATAAAGCTATTTACTATTTTACCTATATGATATAGTAAACTCACTGTGAATAAAAATAATGTAAATTTCAGTTTATTCCTTCATAAATTGACATATTTCAATTTATTTATTAAATTATTGAAACATGAGATCCCACCATTATTATTCAAAATTTTAGTGTAAATTAGGGTAGCGTTGATGAAATTCATCATCTAATTTTTCTTTTTTCTTTTTCGTTTTTCATAATACATGAGGAAAGAACTTTGATATTTTCAATAATATAATTTAAAGGATAAAAATAGTTAATGATATTTCAGCATAACCATTTTTTATAGGTAACATATTTCATATTGTTTCATACTGCTTAGGCTAATTAAGCAGAGTTCCACTACATATTGAAGAAGAGAAGAAGAACCAACATGGAAAGGTTGCAAATCGAAGGTGGATCAACAGAAAATAAATTACCAAAATTCAAGAGAAAGTAAATTACCAAAATTAAGTTTAAGTCTATGTCAACATTTCCTTAGTCATGCCATGAAATAAAGTCACTGATACGTTTTCTTTACGCTCATTTTGTTAATATATATGTGGAATTTGGTGATGATCGGAAGACGATGCCCACTTTCACACGTTAATTTGATTCAGTCAACACGTTAATATGATTCATCATCACTCTTCCACTTATGTTTCAAAACCCACTACCATTACGATGAATGTTAACTTAATTATTATTATTTTTTTGTCATTTAATATTTTACCTATATAATATTATAATATTATAATATAATAAAATAATAAAATTCACTATTTATGAATAAAAATATCATCACTTTTCTATGAGTACTTGTTTTGTTAATTTATATATTTATTATAAGAAAATATTTATGGAATAATTAAAAAGTATAAAAAATATTTTATTATTAATTTTTTATTCACATCGAAAACATATATTTTTATTTTTAGTACTTAAATTTTTTATTTTTATTTTAATTTATATGATTTATTTAATTTATAATGAATAGAAAAAATGACACATGTACCCCCAACGTTTGGTAAAATAGTCATAAAGACTCCCAAGTTTTCAGTAAGGGATACCAGGACCCCCTTTTAGTCATAATGTCATTTGACTCTATGAACCCCAAAAACTTAACCTCAAAATTTTATAATAAATAGAAATATGGTGTTAAAATAAATGTAATAATGTATACATTTCAAAATAATTTTAATATTTAAAAATATTTCTATATTTTACAATCTATTAGATCTATTTATCATATTAAACTAATATTTAATAATAAATAGAAACATAATATTAAAGAGATAAATTAAAATTAAAATTATTTTAAATATTATGTAAAATATAATTTTAATATTATTAATAGGAATATATTTTGTTAATTGTAAAATCTATTTAACCCAAAGATATATTTAAAATCTTTATAATAAATAAAAATATATTATTAAAATAAATATAATAACTTAAAATTTTATTATTATTTTACATATTAAAATAATTTAATATTATTAGTCCACTAGATAGATTATATTATTTATATTAAATTTGAATTAATTAAAAAACTTTAAAGTCAAATTTCTAATTACTATATTCAAAAAATAATATGGTCAAAAGGGGGTTTTGGTGTCCTTTCTTGAAAATTCGGGAGTCTTTGTCACTATTTCCCCATACTTTCGAGATGTAGATGCCCTTTTCTCTAATAAATATGAATAAAAGTACACTTAAAAGTAAATGTAATACTATAAAATTATACTGTTAAAGGATTATTGACTATTATAAAAACTCTAAAAGAATAAGTAATATATATTAATTTTAATAGCAGGGACAAAACTCTATAATAGCATGTTAAGTGAAAATTAGTGGTTCTCAGAGACAATTCATCGAACACTTTAATTTCTTCAATTTTCCTTGAACGAATCCATTTGCAATAAATTTTTGCTTAGACCTGCTTTAAAGCATTGGTGTTGCTGTAAATCCTCAATAATTCCAGTTCCAAATTTTAGAATTTCTTCGGTGCTGCATCAATTCATTGGGAAAAAAGAGCACTAACTAAAGCTTTTTATAAATTTCCGGAAAAGAATTTTTTTATTTATTATAGTGCCATAGACAAGGTTTCAAATGGACTTATCTAATCTGAATTTGTACTGAGAAATTACAATTTGCATTATCCTCAAAGTTCATTATAAAATTTAATTTTTGAGTATAAATTTTTTTTATTGTCTATTATAATATCATAAAATGGAAAAATATTTGACATTTAATGATTTAAAGTTTTAGGTGTTTAAGACCCTATTTAGTAGTATTAAGGTGATATGACTTACTAAGGGGGGAAAAAATTGTAGCCGTGCTATGAACCAAACTCTACCGTAGTAAAATTGCCAAAGTATGATTAACCTCTGGGTTTGAAATCTCTACTTATGAATTTGGTATTGACCATAATTCACAATAGCATTTTGTAGTCTTAATAAGAGGGTGAGATAAAATTAATTTAGACTTCAAATTACAGTAACAAATATTTGCCAAGAATTTTAGTGTTATAAATTTTATGCCATAGCTACCTACCACAATAATAAATAAGAAATAAGAAAAATAGTTTTTAGTATTAAATTTATAGACAGTAAAACATTTATTTGGCAAGATTTGTAGTGTTCTTTTATTTGTTAATGGATTTAGTTTTTGCTCATATTAGTGTTTATGGCCGAAACTACGATTGCCACATGGGTTTCGTACCCCCCTTTTTTGTCTTTTTCAAGGTTAATTGTAATGGTGTCCATTTATTTGTTTAAAAAACAAAAAAGCTAAAGAATTTTATATTTTCACACATTAGTCCTGCATCTAAAAATTTTCAATTACAATGATGTTTTTGGAAGCCACAATCTATTTTAGAAGCACTTTTCAAAGATGCCGACATGAATACAATACTCCGACATCATAGACTTGTCAATTTGGAGAATATAAGTTTTTTTCTTTTTTTTTTTATTGCAATATATGTAGAGAAGAGAATGCATAAATTGTTAGAGTTGAAGGAAAAAAAATCCATTTCACTACCAAACTAAAAAATAAAAAAAATAAAAAATTGGTCATGGCCATGGTTCTGTTTTCCAGCACTTAGCCATTAATCTGACAAGAATGTAACACAATATATATATATATTGTAAGGGTTAAACATGCGTATTTAATTTTTATTATAAATCACTATGCATTTTATAATATGAAAAGCTAATTAATGTGTTTTACATAAAAAATTCTTATTTTTTATTTACTTTTCCTAAAATGATTAATATTAAAAGATAATTAAAATTATTTACAATATAGAAACAAACTAATAAAATAAAATTATTTCTCTTCTTTTTAATTACAAAAAATTAATAAAGAAATATTTAAATTATTTTCAAATAGAGTAATTGTTTAGATTTATTTTTTTACCCTTCTTTAATTAAGTTAATGAAATATTTTAAATGAGTGCTAATGACTATTTAAAATGTTGGGGTGGAATAAAAAAACTCAATTTAGTTAAGTGTGCAATTAAATTTACCCTTTTTATTTAAGGACAAAAATTCAACCAAAAATACAAAATCCTTGTTCAAATGAACAAAAATGATTTTATGAATTGATAAACTCATGATTTTACGAATTGATAAACTAACACTTTATTATTATTATTAGTAAATTAATATATTTTTCTACATAATCAAATAATTGATCGTATGTTAAATAAATATTATGTTACAAGAAAATAATAAAATATTAATTATATATAATATGAAATTAAATTCATTTTCATATTTTGTGCATTTCATCCATTTGAGATAGTAAAATCTCGTGCGTTAGAGAAAAAATAAAGGTATAATATCTCTCACATGGGAGGAAATTGGCTGCCATTTTGTTAAATTAAAAAAAATCATATATATATATATATTTATTGTCAATTATGGTTAGTAAAAAAAAATACAATGTTTAGCTATATATTAAATTAATTAGTTTATTAATTAATAAGAGAATTATTAATTTAAATAAATATTAACAAATGTAAGAATAAGTCATTTAATTGAAAACCTAGTTCAATAATCTAAAAAGAATTTAAAATATTATGGACTTACATGTTAAAATTTAACAACTTTTAATTTTTCTTATTTTGTATAAACAATAGAGGCATTTAATGTTAATAACCTAACAAATGCATCTAAGCCGTTGTACAATTTTTGGGTTGAATCTAAAGATGGATTTGAAAAAGACAAAAAATGGGATACCAAACACCATGGGTAATATAGCTGGACCCTAGTGTTTATATACTTGAGGATATTTCAAACTTGTAAACCATGTTTGAAGACATAATATGATCGAGAAGTCTGCAATTTTGGTAGAACTAATAATTTGATCAGTCATTTCTGAAGAGAAAAACTTCACACATCTAGCTCCAAATAAATCATATTCTATAGCCAAATTAATGCTACCAAGCACAAAGGTGTCTATAAAATAAACCAGCTGAAAATTCCTATTCCATAGCGAAAGCCTAAAGGTAATCAGTAGCTAATCCGGTGATGCGTATAGTTTCGGCATCTATTTTGTTGTGCATGTTCAAAGGAAAAAGATATGGACTGATTAGCAAGAATATTAATGATCATTAACATACATATAAATATGAAAAATAATCTCAAATTATGATAGTTGATATTTTCGTATAATTAGTTATTTGTTGTCTTAGCATTATTTAGCTATTTTGAAAAGTCAAAAAGTTTTCAAAATAAGGTTATTTATTTTCCACATAACGTAACTTATGGGTTCAGCCGTAGGACAAACAATATGCAGGTGGTCTAAAATTAATCGTTATAGCTGAATCTGCCAAGATAAGATAATCAAGCGCCATTTCTCAGAGCCGAAGTTCTGATGATGAATTTGTTGCTAATAATTAAGCACACATTTGATGTACGTATAATAAGAATCAAGACTATTATGTAATAGATATAAAAAATAATCATGCGAATTATATGTATATAAATGTGAAAAATGATTTTCAATTATGTTAGTCAATATTTTCTTTTAATTAATTATTTGTTCTGTTGTGTATGACAGGGGTTCGCAGCTATTTTGAATGATATAAATAAGAGAAATTGTCAATTTTCCCCAACTAAAATTAATATATACTACTTATCCCTATTATTTTTATAATATCTAAAAACTCCTATATCACAAAAAAATTAAAGAAAAATAGAGGTAAATGAGTCATTTATTTGATAATTTATCTTGAGAATATAAAACATGTATTTATTATAAGAAAAATGTTTTAAAAAATAAAAAGTACAAGAAAAATATCTTATCATTAATTTTTTATTCATACCACAAACATATATGTATGCTCATATTTCTTCAGTTGTGTTATCAATCATTATATCTGAAAATGATTTAAGTCTTCTACTATCAATATGTTTTCTTTATGCCCATTTTGATAAATTCAATGTGTAATCTTAGTATTCAATGTGTATTCTTCAATAATTTGATTTTTTAATTATTCAACCATTTCTTATTATCAAATTCAATGTTAGCCAAATTAGTCAGTATTTATATTTTTTATTTAGTTGGTTAATTGGTCACATTTTATTCCTGAAATGGGTTAGATTGGTATTAATTTGAATGCAGTAAAAAAATTTCTATTAGGTCTAATGTACTTGTGTCAGAATTGAGAAATTCTATGGTTCGAATATTTAGTATTCTCTTATTTATTACTTGTATCTACTATTTAGCAAGATATATTCACCCATTTTTACTGAAAACCTGAAGGTGAAAGAAACCTCTGAAATGGAAACAAGAAATGTAGACATTAAAAAAAAATGAAAGGAGGGAACCAAATAGGAACAATAGATATCCAGCCATATGAATCATTATATGAGACTTACTATAATTTTTAGGGAAATTGATCAAAAGCCATTATTATTTAAGTAAAATAATCATTTTTCCATGATACAAAAAGGTAATGGCTTGAATTTTTTTTCATTTCATTTACTATTTTACTAATATGATTTAGTAAAACTCACTATTATTAAAGATTAAATTTATCCCCTTCATAAATTGGCATACATTATTTCAATTTATCTCTCAAATTATTTAAACATCAACAAGAACTCATTTACCATTCAAAAGATTTGGGTAAGTTGTGGTTGCGTTAATGAATTTCTTCATAATTGGTTTTGCCTATTTCATGGTAAATGTGAAAAATTTGATGTTTTTAACAGTTTAAAGGATAAAAGCAGTAAAGGATAATTATTCACAGACCATGCGATCTTTCGAGCTTTTTCAAAAATATATAAACATTTTTTTCTTTGCAGAATTTCACTTGAAATTAACAATGCTCTTCACTCGTCCATTGTCATCTTGACTCTTTTTGCTACATAAAGCTGATTGTATATTTTAAGTGCCATTCATTATTTTACTTATATGATATAGTAAACTCATTATTGATTAATAAAAATAATGTAAATTTCAGTTTATTCATTCATAAATTGACATAGTTTAATTTATTTATCAAATTATTGATACATGAATGAGATCTCATATCATTATCATTCAAAAAATTAAGATAAATTCGGGTGGCGTCATGAAATTCTTCATCTAATTTTTCGTTCTTTCATAATAAATGAAGGAAGAAGTTTGGTGTTTTCAATAGTTTGATAGGTAAAAATATTTAATGGAATTTCAGTATACCCATTTTTTTTTTAAGGTAACATACTTCATATTGTTTCACATTGCTTAGGCTGGCTAATTAAGGAGAGTTCTGCTACATATGGAAGAAGAAGAGAAAGAACATGGAAAGTTCACAAATACAAAAACTTTGAATAAAATCACTCCTGTCAATATCTAAGGCGGATGAAGAGAAAATAAGTCCACGTCAACATTTCTTTAGTCGTGTCAAGAAATAAAGTCACTAATACGTACTCTTTACGCGCATTTTGTCGGTTCTTGAATTTTCAAACTCGTTAATTTGATTGATGATCTGAAGATGATGCCCACTTTCAACACGTTAATTTGATTGATCATCGCTGTTGAGAATATGGGCTAATTTGAATTAAGTGATTCCGTGTGCTGCTCACGCGATTGCTTAAGGTGATTCTAGAACAGATAAAATAGTTATGCCACGCGTCGCTCATCTGTACAAACTGGTAATTAGAGTTTGTGACAGAGTCCGTTTTGAAGCTGTTGGTCCGGCTAACTTCAGGCGCGTGTGGAAGTCATAGCTCATCTTATTCTTGGTATTGTGATTTACACGTGCTCTGTAAAATTCTTCATTGAATCATCAATAAAACTCTTTGATAGCTTTACCCGTGGATGCAATTCTTGAAAAAGACTGAACCACATTGACACGATTTGTTCTTGGGTGATTGTTTTGCTTTCTGTTTCTAAGTCTTTGTTTCAATTCTAGAGAGTGTTAGTCAGGGTTCTTAGTAACAATTTGATTAATTCTTGTATCGAAATTGATTGAGTGTTGCATCTTGAGTGATCTGACAAAGCAACTTGGGCGGTAGAGGTGATCTTGTGAAGCAATATGCACAGATCAACTTCAACAATCACTTCTCCACTTATGTTTCAAAACCCACTACCATTACCATGAATATTACCTTTATTTTTTTTGTCATTTAATATTTTACCCATATAATATTATAATATAATAAAATTCAGCATTTGTGAATAAAAATATCCAGGGGTAAAATAAGAAAAGATGTAAAAAGTTAAAGATTACCAAAATTTCTTCAAAGACGGGGTTTTAAACTTTGATATTGAAAAGTTTATTGTAAATTCTAAAATATATATGTACGACAATTGGTAACCATACTAATATTTTGTAAATATATATGATGTGCCATGCGATGGTGTTACAAAAGAATGAAATAATTATGCTATTCATTTCTGACATTTTATGAGTTCCATGAATAATTTAATGACATCTTTTTATGTAATTTAGTGATGTTTATCTTAGAGAAAAATAAGTTTTTTATAAAAACTTCTAGGATCGCTCTCATATAATATATAAAAATTTATAATTTAGAAATCGTACATTGAAAATTCAATTTGACTTTTTCCGCTGAAGTGATTTAAGCTCCCAGATCGCGATCCGTCACCACCACACCCGTTAGATCACGATCTGTCACCACTACACTTGTTAGATCACGAACTATCACTAATGATCTTCCAAGTTATAACTCAGGTTTGATCTGCACTTGACGTGTGGGCGCCTTTATCACTACCAAAACAACTAGCACGAGAAAATTTTTCTCTCAACAATAGAGAGAAAATTTTTCTCTCAACAATAGAGAGAAAAATATTTTTCTCTGATCTGTATAAAGTGATTGCTCTATTTTTCTTTAGAGATAATAAGACTTTTTATATCTCTCTTTAGTGAAAACCCTAGGCTCCATTTTTTATATTATTTAATTCTATTAAATCAAATTTGATTTAAATTAAAAATAATAAACCAAAAGTAACGTTACTTCTTTCTTGTCATAGGGGCCCACCTTGTAAAATAATACAAGGCCCCTTAGACACAAGTACATTACATGAAGCCTTCCACTAAATAGTATATTTAGACTTTTAACCCAAATAGCTAGTTATCTTGCTTATTAATCCAGTAGTGGTGCAGTCAATTAAATGAGCTAACCCGGGGATCATTTGAGAATATACAATAGTGGCTACAATAATTAGGTCTGTAATTAAACTAGCCCAATTATTTAATTCCAAATCTACTCTAATAAAAGATTGGAACTGACCTCCATAATTGTATGCTCGAATAATAATTCGTCCCAAGCCACATTGATTTCTTTACTGCATAATCCTTTATACCACATCATTAATTAAATCGATATCTCAACTGTCCAATCGATTTAATTACATTTTATTCCTTGATACTTACTGGTTTTCTCTAATGATCATTTTCAACATAATAAATATGTTGACACACTCTGGCCAGAGAATTCTATGATCAAGTGCCGAAAACCCATCAAGAGATGTGTTGTACAAATTCTATATTGCTAATCTATAACTCCAATACTCATAATTGCTCCCACCAAGATACCATATAATCTTGATTACAATTGTGTGTCGTGCCCATTGGTAATTCAAATAGAATAACAATTATAATCATGAAATCATAACTAACTCAAGATTAAGATTACAGTAAAATCAATGCCTATGAGATTTAATAAATCCGACAGTCATTTCAAGGTTAATTAAATCTCATATGTAATCCAGCTCAATGTAGTCAAACTACATCAGTAAATTCATATATGATTAAGACAAATCATTCAATGAATTTACTACAGTCCAAACATAAATAGAACGCCCAACTCTATTTATCAACTGCAAACTAAATTTATTTAATCATAAGATAACTTGTATTTATGTCTTCTCTGAATCCATATGATGATCACATAAATACATATAGTATGATTAAACAGACCTTATTCAATATATATTTATGCAATTGAAAATATCTCAAATATTTTATTAATCAGAAAATAAATTAATATGCTTTAAAAGAGTATATAATCCCAACAGTTTGTTGCTATTGAATAAAATTCATGCAATATAAAGAAAACTCATTAAATACATTATTGTCATATTATTATTATTACTATTTTAAATTCATTACAAAAGCACCCAAGTTCTATAATTTTGGAGATAAATAAAACTTTTTTTGTGCACTTCTTTTTACCAAAAATAAATGCAATTAAAGGTCTATTAGAAGGGTAATTGATAATTAAGTCCTTATGTGTAATTAGTGAATTAGTGTATGTTAATTTTTGAACCATCTCAAATCCTTCATATACCGCTATTAAGAGACAAAAGGTTTTAACCATCTCAATTGGAAAAAAAAAAAAAGAGAACTACTTTCACAACAATAATTATAAATTGTTATAATTTGATGGAGTAAAGTCACAAATTTATTTTCTCGTGTTTCCATAAAAACTAATTGTTGGTGGATTTTCAAATATGGAGGCAAATAACAGTAAGAGAATTTGATAGGATTTGAAACGTGTTTGCACACTTTCCTTTAAGATTTTATTTGCCCTCACTAATCTTGGTTTGCTATAGAGTTTTAGTGGCAAATTAACCCCAAGATATAACAAATCCTGAATACAATTTCTAGCAAATAAGATTGTATTCCAAGAACACATACGAAATCTGTAATTTTCTGGTTTTTTAATCTAAATGTTTGTCTATTTTAATGAAGAAGAAGTTTATATGAAAGAATACAACCATTAGAAATTGTATTTCTTCAAAGACACTCTTTGGTTTGAAATTTGCATCCATTCACAATTCAAATTTTCAAGCCTGCTAACTGTTTTTTCAGTTGACGTGAAAACACGCTCTCTGGAAGAAAATGGTTAGTCGTTTTCTTAATAACGGCGGGCCGTTTTATTCCAGAATGTCAAAATATGTTGCTCTTTGGAAATAAACGGTTAGTTGTTTTCTCCAAACGGTTAGCCGTTTTCTGTAGAACATAAAACATGCTCTTTGGACGAAAACGGTTAGCCGCTTTCTCAGAAAACGACAAGCTATTTTCAGTAGAATCCAAAACTTGCTCTCTGGACGAAAACAACTAGCCGTTTTATCTAAAACAGTTAACCGTTTTCTTTTTAAATTTAAAACCACAAAATATTACAATCTCACTTACAATCCCCCACTAGATTGTAATATTTTACCAGATTTAGTAATGATAAACTTATACGTACAAAACAGTATCTTTCGATTTTAACCTTTAATTAGCGAATGTATCTCAAAGTATTTACAAGACAATAGTGTGCCAAGCATTTAACTTTGTCTCTTAAGTAAATACCGGAGATAAATCACATATAAGCTATCCAAGATATCAAAGTTATGTTCCAATATTTAGCACTATTCCGGCCTTGTGCTGTATCTTGGATTCATGAACATTTACAAGATTAAACCATGATCTTATTAGAAACGACATCATTTCTTATGTTCACTTAGGTGAAGTTTCAAATCATGTCTTTAGCTACTATAAGACTTGTTGTTTGTGAAAGCAAATCCAGAAAACCAAAACGGTAGAAGACTTTGCGTTTAGAGCTGAAATCACTTAAGCTCAACGACATGAAGATGTGCATTTTGAGGAGCAAAAGAAACACTCTTCTGAACGACATATGAGCTTGCTGTTTAAGTTTAAGTGAAGCATGCTCGTATCACGTGCTTGGATCCAGCTGTAAAGGTTCGTTAAAAGCCATTAAACGCAAGAGGAACTCACGTGAGTTGCTGGGGAATTTCTAGGTTCGTTATGAAGCTGTTATCAAGTAGCTGATGTGGAAGCAATAGATTGGAGTGGAGTGAGAGCTGTAGAGAGAGAAAGGACTGGTATAAATAAACAGTTAAGATATTCTTCTAGAGTTAATGGCATTACTCTGTAATTCATCTTGGTAATCAATAAAGCTGATATTTGCCCTCCCGTGGATGTAAGCTAGAGAAATCTAGCTGAACTACGTAAAGTCTCTTTTGTTCTTCGTTTGTTCTACATCTTTTGATTTCTTAAATCCAATTGGTTAAATTGTCTAGTTCCATAGTTTCGTCTTAGTCAAGATTTCAGTCATCAATCTTGGAGCATCTTGATTAGTTGGTTAGTGATCTTGGGCAGGATCTAAGGTTGCTTAATCTGTTCATAGCACCTTAGTTCCTACAATTTGTATCAGAGCTTGGTCTACAAACCAAATGCGAGTATGGCTTCAACCAAGATCGATCTGGAGAAGTTTACTGGCTAGAATGACTTTAACATGTGGAAGGTGAAGATGGAAGCCTTGTTGATAACACAGGGGTTAGGAGATGCAATTGAACCTGTCACCAAGAAGGAAGGAAAAGAAGTGTCATCCTCTAAGACACCAGAAATGGCTGCCGAGATAGACAAGAAGGCCAAAAGCACCATGATATTGAGCCTTGGTGACTCAGTGATACGGGAGGTTGCCAAAGAAAAGACTGTTGCAGATCTATGGGCCAAACTAGAAAAGATTTATATGACTAAGTCTTTGTCAAATAGATTGTATATCAAAAGGAGGATGTTCTCTTTGAAAATGGCTGATGGGTCCTCTCTTGATGAGCATATCGATTAATTCAATCAAGTTTGTGACACACTTGAAACCATTGATGAAGGACTGGATGATAAAGGAAAGGCCTTGCTTCTGGTAGGTTTTCTACCTCAGTCTTAGTCAAATCTTGTTGATGCCCTTATGTATGGAAGATCATCTTTATCATTAGATGAGGTTAAGGCTGCTTTGAATATTAGAGGGCTACAAGAAAAATCTGGGAATATGATGCATGCTGAAGGGTTATCAGTTAAGGGAAAATTTAACAAGAATGATGGAAAAAAGAAAAAACAAAAGAAAGATAAGTCTAAATCACAAAACTTGAAGTGCTTTCATTGTCACAAAGAGCGTCATTTCAAGAAAGACTGCCTAGAACTGAAGAACAAGAACAATGAAAGAAATGGTGATGTAGCTACAGTGGAAGAAAAAGATTATGAATCTGCTGGTGTATGTGTGGCTACAGAGGATCTCCAGAGAGGTAAATGGATACTAGATTCTGGTTACACCTTTCATATGTGCTCATTTAAAAGTTACCTATCTGATTACCATGATTTAGATGGGGTAAAAGTAATGATGGGTAACAATGCTGTATGTAAAGTCATAGGCATGGGGAATGTAAGTTTTAGGCTTCATGATGAGACAATTTGGGAACTTAAAAAGGTTAGATATGTTCCTGATTTAAAGAGGAACTTGATCTCACTAGGTTTGATTGATCAGAATGGGTTTAGTATTAAGCTTGAATCTGGTAAATTGTTGATTATGAAGGGCTCTAAGATAGTGATGAAAGGTTCAAAAAGGAATGGAGTATATGTCCTAGATGGTGAGGCAATTACATGAATGACTGATGTGATTGTTGGCACTGGTGGGGAAAGCACTAGGCTGTGGCACCTGAGATTGGGGCATATGAGTGTCAAGGGGTTAAAAGAGCTTGAAAAACAAGGAGTTCTGGGGAAGGATAAGATAGAAGAGCTAGATTTTTGTGAAGATTGTGTCTTTAGGAAGTCCACTAGAAACAGATTCAAACACTCAACTAGCAAATCTATAGGCATCCTAGACTACATACACTCTAATCTCTGGGGACCTGCACAGACCAGCTCATTAGGTGGTAATAGCTATTTTTTGTCCGTAATTGATGATTATTCAAGAAGGGTTTGGGTCTATGTACTGAAACACAAAGATCAAGTCTTTAGCAAATTTAAAGAATGGAAAACCTTAGTTGAAAATCAAACTGGAAAGAAGGTTAAGAAATTGAGAACAAATAATGGACTTGAGTTCTGCAACCAATTTAACAGCTACTATGCAAATGAAGGGATAGCAAGGCACAAAACAGTGAGGTTAACACCTTAGCAAAATGGATTGGCAGAAAGAATGAACAAGACCTTGATGGATAAGGTAAGGTGTATGTTGGTTCAAACACAGCTTCCAAAACGTCTTTGGGTAGAAACCTTATTAATAGCAAGTTATCTGGTGAATTTGAGTCTCTCTACTGCTCTAGACTTCAAGATTCCATTTGAAATGTGGCATGGAAAACCAGCAAGCTATGCTAATCTCAAAGTGTTTGGATGCCCTGCTTATGCATATGTTAATCAAGGGAAGCTGGCACCTAAGGCTCTTAAAGGTAAGTTCCTAGGCTATCCTGATGGAGTTAAAAGATACAAGCTATGGTGTATTGATCTAGAACCTCCAAGGTGCATAATAAGCAGAGATGCGGCATTTAATGAGAAGGCTATTTTGGAGATCAAAATGGATGCTGGGGTTAAAACTCAAAGACCTCAAGAACAAGATAACACCAAATTTAAGGTGGAGCATCCTGGTTCAAAGAAATCTTAGAAAAATGAAAATTCAGATCAAGACAGTGAAGATCATGATGAGTACAGTGGCCCTCAACCACAATCTGAAAGGCAGACTCAAGTACAGGGTTATCAGCTGACAAAAGATAGAGAAATGAGACAAACCAGACCACCACAGAGATATGGATATGCTGATTTGATAGCATATGCACTAGCTGCTTCACATGATATTGATGTAGATGAGCCCAAGAGTTATGCTGAAACAATTCAAAGCTCAAACAAATCAGAATGGCAGGAAGCTATGAATTATGAGATAACCTCTCTTAAGAAGAATCACACTTGGATATTGGTTGAGAAGCCTGGTAATAGAAGGACAGTGGGTTGCAAGTGGGTTTTCAGAGTCAAAGAAGGCCTCACATCTAGTGAACCTAGGAGGTATAAAGTTAGGCTTGTGGCTAAGGGGTATACTCAAAGGGAAGGAGTTGACTTTAAAGAGGTGTTCTCCCCTGTGGTCAGACATACCTCCATAAGGGTGCTGTTAGCATTAACTGCAGTCCATGACTTAGAGGTTGATCAACTCGATGTCAAGACTGCATTCCTACATGGAAGATTACAGGAAGAAATTCTTATGACTCAACATGAGGGCTATGTGGATTCTGAGAAACCAAACCATGTTTGCTTGCTAAAAAGATCACTGTATGGGCTTAAGCAATCTCCAAGGCAATAGTATCTCAGGTTTAATGAGTTCATGTTGTCACATGGATACCTGAGATGCTGTTTTGATTGCTGTGTATATTACAAACTAATAAGTTCAAGTTTCTACATATACCTGTTACTATATGTGGATGACATGTTGGTAGCCTGTAAATCAAGAGAAGAAATTGAAGCTTTGAAGAATTTGCTGAGCTCTGAGTTTGATATGAAAGATTTGGGGTCAGCAAAAAAGATATTGGGTATAGAAATCAAGAGGGACAGAAGCAAAGGCATTATGTTCCTTTCTCAAGAAAAATATCTGAGAAGGGTACTAGAAACCTTTGGAATGACCTCAAGTAAACCTATGATGACTCCAATGGCATCACATTTTAAGCTCTCCAGTCTGCAATGTCCAAAGACAGAAGAAGAAAAGTTAGAAATGGCTAAAATTCCCTATGCTAATGCAGTTGGCTGCATGATGTATGCTATGGTTCTAACTAGGTCAGATATCTCCTATGCTCTAAGCGTGGTAAGCATATATATGGTGTCTTCTAGAAAAGAATATTGGAGAGCTGTAAAATGGGTGATGAGATACCTAAGTGGAACCCTGAGCCATGGGCTGGTTTATGGAAGGTCAGAGATCAAGTCTGAAGGGATATCTGGATTTGTTGATTTTGACTTTGCAGGGGACTTAGACAGAAGAAGGTCTCTCACAGGGTATCTGTACATGTTGGATGGCTGCTTGATTAATTGGAAGGCAAGTCTTCAACATGTTGTTGCATTATCAACAACAGAAGCTGAGTATACAGCAGCTACTGAAGTAGTGAAGGAAGCCTTGTGGTTAAAAGGCTTGATTTCTGAACTATGAGTGAATCAGAAGACAGTTGATGTGTTCTGTGATAGCTCAAGTGCCATTTACTTGAGTAAAAACCCAGCTCACCATGAGAAAACAAAGCACATTGACATCAAGCTGCATTTCATTAGAAATGTAGTTTCCATGGGTGTGGTCAGAATGGTGAAGATACATACAGACAGAAATCCTGCTGACATGTTAACTAAAGTAGTCACTACAGCTAAGTTCAAGGTTTGCTTGGACATAGCTGGTCTTGGCTGCTATTAATTCATTCTGGAAATGGAGGGGAAAATCAAGGGTGATTTGTTTCAAGGTGGAGAATTGTTGTTTGTGAAAGCAAATCCAGAAAACCAAAACGGCAGAAGACTTTGTGTTTAGAGCTGAAATCACTTAAGCTCAACGACAGGAAGACGTGCGTTTTGAGGAGCAAAAGAAACACTATTCTGAACGACATATGAGCTTGCTGTTTAAGTTTTAGTGAAGCATGCTCGTATCACGTGCTTGGATCCAGCTCGCAAAGGTTCGTTAAAAGCTGTTAAACGCATGAGGAACTCATGTGAGTTGCTGGGGAATTTCTGGGTTCGTTATGAAGCTGTTATCAAGCAACTGATGTGGAAGCAACATATTAGAGTGGAGAGAGAGAGATGTAGAGAGAGAAAGGACTGGTATAAATAAACAGTTCAGATCTTCTTCTAGAGTTAATGGCATTACTCTGTAATTCATCTTGGTAATCAATAAAGCTGATATTTGCCCTCCCGTGGATGTAAGCTAGAGAAATCTAGCTGAACCACGTAAAGTCTCTTTTGTTCTTTGTTTGTTCTACATTTTTTGATTTCTTAAATCCAATTGGTTAAATTGTCTAGTTCCATAGTTTCGTCTTAGTCAAGCTTTTCAGTCATCAATCTTGGAGCATCTTGATTAGTTGGTTAGTGATCTTGGACAGGATCTAAGGTTGCTTAATCTGTTCATAGCACCTTAGTTCCTACAAGACTTGAACTTCATTAAGAGTAAATACTCAACCTCGTAGCTATTTCAACCGAATATCTTGAATGAGATTATTTATTATTCGGTGCCAAACCAGTCACATAACAACAACTTGTTATTACCCATTTAACTATGGAGTAACGGTACAACTACTACATAGTTGGGTTACTGTCGTTGGTGACTTTATTAATGAAAGGTTTCAATCTCATTTCAAAAGATGTATCCTTAACTAAGGTGCTGTTTGTTTTTTAGTCTGAAATCTGAATTGAACTTTTTTTCAGACATTTGTTTATTTTAGGTTGTTTGTTTTTTAACATATCACTTATTGTCAGATAATTTTATCTGAATATAAAAAGTAGAAAAGGTCTACTTTTATTTGAAGTCTGAAGTTTAAATGGGAAATTTTAATTTCAAATTTCAAAAATACTCTTAACAATTCATGTATTTCCAATATTATGTTTAAACCTTATATTTTTGTATTATTCTTGAAGTTATTTTTTTTAATTGCTTTAGATTTTTATTCACAAGATAGCATTTACTAAACTGAAATATTGAACAAATCAAATTATGTCAATTGTAATGAAGCAAAAATAAAATAACAATGTTGACTTCATAACAAATTTGACGTTATAATTACATCTTTCCTTAAAAAATTAAATTAAGATCAACAATGATAATATTTTTTTTTAATGTTACCAAACTAATCAACCTGTGAAAATTATAAATTGTGAAGAACAAATATATGCACCACTTAAAAGGATATTTATGTCAAACTACTAACTTTTAAGTTTTTCTCCTCAAATGTTGAAAAAGAATAAACAAACATGTCAATCAGACATTCTCATTCAGACTTATTTAGACTTTAGCTAAATTCAGACCTATTCAAATTTCAGATAAAAAAACAAACGCAACCTAAGTCTCTTGAAAGACCTTTTGTTAAAGCTAGGTTCTTATTAGTCCTAACATAGACAATATTAATAACACCATATGCTATTAATTGTTTCACATATTCATGTCTCAAGCTAATATGTCTAGACTTTCCATTATACGCTTTATTATAAGCTCTAGACAATGTAGCTTCACTATCGCAGTACAAAGAAATAGATGGCATCGGTTGTGGCCACAACATTATATCAAACAACAAATTTCTCAGCCATTCTGCTTCCTTGTTTGCAGCTGCAAGTGCTATAAACTCACTTTCCATTGTTGAGTGAGTTATGCATGTTTGTTTCTTTGAAGCCCAAGAAATCGCTCCTCTAGTAATTGTAAAAATCCAAGCAGAAGTGGATTTATTATCTCTTGTATTGATTACCCAACTAGCATCTGAATATCCTTTCGGTACTACAGGATAATCATTATAAAACAAATCCAAATTAATGGTCCTTTTAATATAACCAAGTATCCTACTAATTGCTTTCCAGTGTTCAACACTAGGGTTACTCGTGAATCTTGACATTTTACAAACAGGTGCATAGCATACATCAAGTTACCAACAACACTGGCATATTCTAATTGTGCTACTGCTCGGTCTGAATTCTCTAGTAATTTAATACTAGAATCATATGGGGTATTAGGTTCTTTAAATTTCAATTAATTGAATTTAGGAAGCACTTTCTCTATATAATGAGATTGACACAACGAGTAACCCCCACTATGTTTCTTCACTTTGACACCTAAGATAGTATCTACTTCACCAAGATCTTTCATCTTAAATTGTGAAGTTAAATACTTCTTTGTATCATTTACTCCTTGCATATTTGTTTCAAAGATAAGCAAGTCATCAACATACAAGCATATGATCACACCAAAATCATTCGTAAATTTAAAATATATACATTTATCAGCATTATTATACTTAAAACCATGAGATAAGATTACCAAATCAAACTTCTCATGCCATTGTTTTGGTGCTTGCTTTAAACCATAAAGCGACTTGACTAACTTGCATACCTTTTTCTCATTTCCAGGCAAAACAAATCCCTCAGGTTGTTCCATATACATTTCTTCATCAAGATCACCATTAAGAAGAGCGGTTTTAACATCCATTTGATGCACATACAAATTGTTCAATGAAGCAATTGCAAATAGCACTCTTATAGATGTTAACCTTGCCACCGGAGCATATATATCGAAATAATCAATACCATTTCTTTGCTTAAACCCTTTGGCTACTAATCTAGCCTTAAAAGTTTGTAAAGAACCATCACTATTGTGCTTTTTTCTAAACATCCATTTACTGCTAATTGGTTTAGATCCTGGAGGAAGATCAACCAAGACCCATGTTTGATTTGACATGATCGAATCTATTTCATCATTCACCATCTCTCTCCAAAAAGAAGCGTCTCTAGAAGACATAGCTTCGCTAAATGTCTTTGGATCCTTTTCAACATTTAACAACAATGGTACTTTGTTAAGTACATTCTTTCTATCCCCTTCAACTAAGAAGAGTAATGCCTGTGATGAAATAAAATTCGGAGCTAAACTATTTTCTTTCTTTTTACGTTGACTCCTCTTTGGTTCGAAAGATGTCATAGACTCTTTCCTTTTATTGTTATTAATGGAGGTACCAGGTGTATTATCACATGGGTGATCAATGATTGATTTTAATTCAATATTTGAATCATGTTGAAATTTATTTTCAATAAATTCAACATCTCTAGATTCCACAATCACATTAGAATCTAAATTTAACAATCTATAAGCCTTGGAATTTTCAACATATCCTACAAAAACACTTTTCATACCTTTAGCACCTAACTTTGATGATTTAGGATCATATATTTTATAAAAAACTAAACAACCCCAGACCCTTAAATACATCAAGTTTGGTTTTCTTCCTTTCCAAATTTCATAAAGAGATAGATGTGTTTTCAAAGATGTGATTCTATTATGAATATGACATGCAATGAGCAATGCTTCCCCCCACAAATTGTTTGGTAGTTTTGCATTAAGGATCATGGAATTAATCATATCCGTAAAGATCTTATTCTTCCTTTCAGCTAAACCATTTTGTTGAGGAGTAAATGGAGCTGATCTTTGGTGAATAATTCCAAATTCTTCACAATAATTATCAAACTCAATTGAAAAATATTCACTACCTCTATTACTTCGAACCATCTTGATTTTCTTATCTTTTTGGTTCTCAACTTCAGCTTTGAAAATTTTAAATTTATCAAAAGCTTCATCTTTTGTTCTAAGTAAACACACATAAGTGTATCTAGAACAATCATCAATAAAAGTGATAAAGTACCTCTTACATCCTCTTGTTAAAATGTCATTATACTCACAAATATCGGTATGTATTAAATCCAATATTTGAGTATTTCGTTCGGCTTTAGGAAAATGTTTCTTAGTTAATTTAGCTTGGATGCAGATTTCACACTTATGACTTTTAACATCATTGCAATTAATCAAACCATGCTTAGACATGTATTTCAAAGATCTAAAATTCAAATGTGTTAATCTAGCATGTCAAACATCACAAAACTCAACAATATAAGATAAATTGATATCATTATTATTAATGTTGAGTTTGTACATTCCATCACAAGAATACTCTTTCCCAACAAATATTCCATTCTTTGAGATAATACAAGTATTACCCTCAAGTATAATCTTAAGCCCATGCTTACACATACAACTAGCAGAAACAAGATTCTTCCTAACGGAAGGTGCATGAAAGACATTATACAACGTAACTTTCTTTCCAGAAGTAAAATTGATCTCAACTACTCATTTCCCAGCTACTATGGCTGCATCATTGTTCCCCATGAGAACCTTTTGTCCTTTCGTTTCTTCTTTGTACGATAAGAAAAATTTCTTATCATTACAAACATGAATGGTTGCACCCGAACGAAGCCACCAATCACAGAACTTAGTTTCAGCCATATTGGTTTTGGTAATCATGCCAATTTTCATTTCAAAAACCATAGCACAAATCTCTTCAAATTTGTCTTCAACAACATTAGCTTTATGGGAATTCACTTCTTCCTTTTTCTTCTTGAATCTGCAATCACTTTGGCGATGACCTTTCTTGCCACAAAAGAAACAATTTCCAGAAAATTTTTGTGTGTTGGACTTCTTGAATTTCTTGTCATTCTTGACCTTGAAATTTTTTAAAAATTTACTAGCTTCAACAACATTAACCTTAGTAGAATCATGCTTGTACTTGGAATCTCGAGACCTTGTCTCTTCTTCGATTACCAAGTGTTTCTGTAACTCTTCTAAAGTTATGTTCTCTCTACTATGAAAAAGTTTCTTTCTATAATCATTAAAACTTTGAGGCAATTTAGCAATAATAGCCCCAACTTGAAATGATTCAGAAATTTCAACTTTCAAATCCTAAAGCTTACTAACTATAATTTGTAATTCATGTATTTGATCAAGAATGGATTTTGTGTCTACTATAACAAATTCAAAATATTTAGAGATAAAGAATTTGCCAGTACCTTCATTCTCTGTTTTATATTTGTATTCAAGAGCCTTCCAAATTTCCACCGGAGAAGTTATGGAATTGTTAAAATCATAGAGCCTGTCAGAAAGCGTATTGAGTATGTGACCCTGACACATCAATTTATCATCTTCACACTTTTTCCTTGCAGCCTTACCATCTTCGGTATCATCTTCTTTTGGCTCCGAAAATGGTTCCAATTTTGGATCAAGAACATATGCAATTTTCATAACAGTGAGAAGGAAGAACAATTTTCCCTTCCAGCGAGTAAAATTAGTGCCATCAAAACGATCAATATGGACACTAGGATTAAGAAATGAAGTCAAATTCTTCTCAGCCTCCATATGCAATTATAAAACCTTAAAGATTGTTGGTGGATTTTCAAATATGGAGGCAAATAACAGTAAGAGAATTTGATCGGATTTGAGACGTGTTTGCACACTTTCCTTTAAGGTTTTATTTGCCCTCACCAATCTCAGTTTGCTATAGAGTTTTAATGGCAAATTACCCCCAAGATATAACAAATCCTAAATACAATCTCTAGCAAATAAGATTGTATTCCAAGAACACATATGAAATCTTTAATTTTCTGATTTTTTTAATCTAAATGTGTGTCTATTTTAATGAAGAAGAAGTTTATATAAAAGAATACAACCATTAGAAATGGTATTTCTTCAAAGACACTTTTTGGTTTGAAATTTGCATCCATTTACAATTCAAATTTTCAAGCCTGCTAACCATTTTTTCAGTTGACGCGAAAACACGCTCTCTGGAAGAAAACGGTTAGCCGTTTTCTTAATAACGGCGAGCCGTTTTATTCCAGAATGTCAAAATATATTGCTCTCTGGAAATAAACGGTTAGCCGTTTTCTGTAGAACAGAAAACATACTCTCTGCACAAAAACGGTTAGCCGCCGTTTTCAGTAGAATCCAAAACTTGCTCTCTGGACGAAAACGACTAGCCGTTTTATCTAAAACGGTTAACCGTTTTCTTTCTAAATTTCAAACCACAAAATATTACAATCACGACATTAATCTTTATAAATTTCAGACACTAGCTACTCTCATAATCTTTTTAAGAAATTAGTCTTATCAAAATAATTTTTAAGGATTATATTAAACTTATAACAAGTGGCATTGTCTTGAACATTTTATCATAAAAGTTAATTTTTTAGTGTAAAGCTTTGTTGTTTGTGCTTTTAGATTGTAAAATGAAGAACTATATGTCATAAAAAGTATCAGATATTCAATGTTAAATAGTTTTTTAGGTTAACTATGCTGAACCATTCTTCAAGTTGTAGGCATCAAATTCATAGAAATTTCAATACGATCGAAGTTTGAATAAAATCACTCCCGTCATCATCAAATTTCCAGCAAGAATTAATGAAAAAATTGAAGCCTATGATAAGGAAAGGTAGGTGATAATATAAATGGCAGGGAAAAACACCATACTTCACCAAATACCAGCCATACTGAAAGAGAGAAATTTGCCATTAATTCAACATGGGCATAAGAGTGTCTTGCTCTTTTCTTGCTCTGTGTGCTGTCCTAGTATTCTACTTTAGCATGCACTTCGTTCCTGAATTCCTTGGTGTGACGGCTTCTACAGTTGCCGGGAATGACACAGACCGGCTAGCCTTGCTTGAGTTCAAGTCCAAGATCACTCACGACCCTCTCGGTGTTTTGGGCTCATGGAATGAATCCTTTCACTTCTGCCAATGGCGTGGTGTTACATGTAGTCGTAGGCACCAGAGAGTCAAAATCTTGAATTTGACCTCCCTTAAACTTGCAGGTTCTATATCACCTCACGTTGGAAATTTGAGCTTTCTTAAAGTTCTACTTCTCTACAACAACAGCTTCAACCATGGAATCCCATCAGAATTTGATCGTTTACAAAGATTGCAAGTATTAGCTCTTAACAACAACTCAATTGGTGGAGAAATTCCTGCCAATATATCCAGCTGCTCAAACCTTATTCAGATCAGACTATTTTATAATGAGTTGGTGGGAAAAATTCCTTCAGAACTTGGCTCCTTGTCAAAGATTGAACATCTCTCTGTAAGTGTTAACAATCTTACAGGAAGTATACCTTCTTCCTTGGGAAACTTATCATCCATTAATACTCTGTTTTTGACCGACAATAATTTGGACGGGGGTATCCCTGATACTTTTGGTTGGTTGAAGAATCTTGCGACGCTTGCAATGGCTGAAAATTGGTTGTCTGGTACTATTCCTTCCTCAATCTTCAATATCTCTTCTATCACAGCTTTTGATGCAGGAATGAACCAACTTCAAGGGGTTATTCCCCTGGACTTCGGTTTTACTCTCCAAAATCTCCAATTTTTTAGCGTTTTCGGAAACCAACTTACTGGAGCTATTCCACCTGCTATATCCAATGCCTCGAACTTGGAATTTTTTCAAGCCGCTGTTAATAAACTGACAGGGGAAGTGCCTTATTTGGAAAAGCCACAAAGGCTTTATGCATTCTCAATTTCGGAGAACAGTCTCGGGAGTAGAGGACACAGCAATTTAAACTTCCTCTGCTCTTTGACTAATTCAACAAGGTTAAACAGGTTGCTTATAAATGTCAACAATTTTGGAGGGTTACTACCTGCATGCATTAGCAACTTATCAACAACTCTTGAAATGTTGCTCCTTGATAACAATAAAATATTTGGAAACATCCCAGCAGCTATTGGAAAGTTTGTCAACTTGCAACGGCTAGAGATGTGGAACAACAGATTATCAGGTACCATACCCCCCGCCATCGGAGAGCTCCAAAATTTAAGGGAATTGCGCCTACAGAGAAATAAATTCCTAGGAAATATTCCACCTTCTGTTGGAAATTTGAAGGTATTCAATCTAGATTTAAGTAGCAATTTTCTTCAGGGCAGCATCCCTTCAAGCCTAGGCCAGTACAAAACCTTGACAATAATTGATCTTTCTGATAACAATCTTACTGGTACCATACCACCTCAGTTCCTTGGTCTCTCATGGTTATTGATTGGTTTAGACTTGTCAAGAAACCAACTAACTGGATCCATCCCTAGCGAAGTTGGAAATCTAAAAAATCTAGAAGTATTAGATGTTTTTGAGAACAAGTTAAAAGGTGAGATTCCGAGCACTCTTGGTAGTTGCAAAAAATTAGAACAACTAGAGATGCAAGGAAACTTTTTGCAAGGTCCTATTCCGTCATCTTTGAGTTCTTTAAAAGGTCTTAATGTCTTGGATTTGTCTCAAAACAACCTTTCGGGTAAAATTCCTGAATTTTTGGTGGGATTCCAATTGTTAGAAAATTTAAACCTATCTAATAATAACCTTGAGGGTATGGTACCAATAGAAGGGGTCTTCAAGAATGCAACTATTACTTCGGTTTTAGGAAACCTTAAGCTATGTGGTGGCATACCTGAATTTCAGCTTCCAACATGCATTTCAAAGGAATCTAAACATAAGAAATTGACCCTTGCATTGAAATTAGCACTGGCTATTATTTCTGGACTTACAGGACTTTCTTTAGCTCTATCTTTTCTGATTCTTTGTTTGGTAAGGAAAAGAAAAGAGAAAAAAAATCCAAGTAGTCCGATAAATTCATTCCCAAACATATCATACCAAAATCTGTACAATGCTACGGATGGGTTTGCCTCAGCAAATGAGATTGGTGTAGGTAGCTTCGGGTCTGTTTACAAAGGAATTCTTGATCAGGGTAAAACAACTGTTGCAGTGAAGGTTTTTAATCTTCTTCATCATGGAGCTTTCAAGAGTTTCATAGCTGAGTGCAGTACGCTGAAGAACATCAGGCATCGGAATCTTGTAAAGATTCTCACTGCATGTTCAGGAGTGGATTATCAAGGTAATGATTTCAAGGCCCTTGTCTTTGAGTTCATGCATAATAGAAGCCTAGAGGAGTGGTTGCATCCTATCACTAGAGAAGATGAAACAGAAGAGGCACCAAGGAGTTTAAATTTGCTTCAGAGACTAGACATCGGCATCGATGTAGCATGTGCACTGAGTTATTTGCACCATGATTGTCAACCTCCAATAGTACATTGTGACCTAAAACCCAGCAATGTTCTTCTTGATGAGGAAATGATTGCACATGTAGGTGATTTTGGCTTGGCAAGATTCCTTCCACTCTCTCATGCGCAAACAAGCTCCATCTTTGCCAAAGGATCTATTGGCTATATTGCTCCAGGTATTATCTCTTATTTTTATTACAGCATGATCTCCAAAAAGATACAAAAAATGCTCTCTTTATGAAGATTTCACTGTAACGTTTCAAACAAACTTTGCAACATTTTTTCATTTGCAAATACTCTTCAATTTCTTTTGAAAAATTATGTACTAACTTTTTAATTTGAATGGCAGAGTATGGCCTAGGAAGTGAGGTGTCAATAAATGGAGATGTTTACAGTTATGGAATATTACTGTTAGAATTGGTAACAAGAAAAAAACCAACAGATATCATGTTTGAGGGTGATATGAATCTACATAACTTTACAAAGACGGCCTTGCCTGATCATGTAGTGGATATCGTAGATTCAACTCTGCTAAGTGATGATGAAGATTTGGCTGTTCATGGTAACCAGAGGCAAAGGCAAGCAAGAATCAACAGCAAAATAGAATGCCTCGTTGCTATGGCAAGAATCGGAGTTGCTTGTTCAATGGAGTCACCAGAAGATCGAATGGACATGACAAATGTCGTCCACCAATTACAATCAATCAAGAACATTCTTCTCGGACAAAGAATTGTATCCAACATGCAAAGAGATAATTGAGTGATGCAAATTAACCTTTAGCTTTTGCCAGGTGATGTAAATTTATGTTGTGTCTTAATTATTACTCTGTATTTTTATGTTTTCACACTTTTACTAATCACAGGGCAGGACGGTTAAAAAGGTGATCGGAAGAGTGTTTTCTGGGAGCTTTCTAAGGCAATATATTTTGTGTATTCCAGTAGTATGTATTCAGTCCGTTTCAAATAATAAGGTTTTGGATATTTGTATTGAAGTTTGTAGGATTTGATTTGTTTAAGAATGACTATGAATACGGACAATTATTTCGAAATATTCAGTCATTTGTGCCAAGGATTAATGTTGATCTCATATGACTGAACTTCCTACACTTCTTTCCTAGCAGTGTCCATATTGCCTGAGGTTCGATCTCTGCCAGAATGTAACATGATCTCATAGCTCTTCATCAATCTGGCAAGGTCAACAAAATCAACATTCGCTGATCAGCAATGCACAGTGATTACAAATCGAGATATAAAAACTCAAGTTTCAATTAAATTTAAAATCCTCCAGTCTAGTCCTATGCAAATATACAAGACACTTTTATATATAATCCTGCCTAGTTGATCAATGTAATTTAATCTTATTATATAGTTAATCCAATTCAATCTTATCAACTTAATGTAGCCTGAAGCTTATCTACTAAATTGAATATTTTAAATAATTATTTGAAATTGATTCACGTTATTGTCTTTAGTGAAAGAAGTATTAAGATTCTCTCTGTAATTCGAAGCAGTATAAATAATAAACGTACACATAGTAAGAATCTTGATTATGTACATATAAATATGAAAACTAATATCAAATTATAATAGTTGATATTTTCCTATAATTAATTATTTGTTCTCTTAGCATTATTATAGCTATTTTGAAAGGTATAAAAGTTTTCACTATAATTGTTATTTATCTTCCACAAAACGTAACCCGTCGGTTAAGCTAGTTGGACGCACAAGAAGCTAATAAAATTAAAAATTAAAAAACTGTTCTCCTATACAAAAGAATCTGACAAGATTAATTTTTCGTCTTTCTTATGGTAAATTGGGGGAGTTTGATACTTTCAATAGCTTAGAGGATAAAAATAGTCAAAACTATTTTAGTATATCCCCTTCATAAATTGACATATTTCATATTGCTTAGGCTGATTCAAGAGAGTTTTGTGTAAGATTTGTATGTTGCTACATGTAGAAGAAGGAGAAACAACATGGAAAGTTTATAAATACAAAAACTTTGAATAAAGTCACTCCTCTCTAGGGCTAGCAAGGGGATCAATATTCTCGTACCCATCTCTAATATTTTGTTTATGTTCTCATATCCTCTCTGTCTCCATTAGAATTGATTAAGGAGAGAAGATGAGCTTAAGGGGAAAAGATGAGGATCTATGAATAATAATAGGGGATTTCTGAGAGCATCCAATTCTCGAATAACTACTATATTTTTATTTTCTGACATTGATTTAATCATATTAAAGTAAAAAAAATTTGAATATAAAATTATATTACCGTCAAATTAAGTCAATGCCATCTGCATTACAAGGCAATCTATGAACTTATTCAAAAATAAAACTTGATAATATCTCTTGCATTAATGTAATCTATTACAAAAGTCACATGGAAAAAAATTATCAACAAAATGATCTTCATTAAACTTCATTAAATAATGGTGGCAATTACATCAAATTATTGATATTAAATAATATTTATATTATTTATCAATATTATGATATTTGTTATTCACACTCATACTTTACAATTTAAATTTTACATGTATTCACTAATAATTTTTTAAAAAACAAAATTAGAAATAGAAAAGTGAAAGGTGGAGAGCATGAGGATTCCACCTAATTCCCATCAATCATCATTGTCACTTCTTTAAACAAGACATTGGATATAAAATTGTCCCTCGTATCTTCCCTACATGGGAAAAATCCCTCGGTGCCTACCCTCATTGGGATTTCTGCGATCACTACTCATGTTAATATTAAAATTGGATCAAGAGAAAATTAATTACCAAGATTATAAGATATGGTAACATATTTCTTTAGTCATGACATGAAACATTATATGTGGTAATGATTTAATTGTCTTACTCCAATACATTTTCTTTATGCCCATTTTGTTAGGTCATTAATTTTCAACAGGTTAATTTGAATCATCATCACATTGCCAATACACGCGGAATTTGGTGATGATTGAAAGAGGATGCCCTTCTATATTATATTTTTTAAGGAAAATGATCAAATGTTATTGTTACTTTAGTAAATTATTTGAAAAATTACTTTCGTAAATTATTCGGAAAATGCATATTTCATCCTTGATAAATGTTATATGGTTTCGACTACCTTAGAGCTACTCTAAGGTAGAGTACAAATCATAACCACACACACAAAGTGATAAATAGTAAAAAACATGTTATAACTTTGATCGTGTGATTATAAAAGAGTGCTATACCTTAGAGCGGTTCTAATATAATCGGACCAATGTTATGTTTATCTCTCACATCCCTACTAGATTTTTAAATACATGTTTCTTCCCTTTCGTTAAGAGATGACATAAAAAGTTAATAATTTTTTGTTCATTTACTATTCTACCCCTCCATAGTGGATTTTATGATATTTCTAAGTAGTATGATACAAAAATTAAAGAGAAGATGAAAATGATTATCTCAATGAAATTACCAAACGAGCGCTTGCATTTTTCTTTTTCATCTAATCCCAATGACTTGTGTTAGATTTTAATTTTAATTTTGAAATATTACATTTTAAATACCCGTTTTGCTCTTATTTTCACAATTAGTTCCATTATCCCTTAATGAAATGCATGAAACATGTAATTAAAAATGTAGTAGGGTTGTAAGTAGTAAATATGACGCCTATCAGGGATGAAAAATGCATTCTTCCATTTTCCAGGTATGTTTCAAAATTCATTACTGTTACAATGAATGTTAACTTGGCTTCTTTTTTTAAAGTGTTTTTAACTATTTTTCCCTATAATGTAATAAAATTTATCACTGATAAATAATAAAATATAAGAGTAAAATAAGAAAAGATATAAAAAGCTATAGATTAACAAAGTTTCTTCAATCACATGGGATTTGAACTTTGATATCGATGTTGAAAATTTTATTATAAATTTTAGACTACACAACAATTGTTTAACCATATTGATATTTTATTAATGTGATTGGTCATGTAATCAGTGGCGAAGTTAGCACTATTTTTTGGAGTGGGCTAGATTTTTTTTAAATTCAATTACTTCTCAAAAAATTTATTCTATACAAATGAAATTATTAAAATACACTAGACAAGTGAAAAATTAATAATAAAATTAAAAAAAAATGCAATGTAAATAAAAAAAAACACTATCGACGAAATTTCGTCCTGCGATTCTTCAAAAAAGAAAACTCATATATTATCGTATCTGAATTATATTGTCTGCGATAATAATATATTAGAGAATTATTAATTATTTTATCAAAAAATTTGACAAAAGTATAAGCTAATAACTAATTAAAAAACAGTATGAGCATGTGTGTGCGCCAGAAGCTGGCCATCACTCATAAGGTGGCAACTTGATGACTTGAACAACTAAGTTTTAGGGAATTTAGAATTTGGATAATTGGATCAATTAGTCAAGGATTTGAGTTAATTTTTCGATTTAGAGAAAATAGATATTGACTATAATTATTAGTTACATTTTTATATTTTACTATAAGTTTTTTTTTTAAAATTATAATTAATTAATATTTTTTTTCAAGAAACTAACCCGGGATACAGCCCGGGTTAGCCTCCTCAGAGCTTCGCCTCTGCATGTAATGTTGTTACAAAAGAATGAAATAATTATGGTATCCATTTTTAACATTTTATGGATTTCATTATTAATTTTTTTTTTTTTTGGTTTAAACCACCCGATTTCCGGCGACTGCATTGGGCCCCGACTAATCCGGATTCGGGGTGTAGTCACAGTTAAGGCTCTTTACCCCTCCCAAATGGTGTGTTTAGTGGGGATCGAACCCGAGAGCTCTTCCCACTTACCCAGCCTGCGCCGCCAACTGAGCCACAACCGTTTGGTAGATTTCATTATTAATTTAATGACATCTTTTTTGTGTAATTTAAAGATGTTTATTACTATTGAGTGAAATTCATATAATATAAATAAAACTCATTAAATGCATGGTTATTTTTTTACTTCAAGCCCCTCCTCAGCAGCAAGCAACCCCCTTTACAGAGAAGAAGATCAAGAGCAAGACCCTTGAGAGTATTTTTTACAGGCCATCCGTAATGAGTTTACTGTGGAGATTGTCCGATCAGAGAGAGTGGTAAATGGAGCCAATGTTTGGTTTCATCACCTAAGAGCTTGCATAGTTTGCAATGGTCTCGATATCTTGCTGCTCACAATGGGATCCTCCACTGGGTAAATGCAGATAATACAATTGCTGCAAACGATCCTTCGAGGAGTGCAGGGCAATGTTGAGTGATTATTAATCTACCTATTGACGCAATACCAGATATGCCAAATCAATTTCACTGGCGTCTGCAGAGGCATGCGACAATTACCTATAATCCTCCATTATTTTTTAACAGATGGTGTCAGTTTGAAGAGTGTGGTAACTTACGTAGGCCAATGGAGGTTGGTGCATAAGGTTTATTTGAAGGATATGGTGTCAAGGAAACGATAAAGCCCTCAATTCGGATGAAATCATAATCATAGCTTCTCATCCATATGATCTGGATACTGTCTACTTGACCTTCCCTAGCTATGCAATGTGGTGTCGAGCTAGAGCACTTCTACAGACCTTGTGGCCACCGCCAATTACTCCTATTAACGATCAGTGACTCTTGTTGAACTGTTTATGTAGTTTTTAGTTGCTCTGAGAGTTAATAATTTAAAACTACTATGTCCTCGTTTCAACAATTTTCCTATATCCAACACTATGGGCAGATTTCATAATTTTTTTTTTTTTGGGACATTTTTTAACATGTCTTGTTTTCCATTAAATTTCTCATTTGAAATAATCATTTTGTTGCGTATACAGAGAATCTAGGTTCTGGCTAGGTACACAATCCATGAATTAACCAACATAAACTTTATCATGTACATGTATTTGACTTTTACTAGAAAAACTACGGAAAAAGGAAAGAAACGAAAAGATTTTTTTCTCAATTCATTTATTTTTGTGTTATGACTTAATGAAAGAATTGTTTGGGAAGTGAGAAAGTGAAGAGGACAATGAAAGAAAACAGAGAGAATTTTAGCCGTAGCAGTTCAGAGTATTGGCTACAGAGGAGATGTGGCTTGCATGGTGGCTGGCTGAAGCAGTGATGTTTGGTATTCAAGTCGCTTTCCAAGCAAAATGTGTTCCAATCATCATTGAGTCAGATTCTTCAGAAGTGGTGGAGCTATCTCTGAAAAGAAAGAGCAGCATGGCAGAAATTTGCTGGACGGTGGAAGAGATTCAAGCAAATCTAAAGAACCAGAGTAGGGCATCAATTCAATTCGTTCCAAGAAAGCGTAATGTTGTTGCTCACTCTCTAGCCAAAGTAGTTTTAGATTATGAGAACCCTGTTGTATGGCTAGAAGACTTTCCAGTTCAAATCATGTTGTTACTGTCAAAGTTTGTTTAATAGGAAGCTTTACTTTCTCATCAAAAAAAAAAAAAAACTTCAAGCTCAATTATGACATTCACTAACACTTAAGTTATTTTGTCAGAAGTGCAAGTACAATTCAAATAGGAAGAGTTATTTCGTTTAAATAACTAAATTTAATAATTCAAAATAATTTCTTTTGTGGGATGAATTTTGACATATTGTTTGACAAACAATTTTGAATTATTTGATTTTTACTGTTAATGAACTTCTAGTTGTTAGGAATGAATCAAGAAGAAATTATGAGTATACTAACTGTATTTAAAAATAATAATAATTATGATAGCCAGTATGGGAGCTCATCACCCATCAATGGATGGTATTGTTTGTACTCTTCCAGTTTGAATTGATTTTGAATTTTCTTTTCATGGTAATTTTGAATTTTTGTCATATCTTGATTATATCTGATCTCTTGTTCGATAAAAGACCCTAGCTTCTTATATCACCTATGAATACCAACGTGAACTTTATGATATAGCAAGATATAAACTGGTGATTATTGATTTGAAGAATGCATTTGCATAGATATATATAAACTATTTATATATTTAATTTCTTCCAATATCTAAAATAAAATTATTCGTTAAGAGAGAGAAATATATATTTTTTTTTAAGGGCATATGCACTCTAATGAGACTCATACCCAAGATTTAAATTTTAGAGAGGCCACTCTATAATACTGAAGCCTTAGCAGCAAAGAAAAAGACTTCTATACAAGTATTTAGACAAACAATTTTTTTTTTTTATTTTCTCAATTATTATTATTATTATTATTATTATTATTATTATTATTAAGGTTTATGTTACAAACTAATTGTTAGAAAGTGTATACCAATAGAAATAGTTCGGGAAAAAAAAAGTTTCTAGAGATATAGGAATGCGTTTTTACAACAATGCAACTTTTCTAGTAATGCCACAAATTTGGTTCCATCATATCTTTTATTTTGCTAGAGTGAAACTTTAGTGGAGGTATAAATATAATGCACACCCCTTATAAACTTTTTGTGTTATTTTTTAACAGGCTAAATGGTAAAATAGACCTTTTTAACTTAGATTTTATCATATTAATTTCTTGAAACATATTTATGAGAAGATGATAAAAAATGAGGATCAATTAAAATTTTTAAGTTTTGAAGATGCTGCTTGGCAATGCCACAGTTAGCCAACGCCCCACAACGACACACCTCCTCTGCATTTAATCAGAATTTTAACAATTTGATGTCAATTGGACTTGGGGGTTGGGACCGTTGCAATTTCACAAAAATTTGACTTTTACTTTGGTGTTAGTTGACAATATTATGCGAATATTTTTAATATTCTATTCTTTGTAATTACATATTTACATTGATTCAATGGTAAACTGAATATTCATTTATCTTTCACATAATTCCAAGGTTAGAAATGATATCTTATTGGTCAAAGTTAGTCAAATATTTGCATTAACAGAGTATAAATTCCTGAAGTGATGCCGATGGGAGTAAAATTGAATTATGCAGAGAAAACAAAAATGACCCATTGCTAAGTATTGATAGATAATATTAGGTAACCCTCATGAATCTGGAAATTGCAGATGAATCTTGAAATTTAAACCAAATATACTACCTTCAAATCAGTTTAAGAAATGTCTTACTAAAGTTAAAGAAGTACAATCATTACCGCAATAACACAATTCTCATTGCTAAAACCAATTCCAAGGCTGAGTTGTCCGCAATCCAAAACTCAACAATACTGGTTTTCACCATAAATCAAAACATAATGCTCATCAAAACTCAACAATACTGGTTTTCACCATAAATCAAAACATAATGCTCATAAGTACGAAGTAGAGTAGAAAAATATTTAGGACTTTCCACAATAGTCTAATTGAATAGACAACATTGGTATACCCCCGCTCCGTTTCAAGAACTGGAGGCATAAACGATGTAAGCATGCTCATCGTTCAAGGCTACCAACTGCCTGATTGGTGAAGCATTCCCAACAAACAAGTACCCAAATTTCAATAGTAACGAAACCATGTTCAAGTCAGACATGAACCAATAGTTAGAATTCAACTATTATCCACAGTTGAAGTAAAACTACTACATAATTGCCTCAACACCACACCATGATAGGAGATCCAATTCAAGCCAATGCAACAAACAATCTAAAGAGCAACTGCAAAACTAATATGCATTATAACTTCAGTAAGTTGCATCCCAGTAAAACAAATAAAATGAAAAGACAAAACAAGTCCATTAAATCAACTAAAGTATGATGCCAGCGTTCAAGTTTTAACTAAACACCCTTCTTAAAATAGTAAAGAAAACTAGTCACAAAAGCATTCATAACAAACACAAGAAGTACTGATTAATAAGAACCTAAACTTCTCATTCTTGATTGAGCCACAAAGCCTCAATTAACTCAGTACCTCCTGCCACCACCCCGACCAAAAACTGGAGGAGCAATCATGCTCTGTGGCTCAACTTCGACAAGCCCAGAAATGTCGGACATGCCAAGAGCAGCAAGCATATCCAAGGTTTCCTTGTCAACCTTAATTTCATCAGTCTTAATAGCTGACTCATCAGGCACAAAGTCCATGCGGCGTTCGCGCTCCTCTTCCTGCAATTTAAGGGAGATTCCACGAACTGGACCCTTCTGAATCCTCTTCATCAGATGGGTTGAGAACCCAGCAATTTTGTTACGCAGCCTCTTCGAGGGGATGATAGCAACCTCCTCCAAAATCTTCTTGTTGGTATGGAAGTCCAGTGTCATTCTTGAGTAGTACCTCTCAATCACCTGGCGAGAGGACTTCTTCACGGTCTTGGTACGAACACGACCCATTTCAGTTTAAGAAGCTGCTGCTGCTGCTGCAAATAGGGAAGAAGTTTCTTTTAAACAACGGACCGACAAGAAAAATAATGTTACAAAAATAAAAGTAAAAAGCTTGATATAAGACATTCAAAAGCAGATAAAAATTAACAAGTAGAATTCGAATAATAAACCAACTAAAAAGAAACTACCAAATTAAGAGACAAGAAAATATATGAACCTGCTATTTTTTAGAGCTTAGGATTTCAGAGACATAATAAAATTAAGCTTAATAAAACTATTAACCTTCGATTAGACATTTCAATGCCTGAACCCAAAATGAAGTTTTTTTTTTTAATTTACAAAAGAAAAATAAAAAGTAAGAAACTCTCGAATTCCTTGCATAATAAAAGAAAACTAACAGTGCCCAGTATTTTAGGATCACATATTTTTAACTATATATACCCAGATGACAATCTAAGAATTGCGTTTCACAAAGAGAATATAAACAAAGTATAAAAATTTTGCATGCAATCAAGCATATAAACGAAACCCTAGTTTGAAAAAACATACTCTTGAAGAAGACAAAGACGGTGAAGCAGAAGAGCTTGAGATGTCGAGAGATTGCGGCAGCTAAAGCGAAGACGAGTGCTAGCGAAACTGAGATAAAACGAACAAAGGGATGTGTTATTAGGGTTTCTTTTTTATCCACTGCGGAGCTGCCCAGGAGTTCTCGCTGACTATCATCCATAAATATTCAGCCACGTGACAGGAAGTGGGACTGTCCGACTGCGGACTTATCGTGAGTTAAGAAAGGGCGGGCTGCGCTGCTACTTCAATTTTTTACCCAATTATTTTTCTGGGCCTGGGCCTAAAATTAGTATTCTTAATTTTTCAAGTATACTTTTAATTTTGACTCTTACTATTTTTGTTTTATTTTAATTTTGACTCTTACTATTTTTGTTTTATCTTTTATTATTAAAAAATAAGAAAAGAAAAGAAGAGAACAAGAAGATAACATATTTATGCTAGACGTATTGCCGTCAATCACTTTGAAGGAAAATTTTAAGCTAGAGGTACTTATGTTGAGAGTTAAGTGGTGAGGTCATATCTTATCGAGCTTTTTATTGAGCTAATTTCTCTTCTTCAGAGAGTAGAATTACTAAATATTTTTCTAATATGTAAAAGTAGATTCGATGGATTTTTGAAATGTATTACAAAGGTATATATCTAGAGTGTCAGTAATAGAATTTAGATTGTAAAAAAAAATTAAAAAAAAAAAAAAATCAACCTCAGCCCTTGTCCAATAAGGAACATAATTATTAATTTCACCTTAGTATGTACCAGTTAAACGACAATCATCAACTAGTAAATACAAATTAAACCTCCATCTCATTTTCTTCTATTAAACAAACTCTGACTTGAAACTTGGAGGGCTTTTAGCAGTGAAATAATTTGAGGTATTGAAAGTTTAGCAGTAAAAGAATTCTACCGATTACATTTATGCAGTAATCTAGAATTATGGATGTATTCACTGTTCTGAAACTTGCAAAATGCAAACAATCCCGCTGATATGTTAGCAAACGTGAATGATCCTCAGAATAGTAATGCAACTGTTCAGGGGGTAAAAAATGGATGTTAGCTTTGTATCCTACTTGCTCAGATACATGACAAAATTCTGCCTATTCCTATGAATCAACTTCTAGGAAAGCATATAAAGCTTTTAAGGTTCAGTTTTGAGCTGTTCCTATAGGTTTGAAAAGAAGCATTATTAGTTGGAATCATGGCTACCAAACTCAGAAGTTAATACCATAAGAACACGTGAGCAAACCATTATGAAATTTAAACTTTAATATTCCTCCTTATAAAGCCACCTAGATGTGCATACGCCTAAATGAATTATCACCTTCGAAAGTGGAAGCCATTAGATGGCAGTAACAATGAAGATGAATTTTGAGTGTAGTTAAGGAAAAATCACGGTATCTGTATCACAAAATAGAAGATCTAACAGAGGTAGAATTGCAATGACAATAAAGGAGAAGATGCAGTGACAACTAAGGAAAATTTGCAGTTGAATTTAAGCAAACTGCAGTTATTACTCAGAAAAGATTGCAGCGACAGTAGAAGAAAATCTGCATTGATAGCATGGGAATATCAGCTCTTTAAAATGTTTTCATGTGACTTTAAGATGTTTTCATGTGAGAACTATTGCAAAAACACTTCGTTTGCTCATAATGTGTGGCAACCTAGTTTCACAGTTTCACCCCACTTTGGTTTTCCATTTTCCTGCATCAAGCATAAACCTCTGCACAGCGAAAATGCAGTGACAACTAAAGAAAATTTGCAGTGACAATAAAGGAGAAAATGCAGTGACAATTAAGGAGAATTTGCAGTTGAAATATAAGAAAACTGCAGTTATTACTGAGAAAAGAATGCAGTGACAGTAGAGCAAAATCCGCATTGACAGTACAGAAATATCAGCTCTTTAAGATGTTTTCATGTGAGAACAATTGCATAAACACTTCTTTTGCTCATAATGTGTGGCAACCTAGTTAAAGTTTCACCTCACTTCGGTTTTCCATTTTCCTGCATCAAGCATAAATCCCTGCACACAGCGAATTCTAAGAACATCAATGCCATAGATGGCAAGAAAAAAAATTGCACAGAATGTAAGGTGATGGCAAGAAAACAATTGCACAGAATGTAAGGTGAATCTAACTTAAACAAGTAATCCTAATTTACAGTGCTCTATGCAATTGCAAAGATCTCTGAAGTCAAAGGAGTGGGTTAGAGAGCACGGCCAATTCTGCTTTGCCGAATCCTTTCAGGAATTCAAAATTCCACCAACAAAACATAAATCTCATTATGTCATTACAGAAATCAACCTCAATTGAACCTCTGATCCTTTGATTGCAATCCACTTGCCAAACCTAAGTGGTTTGTTGCTGTCAGTCAAGTAGAACACTACCAAAAATCCCAACAGGAACAACTGCCATTTGTAAAATGGTGAAATCGGTTTAAATCCCTAACAATAATTTCTCTCCCTGCAATTCTTGATGCAAACTTCATAAAACTGTGGCAATCCCCGCATATTCTGAGATTCTTCATAATCCTGATGGGGACTCCAGGACATAAGCACATTAGCCCAAAAGTAAGAGCCAGCTTCTCGCTGTGATGTATCAAAAGTTCCTGCTTTCTGCTGTCTTCCACATCATGAAGATCATGCTCGGTCTCAGGCTTATAACCTAAGTTCTTCATTTCTTCAACCAACTTCTCTAACTTTGAGTAAATCTCAGCAATTCTAGGGTGGTTTCTCTCTCCTACTGTAAATGTATGGACCTTGCCCTTAATTTCAACCCAACTCTTACTTTTTTCCTTCTTTACTTCACTGTCTCTAATAAGTTTCCTTGACCTTGCAACTTCCTCCCACCTTCTATTTGCTGCATATATGTTTGACAGCAACAGATGGTTTCCAGCATTATCTGGTTCCATCCCAAACAACTGCTTAGCTGCTATTTCAGCCAATTCAAGATTCCTATAATTCCTACAAGATGCCAAAAGTGATCCCCACATAGAAGCAGTAGCATCAAATGGCATGTTCAAAATCAAATCATAAGCTTCATGAATCAGCCCTGCCCGTCCAAGAATATCAATCATACATGAATAGTGAAAGACATTGGGTAAAACATTGTGCTGTTTCACCATGAGATCAAAATAACTCTTCCCCTTCTCAACCATACCAATATGACTACATGCAGATAATACTGAAATATATGTTTGTTCATTAGGGTGCAAACCCGCCTGCTGCATTTTCTCAAATAAAATCATTACCTCCACAGAACGCGCATGTCTAGAGAACCCAGAAATCATTGTGTTCCAGAGAACAACATTTTTCTCTTCTAAGCCCGAAAATACAAAATAAGCACCAACAACACAACCACACTTAGCATACATGTCCACAAGAGATGACGCCGCAAACATATTTGAACCAAATCCAGTTTTACACAAAACAGCATGAACTTGCTTCCCTTGAATCAAAGCCGCCAGACCAGCACAAGCACAGATAACTGAAGAAATCGTAAACTGGTTATATTCCAAGCCTAATACTTGAGCTCTACGAAACAATATTAAAGCCTCTTCATAAAGCTCATTTTGCACAAACCCAGCCACCATAGAACTCCAAGTAACTTCATTCCTCTCTGGCATGGACTCAAAAACTCGACTTGCATCAGTTATCAAACCACACTTAGCGTAAACATCAAGCAATGCAGTTCCCACAAACACGTTCCAATCCATAGCCGCCTTGAGAGCAAAAACATGCAACTGTTTACACTCAAAAACATCACGTTTTGCAGCACACGCGCAGAGAACACTCGAAACGGTGAATTCACTATATGGGGTTTTTCCTTCTCTTAGCATGTTGATAAAAAGAGCAACAGCCTCCTGCTCACGTCCATTTGTAGTATACGATCCAATGATGGTGTTCCAAGAAACAATGCATCGTTGAGGCATTTCATCGAACAACTTGCGAGCGTCACTTATGAGGCCACATTTAGAGTAGAAATTGATTAGAATGTTGGATGTTAGAGTATCATTGTTTAGCCCCATGCCGATGATCTTTGCATGGCAAACTTTGCCTCGGACGGGTGCTCTTTCTCTTGCGCATGACTGTAAGGTAGCTTGTAAAGTTGATAATTCAGCAGCATTTGCATTTGCATTTGCACTTGCAATGGCCGAGGACGAGAAGCTTTTGTAATAGAATTTGTGTTTGTATCTAAGTAAGGATTTCATAAAATCTGCATGGAATAGTAGTATAGGAGGATCACATCTAATCAAATATATTTATTAGACAGGATTTATGTGATAATGCATGTTCACTACTGAGAACATGTCACAAATTTTGGAGTGCAGATTTGATATTTTAATATAATTAAAAAAAATGAACTTTGTCGGTGAAGATTTGTTTTAGGTTGTTCGCCCAACCCAAGTTAACTTTTCACGATCACAAAGTGGCAAAATCTATAGCCATTCGGAAAATTATTTACCACAAAAGATATTGAATGCATATATATGGCTGATTTAGTGCGGGATTTCCCGTATGACAAGTTATGAACACTTTCGCGATCATGTAAAACATTTTACGGCGTTATAAAACGTTTTGGAAGACCGTAATAGTGGGCACCCGTACACAAAATCGTGCACATCCACGTTAGAATACATACATATAAATGTGGTATTATTAATAAATAGATAACTTAATTTAGTTGGAGGTGGACATTGACAATAATCATCCAAGCCTTCAAGTTTCAATTTTTTTATTTGATTTAATTTAAAATTTTTAATTAATTTTCATGTATTGATAAAAAAAAATCAAGATCTTTTCATTTTGATTTTAAAGTTTGAAACTTTGAATGACATTATTAGGCGAAAGAGTGGTCTTTTAGGATTGTTTATTATGCGTCACCACCCCCCACCCATCCTACTTAGGGATGGTAAAATCCAGGTTCGGGTCCGGGTTCAGACTTCCAGATCCGGGCCCGGACGAATATTTTCTATACCGGACCTGGAAATAAACCCATCTTTTTCACTCTGGATCCGGACCGGGTTCAACCCAGAAAAATTCGGGTTTCCGGAATGCGGATTCTCAACCCTGATTGATGAATCCAATTGAAAAAAAAAACCTAAATTCAACTGAAAAATCAAATAGAAATACAAATCCAGGATTTCAGCAAATCAAATACAAATCTAGGTTCTAAACAAACCAAATACAAATCAGGTCATTTGTTTCATTATTGCTGCTTCTTCGCGTTTGAATCAAAACCGACCATGTTTCGTGTTTGAATCAAACTGATCACTTTCAACGAGGGAAGCAGGAACTCACGATTCAGTATTCACAAACTTGAAGGATTGATGTCCGGCGAGGCAATGAATGGCAAAGGCAAGCTCATTACTTTTGACCGTATTGGAGCTGGTTAGTGGTCGCGACGGCGACTGATGATGATGAACACAGCCCCGATTGCGATTGGCGAAGGTGGCGTTCAACCCGTATCATAGCTGATTATTGATTGCGACAGAGAAGACAAGGAAACAACGAATGATGGTGATGATGGTGAACAGCCGCGACGATGGGCAAGTGATGATGACGATGATTTGATTTGATTTGATGATGACGAGTTGAAGAGGGACTGAGAGAGGAAATGTTTGCTGCGGCTCTAAAATTGTAATTAGGGCACCATTGGGACTTTCTTTTCCTATTTATATTAACAATAATTTTTAAAAATTAATATATATCCAGGTTCGAGTTTTAGATATACGGGTCCACTTAAATCCGGAACCGGACCCGGATATGTGCGGGTTATTAAAATCACATTCGGATCCGCATTTTATTTAATCCGGTGCAGTTGAGCTGACCCGAAAAATCCGGGTTTCCTCTGGGTCCGGGCGGGGTCCGGATTGAATTGTCATCCCTAATCCTACTACTAGGAAGCTTAAACCACATTACTCCAACTTTTTCATAGCTTTATTTCAGAGAAAATATGAAGTAAGGCTAAAATGGTTATATGGCTTCCAAATTATTTTTGTTTTCAAACATATGTTCATTGAATTAATAGATGCTAGTTGAGGGCATAGAAACCCCATTAACATAGCCTTTCTTTTTCTTTTTTTACAATAAAAGTTGCATTCATTACATCAAAACATTAACATAGCGTTTTTGAACACATATTTAAACTATTATTTATTTATCTCTTATTTAATTTAGAATTTGGCCAATAGTAAATTAATTTTTATACTAAATTTTTCTTATTTAATTATTTTTTGGATTATTTTTATACTAAAATTTTTATAAAAATTTTAAATTTGCATCAAATTTACAAAATAATAAATTAAATATGTATTGTGTCAAATTTATATTTAATCTGTAGACATATACATTAAATTTGAATTAATTTTACATTTTTACTACTTTATGAATTAAATTAAATTAAAAATTTACAATATGTAAAATTATAATTCAGATATAAATTAATGTTGAATCCACCTAATCCGATCAGCAAACACCCTTGCAACTAAGGGTGAGTCTCCACAGTAATTGATACAACAATTTCGTGCCGATTTTCAACCATCCACGTGGCAATACCCTAAGCCTTGATATGCCAATCCCCGACCCCAAACTTTATCACTGGTTCTCACTAGGCTTGGTAATTTAGCCCGACCATATTTTTGGCCCGATTGACCCGACCCATTTTTTGGGGCTTGGCCCAATTTTCAAGTTTAGGGTCGGGTTAGGGCTAAGATTTTAAGGCCCGAACAAATTTAGGGTCAGGGTCGGGCTTAATGCCGACCCGACCCGACCCTATTTAAAAAAAAAAAACTAACACAAGTTAACACACGCACACAACACATCGTCACAACATCACACATTGTGTGTTTTGAATTTAATTGCATTGTATTTTTATTTGTATAAGACATGAGTTTTTTTTTTTTTTTATGTTGGGTTGTTGAATTGAATTGTGTATGACTAAAATGGTTGTGGAATTACATTGTGTGTTTTTAATTTAATTGCATTGTGTTTTTATTTATATAAGACATGAGTTTTTTATTTTTTATTTTTTATTTTTTTATGTTGGGTTGTTGAATTGAATTGTGTATGGGTAAAATGATTGTGGAATTACATTGTGTATTTTTAATTTAATTGCATTGTGTGTTTTTCATGTTGGATTTTGGAATTGATTTGTGTGTGGGGTTGAAATAGTTGTGGAATTGGTTGAAATGGTGGTGGGAAATGGGAATTGAATTGTGGGGTTAACTATTTTGGTAGGGTCGGGTTGGGCCCGACCCGATGTTGGCCCGATTTGGGTCAGGCTCGACTCGACCCTAACTAAATAGTGCTCGGGCTTTTTTAGGGTCGGGTTTCAAATTTTTTTTGATCGGGTCGGGTAGGGCTTGACCAAAGCCCGAGCCCGACCCGACATTTTGCCATTCCTAGTTCTCACCATTGTTTTCAAAGCTACATAATATTAGAAAATTGGAAATTTGACTACCTAACATTTTTTGACATTTTGACTGTACCTTCCATTATATTCATATTTAAACATGATGATTTTTAATTTTTAATATAATTTACAAAACCCTATTTCTCTGTGTAGTTTGACCAGGCGACCATCTTTTTGGAAGGCATAAATTAAAAATTAAAAATTAAAAATTAAATCGGTCTCAGTTAAGGCCTTGACGGAGATGCAGCTATAATGATGATAAAATATGGTCACTTTATCGAGCAAAGCTATGGTACCACAGTTGTATGGTACTACAGCTAGATCCAACCATTAGATCTAGTCCACAGTTGTCACCAAAACTGAATTCAATGGTTGGATTCAGTTGTGGTACCATACAACTGTGGCATCATTGCTGAACCCCACTTTATCTATTTTTGTTCTGAGACTAAAGGGCAAGAGTGGTCAAAACTAAGTCAAAACAACCAAAAAATAAAAAAATAGTTAGGTTTTAAGATACAATGCATGTTAAATTGCTAATGTGAATAGATTATAAATATAATTTATGTGGATGTTCGTTAAAGTAATTTTTTTATCTATTCCAACAGAACAACACTTCATTTTTGAATAAATCTTCATTTTTTTTTATAAAAACTTACAACTAATGATGTATCTATTAAATTATTATTCATTTATTTCATTTATATGATTATGTGATCATAGAAGGATAACTCATCCCTTATTTATATATACTTAAGAATGAACAAAATTATTCTCTAAACTAATGTATCTCTTATTTGCTCTCTCTTTCTCTTGTTGTATTGTTGTGTTCCTAATTAATAAATAATTTAACATTATAAAAATTATGTTGTGTATTCAGTGAATCAAATCAAAAGGATGAAACGGCAGTGCTAACTTGCGTTTTGTGAAGCTCATTCACCTCAGCTAAACGACGCACAAAATCAAACTGCGTTTAGATAAGTAAATGAATTACTTATTGCAACGACATGAAGCCCTGCCGTTTTGGAGTTAATGAAGCACAAGCTGAGCACGTGCGATCTAAAGGTTGTTAAAGAACCGTTATTGCACATGGTCCTCACGTGTGTTTCTGGAAAAGCCTCTTGAGTGGTTTATAAACTAACATACGCAGCTGAAAACAGAGAGAGTGTTGAGAGACTGAGAGCATAGTAACGAGAGAAAGAAAGCTTGAAGAACCAGGGGTTTTCTTGTTCTTTATTGAGTGCTTGTTAATCTCTGTAATCAAGACTTGATCCATATCAATAAAGCTGATAAGTTTGTTCCCCCGTGGATGTAAGTCAATGCAGATTGACTGAACCACGTTAGCTAGCTGTGTTCTGTGATTTCTTGATTTCAGTTCATTTCTTTGTTTGTTTCTAAACTCAATCTTAGTCTTAGTTAATTGATCATTAATTCGTTAGCTTTCTGGTTGTCTTTGTGAGGCATCTTGTTGATTCTATTCCAAGATCCTTGGGGGAGTATTCTGTAAAGCTTCTGTTATCAGCTTCTCAGAATCTTCAATTGGTATCAGAGCCGGATTGAAAGATTAGATCCAAGTATGGCTGCTCCAAGAATTGATCTAGAAAAGTTTAATGGAAAGAATGATTTCAACATGTGGAAAGTAAAAATGGAAGCACCGTTGATCATCACACAGGTGGGTGAAGCCATTGAACCAAAGAACCAAGAAAGAAGGACAAGAGGGGTCTTCATCACGAACTCCTGAGCAGATCACTGAAATTGACAAGAAAGCCAAAAGCACCATAATCTTGAGCCTCAGTGACTCAGTTATTAGAGAAGTTGCTAAGGAGAAGACAGTGGCAGAGCTATGGGCAAAACTTGAGAGCTTATACATGACCAAATCACTGGCTAACAGATTGTACATCAAGAAGAGAATGTTTTCACTCAAGATGGCTGAGGGATCCTCTCTTGATGAGCACATTGATGAGTTCAACAAGGTTTGTGATACCTTGGAAACTATTGATGAAGGACTGAACGATGAAGGCAAAGCTCTACTCTTGATAAGCTCCTTACCTCCTTCATACTCAAACTTTGTTGATGCTCTCATGTATGGCAGACAATCTCTATCCCTGGATGAGGTTAAAGCTGCTCTAAATACAAGAGGGTTACAAGAGAAACAAGTAAATGGAGTACATGGAGAGGGGCTGACTGTGAAAGGAAAGATTGACAAGACTGAAGGAAAGAAAAAGAAACAAGGCAAGACAAAGAACAAGAACAAAAATCTGAAGTGCTTCCAATGCCACAAGGAGGGGCACTTCAAGAAAGACTGCCCAGAGAAGAATTTCAAGAAGAAGGGACAGAATGGTGATGCAGCTAATGTTGAAGAAGAGGGATATGAATCAGCTGATGTGTGTGTGGCAACAGAAGAAGTGCAGAAGGGTAAGTGGATCCTTGACTCTGGATGCACATTTCATATGAGTCCTTTCCAAAATTTCTTTTCTGAATATCATAAGATTGATGGGGGAAAGGTTATGATGGGAAATAATGCAGTGTGCAAAGTCATTGGGATAGGAAATATAAACCTTAAGCTTCATAATGGAACCATAAGAGAAGTCAAGCAGGTTAGACATGTACCAGACCTCAAAAGAAACCTAATCTCTTTAGGGATGCTTGACCAAGTTGGTTATAGTGTTAGGCTTGAACATGGAAAAATTGAAATCCTCAATGGGGCTACACTGGTTATGAAAGGAAGTAGAAAGAATGGTGTATATGTTTTAGATGGTGAAGTGGTAACTGGAGAGTCCAGTGTATCCACTGAGGTTAATATGGATACAACCAGATTATGGCATCTAAGGCTAGGGCACATGAGCATAAAGGGTCTTAAAGAGTTAGCTAAGCAGGGTGTTCTAGGAGGTGATAAGATTGGGGAATTAGTCTTTTGTGAAGACTGTGTCCTAGGGAAGTCTACAAGAGCTAGTTTTAAGAAATCTCAGCACAAGACTAGAGACATTCTGGAATACATCCACTCAGATCTGTGGGGGCCATCTCAAGTTCCATCTATGGGGAAATGATTCTTCATGTCTATAATTGATGACTTTTCAAGAAGGGTTTGGGTGTATGTTCTCGGAACAAAGGATCGTGTGTTTGGCAAATTTAAGGATTGGAAAGCCTTAGTTGAAAACCAAACAGGCAAGAAGGTTAAAAAGTTAAGAACAGACAATGGACTTGAATATTGTAATAAGATGTTTGATGATTTCTGTGCAAGTGAAGGCATTGGCAGACATAGAACAGTGAGAATGACTCCTCAACAGAATGGGCTTGCTGAAAGGATGAACAGAACTTTAATGAATAAGGTCAGGTGCATGATGATTCAGTCAAAGCTGCCAAAGGGGCTCTGGGCAGAAACCTTGTTAACAGCTTGCTTACTGGTCAACCTAAGTCCTTCAGCAGCCATTGAGTTCAAGACTCCTTATGAACTGTGGTCTGGTAAACCTGGAAACTACAATAACCTTAAAGTATTTGGGTGTACAGCATATGCACACACAAACCAGGGAAAATTAGAACCCAGAGCCTTAAAGGGACAGTTTATAGGTTATCCAGATGGAGTAAAAGGGTACAAGTTATGGTGTTCAGAACTGACTCCACCTAGATGCATAACAAGCAGGGATGTGGTGTTCAATGAGGAGGCTAAACTGCAATCTAGTAATCCAGCTGAGGCTGCTGAATCTCAAGATAAAGGTACTGATAGTATCCAATTTGAGGTGGAGCACCCATTTCAGAAATCTTCAAATGAAGCTGCAGATTCAGAGGAAGATAATTCTGATAATGAAGACCACAATACAGAAAATCAACATCACCAGAATCAAACTGAGCTTGAAGAGTATCAGTTGGCAAAAGACAGAGAAAGAAGAACTATAAGACCTCCAAAGAGATATGGCTATGCAGATCTAATAGCTTATGCACTTGCTACCTCACATGAAATTGATGAAACAGAACCTAAGAGCTACAAAGAAGCAGTTAACAGTACAAGTAAGGATGAATGGCAGAAAGCCATGGATGATGAAATAGCTTCTCTTTACAGAAACAATACATGGGAGCTGGTGAGAAAGCCTGATAAGAGAAGGCTAGTGGGATGCAAATGGATATATAGGATCAAAGATGGGGTGTTAGCTACTGAACCTAGGAGGTTTAAAGCTCGGCTAGTAGCTAAAGGATACACACAGAAGGAGGGCATTGATTTCAAAGAAGTATTCTCACCTGTGGTTAGACATGCATCAATAAGGGTCTTATTGGCTCTAACAGCAGTTTATGACATGGAGCTTGATCAACTTGATGTCAAAACAAATTTTTCCCGCATGGGAATCTACAAGAAGAAATCTTCATGACACAAACTGAAGGGTATACTGAACCAACCAAGCCAAATCATGTGTGTTTGTTGAAAAGTCACCGTATGGGTTAAAACAATCACCTGCATAGTGGTACCTCGATTTTGATGAAATTCATAACATCTCATGGATTCCACAAATGCAGCTTTGATTGTTGTGTTTACTACAAACAACAAAGCGCTCTCCACATATACTTGCTCTTATATGTGGATGATATGTTAATAGCTTGCAAACAAAGAGAAGAGATTGATGCCTTGAAGTTACTGCTCAGCTCAGAATTTGACATGAAAGACTTAGGGCATGCCAAGAAGATCTTAGGCATGGAAATAAGGAGAAACAGGAAGGAGGGAAAGATATTTCTAACTCAAGAGAAGTATCTAGCTAAGGTACTTGACACCTTTGGGATGCAAAGTCAGAAACTCGTCATGACACCCTTGGCATCACATTTCGACTTTCAAATCAAAGAATGTCCTCGAGAATGATGAAGAGCAATCAAATGTTAAAAATTCCATATGCAAATCTTTGTTGGATGCATGATGTATGCGATGGTATTAACCGACCAGATCTTGCATATGCTTTAAGCCTTGTGAGCGATACATGGCAACACCGGGGAAGGAGCATTGGAATGCGGTGAAATGGATTCTAAGATACTTGAAGGGTACCTGGGGGTTGGGCGCAATATGGGAGAACAGATGAGACATTGTGGGATATGTGGTTATGTAGACTCGGACTTTACGGAGACAATGACGAGAAGAAGGTCCTTAACAGGCTATAAGTTTATGCTAAATGGCTGTCTAATCAACTGGAAAGCAAGCCTTCAGCACATTGTAGCTCTATCAACTACAGAAGCTGAATACACTGCAGCTACAGAGGCCGTTAAAGAAGCTTTGTGGCTTAAGGGTATGTTAGCTTAACCTCGGGAGAAGCAAATCTGCTGACATCCATTGTGATAGCTCTAGTGCAATCTATCTCGAGCAAGAATCCAAGACACCATGAAAGAACCAAACATATTGATGTGAAGCTACACTTTATAAGGAATGAAGTGTCTAAAGGAGTCATCAAAATGGTTAAAATACACACTGACAGTAACCCAGCAGACATGCTTACAAAGGTGGTACCTACAGCCAAATTCAGCCTCTGCTTGGATTTGACCGAGGTGTCTGCACTCTGAGAAATGCACACAATAATGGGGAGAAAGTTTATCAAGGATGATTTGCTTCAAGGTGGAGTTTTGTTGTGTATTCAGTGAATCAAATCAAAAGGATGAAACGGCAGTGCTAACTTGCGTTTTGTGAAGCTCAGTCACCTCAGCTAAACGACGCACAAAACTGCGTTTAGATAAGTAAATGAATTACTTATTGCAACGACATGAAGCCCTGCCGTTTTGGAGTTAATGAAGCACAAGCTGAGCACGTGCGATCTAAAGGTTGTTAAAGAACCGTTATTGCACATGGTCCTCACGTGTGTTTCTGGAAAAGCCTCTTGAGTGGTTTATAAACTAACATACGCTGAAAACAGAGAGAGTGTTGAGAGACTGAGAGCATAGTAACGAGAGAAAGAAAGCTTGAAGAACCAGGGGTTTTCTTGTTCTTTATTGAGTGCTTGTTAATCTCTGTAATCAAGACTTGATCCATATCAATAAAAGCTGATAAGTTTGTTCCCGTGGATGTAAGTCAATGCAGCATTGACCGAACCACGTTAGCTAGCCGTGTTCTGTGATTTCTTGATTTCAGTTCATTTCTTTGTTTGTTTCTAAACTCAATCTTAGTCTTAGTTAATTGATCATTAATTCGTTAGCTTTCTGGTTGTCTTTGTGAGGCATCTTGTTGATTCTATTCCAAGATCCTTGGGGGAGTATTCTGTAAAGCTTCTGTTATCAGCTTCTCAGAATCTTCAAATTATATAAAACTCACTTATACGAATGCGAAAAGAACTTAATTACTTAATTACAAAATTAGTAAGGAGCAACAGTGTTCAAAAAATTTAAGCACTAATATTTATAACTTAATTACTTAATTACTTCAATGTTGAGTTAAGTTTTATAAACATTTGCATGAGATTATGAAAATTTAAGCACAATTCCGCTCCGAGGCTTGATTTAAATTCTGACGTTTCTGAGGTTGATTGAGAATTTAAATATGTTCATTTATAATGCAACCCAAAAATCTATCTAGATGAATTCAAAAAATCTAATTCACTAATATTTAAAAAAATATATACCTCACTCACATTTAAAAAAAAAAAATTTCGAGTCTTCATAAAAGCTTAAATGTTAAAAAGGTTTCTGATATTATAATATAAGAATAAAATCAAATACTGACGTGATCAGTGTTAAAACATATCTAATATTGATTTACTCATTTGATAATACGATAAATTAGACCGGATGTATAAATTATTTTTATCAATAATTTATCAGTACCTTATCTGTTATATATATTTTCAATTACAAATTAAGGGCACAAGATCTTTTACTAGGTCTCGGTCCTTGGCGGCAACAATTCTTGTTGTATGTCCGCCAGGTCGAGAAAATTGTTGATTGGCATTCGTTTTGAGCGGATAAGATTGTGCCCATACACACTAGACAGTCTACGTACAGCCCATCACATTGCATAGGCGCAGGCACCCTGACACTGTCTCAGAGCAGTTTTTCTTTTAATAATTTTATAAACGAATTTCAGAGGCATAATAAGACCAAGCTTGAGCTTTCTTGATTTTCCGACAAATTTATCCGATTTTTTTTTTAAACTGATTAAGCATCATGTTACTATAATACACAGAGATATATACAACTACTATGACAGTAGATTATTTTATTGATATTTACAATCATATATATATACATGGGATTTACAGTATTACATTTTTAGTCTATGAAATACATGCTCAATAAATACCCCTCACGGAGGAGGGATGCCTCTACTGCACTCGCATTTCGCAAGGGAGAAAGACGTTGTAAGTAGTCTCCACACAATTATATTTAATTGAGGGAGGTTGAGTCCGTGAGGACTCGAACCATTGTCCTCATAGTCATTCTTAACTTTGAGGGCAATAGTTCACCACTGGGCTACGAGCCCAAGTGGCTTAAATTTATCCGATTTGGATAGAACTCAAAAGCAGGATGAGTAAGTAACCATGCAATCAAAATAAAAAGGTCAAAATTTTATAATATTCAGTCTATGATAGTTGTACTGCATATATTAAGGTAACATGATGCTTCCTATTACACGCTCAAGAATCTGATTGAATGATTTTCAAATATTTGTAATCACCGAAATTCGAGTCTTACTCTCTAAAATTGAACTAATTTACCTCTCCCTTATAATGTGAAAGATCAAAAGGAAAGTGTATTCCGGGCCGGTTTTAGAGTTTGAAAGGCCTTATGTGAAATCTTTTTATGAGGCCTCTATTTATTTTATAATTTCAATACTTAAAGACATATACAAAATGATTAAAATTTATTTCATCTTTGATTCTTGAATTTCAACAATAATAAAAAAAAATCAAAAATTTTAAAAATAAAACCTAAAAAATAGTCAAGAAGATGGATTTTTTTATTCCATTAAAACCGTTAAAAACAAACAAACAAAAACAATATTATTTTCAAATATAATATTTATAATGATAGAATATAAAAATTTAAAATGATGCACTGATGTTCAAAAATAAAAATGGACTTTATATTTTAAGAAACTAATTATTTTAAATTAACCAATGAATATAATATTTTTTTTTTGTAGAGAAGAGAACAATAATTTTTTTTCATTTGCTAATTCTTGAGATTATAAGGTTTTTAATAGAAATTAAAAGAAATATTAAAAGTCAAAGATTCTAACATTAAATAATTGAAAAGGAATGAACTAATGGTTAAAGAATATTATTAATTATATTTCTTTAAAATTAAGGTTCCCAAATATAGATTTTTTTATAAAAAATAATTCTTAATTGTAGGATAATTAAGAATAAAGAGATATCTAATAAATTTTTTGATTTCTTAAAATATGTATTAAAATTTTTTTAAAAAAATATTTAAAAAATAAAATCTTCTTAAAATATGAGGTTTTAGACTAGTGTCTTATTCACCTATATTTAAAGGCACCCATGTGTGTATTTTTCTTTTTTCCTCAATTTTAAGTCCATTTTGTAATTTAGTTCATGAGAAATCACAAGTGTCATGTTTGTTTGCTGTGTTGACACAGATATTGACGCCAGCCTCAACCGATACATCCTTCTTCCCTCTCGGCCGTCAGCTCGGCGCCATAAATCCATGCTTATCCGAAAGCAAGACACACGTGTAGTCACTTAGTCATAATTACAAATATATATTGACTAATTTTGCCACGTTTCATTGAATAATGTGTCGCTTCGTAATCGTCCCTGTGCCAAGTGGAGTGGTTTCAGGCCTTTTGGCCTTTCTAGTTCTCTGGCTTTGCATTTCGTTTCAACTCTTGACTCTTGATGCTCATCTTATATTTATATGATTAAGCCATTTTCTCTAACAATTATTATTAATAAATGTTAAAGATTACAAATCTTTATACTCCACACAATTTAAAGTTTCCCAAGACGTTTGATTAGACGTTTGAGAATTGAACTTCACCCATAAAGAGACTGAAAATTTATTGATTATTAATTGCACTATACTTTAAAATGAAAAATTAAAAAAAAAACATTATTCCACTTTATCGAATTTCATAATGCAAGTATTTATATGACTATATCTATGAATCAATTTTTTGTTAATTAAAAAATAACCCAAATGTATTTTAATCAAGTCATGAGAAAGGAAGGGCATTAAACTTTCTATTGTTAGTCCTCTTGGACCAAAAAAAAAAAAAAGGTTTGAAGAGAGATAAAGCTAATCATATAGTATTTAACCCTTCAAAATAATTTTACTATATTTGACGGCAATATCTATTACATATATATTATCATATCTTCTCTAACTTGATTTTCACACCCAATAATGGCATTAGTAGTAAATTATAATTAAACAATGTTATCTTTATCTTTTTCTGCCCAAGTTAGGTTTGGGAGATTCATTAGACTTATAGCATATGTTTGGCAGCTGTTTTAGCCCATTTTTATGAGTTAAAATATTAGAGAAGATTGTCTTTTGGAGTAGGTTTGTCTGGAGCTTGTAAAAGGGAGCACCATTAGAAGTTGACGTTAAGGTGGCCGATGATGGCACTCTCAAGTTAGGCGGGTAAAAAATTAAAAGAAGGTCCTGAAATAACTATAGAGCAAAGGTACTACGAAGATGAATAATGAGGAAGAAAAAATCTCCCTTAGTCTATAAACTTGACTGTTTATATGGAGTGCCCTAGGATGCCCTTGAGTCTACATAGACATGTAGAAAAGATTTATTGGTCCAAACTCTTCTCAGATAGGGCATGGTACAAGGATTTTATAATTAAGTATTAAATCTCTTAAAATATTTTCTTACTATTGTGCGTAAGTAGTCCTCTGATTCGTGGTTTCTTTAAACGTGGTAGGGGTTAGGATTACTTTGTAAGTGGTGTGCCCTCATTTGATTCTAAGTACATCAAAGAAGTGACATAATTTTTTATCATTAGGGCTAGACACGCTTAATGGTCTACTTGGGACTCCTAATTGAGATGTTGTCTCTTTCGATAATTATTTAGCCTTGATTCAAGAAAATGGTGATTAGTTTGAGCAAACCAATTGGTTTATGAGGTGAGTTGTTCAAAATGTAATGGAGGCCCTGTCACATCAAGGTTATGAGATAATTTGGAGCTGGCTTTGGAGAGTGAGACAAATTTTGAAAGCTGGTATAAGCTTAGATCGACTTCATGGTCCTAGCTCTCTTTCATCACCTACTTGGCTTCATTTTATATATTTTTCACATCCTTAAGAATCTCTAAAGCCTTAAGGAATGAATGAAATATGTTCTCCCCACGATGGGAGTTCATAAAATTCCTCTTTTTCATGACATATGATATTCCCATATAAGCCTCAGAAATTAACAATTAATAATGGCTATGATTATAAAGTGTTTGGCAAATACTTATAATTTTATTTGACCCTTATATTATAAAAGACCTTAATATTTTTAGGGTGGAGCTATTTAACCCATTAATTCTCTTTCAACGCCCATATTTTTTATTAAAATAATTACAAATTATAACTTATTATTTTAATTCACTAATTCACAAAATTCACAAAATTACTCTTGATTACCTACTTTCTCTCTTTATTGTAACAATGATCAAAAACCTAAATTAATTTTTCTTTTTCAATTTTTTGTTAAATCAACTTTATCATTCTCTTAGTTTTGACTGTAATATTATCAATTTTTACATATTATTATCATTTAAATTTTGTGTTTATAAGATCTGACAAAAAAATACTAATAGATTCAATGCGGTAGTGAAGGAGAGTGTAGGCTAAGCTAGGCTTTAGCCCAGCCAAATCTTCGAAAGAATTTTTAATTTTTATTTACAAAACTGCCGTTGCTTCAATTTTACGGAATCGCCGCCACGGCTGTATTTTATAAAACTTCCACTGCTGTAAGTCACTAAATTGCAGATGTATATTTACAGAACTGCCAACTCCAGGTCCCGTATTCTTTTAATTTTCAAAAACAGCTCCAGTCTTCAATTTTTCCTGATTTCTGATTGTATTTGATTTACTTTTTCGACATATTTATTACTAAAACATTAAGATTTATTTATCTTTGAGATAAATTTAACGTTCGAGAAAATTTGATTTAGACCACTGTACAAAAGGCCCTTGATTCAAAGTGGGATAGACACTTTTTTTTTTTTTAAACAATAGGGCTGTTATAGAAAGTAATTATTACAAACAAGCCCTTGGTTGTCTCGTGCGTAATTATACTATATTTCATAAATTGTAATTATGATAATTAATTGATGATTTATAGATGCACTCGCAAACACAGGAAAATCAGGTCCGAAGTTTTTTTTTTTGAATACTGATTAAACATCATATTACTGCATTACACAGATATTTACAACAACTGCTATTATAGTAGATATATTACACTGATAATTACAATTAGATATACATGATTGAGACTTACATTATTATATTGAATTCTGTGAAGTACATGCCCAGACAAATAATTCTTCACAGAGGAGGGATGTCCATCCTCCACTCGCATTTCGCAAGGGAGAATGATTTTTACATATTAAGAACATTTAGCCCCCACAATCAGGTCCGAAGTTGGTTGGCGATGTGCGTGCCTCATTGCCTCGTAGAATTCTCTTGTTTTAAGGAAACGAAAAGTTTGCTCAACCTAACGAATTAACAATGCGCTTACTACTATATGCCACAATTAAACATTGGGTTTTAGGTTTTTTAGCGGAAAAGGAAAAGCGTGGGGTACTCGAATCAAACAACTTTTAATTAATTGTAAAACTGAAAAAAATTAAAAAAGGAATCTAAAGGTTACGAGGTCGTCAATTTTTCTTTTTTTGTTTGAATAACAATAAATATTTATATTCAATAATAATAATACTATTTATTACTTAATTTAATTACCTAATACATACATGCCACGTAATATAAAAAAAATGCCAGATTAGATGTTAGCTAAAAAAAACTGTACAACAAAATCCAAATGATTTAATGGAGATTTTGTGGGGACAAGTAACCTCCTAATATTCTATAATAATAACATTTGTTAAAGATATTATCCAGAATATACAAGCAATCAGAGCACAGGCATAAGCATTAAAGTATACCATTAAGTCATGAGAGTCGACCGAAGAAATTTTGTAATAATTTTTTCTTTAGAATTTTTTTTCACTGTAGTGCCACTGACCAGCCTTGGCTTTATTCGCCGTCCATTGTCAGGCCCTCTATAAAAATCACACTGACCTCTCTTCAAAATACTGCAAAAATACAACTGAGTAAAGAGGGGGAAAACAATGGAGACCCCTCCTCGTAATTCCTCTTTCTCAAGTTGCAGCGCTTACCTCAGGGCCCTGGCCCACACCCCGGCCCGGGTCTCCCGCCGCGCCTTGTCAGTCTCCACCTCCTACGAAGAAATGAGCCGGGTTCGGGCCAAGTCCGGTTCCGACATGCGCAAAACCCTCCGCTGGTACGATCTCGTCTGCTTCGGCATCGGTGGCATGGTCGGCGCCGGCGTCTTCGTCTCCACCGGCCGCGCAAGCCGCCTCAATGCCGGCCCAGCCATCGTCATTTCCTACGCAATTGCCGGCCTCTGCGCCCTCCTCTCCGCCTTCTGCTACACCGAGTTCGCCGTCGACATGCCTGTCGCGGGAGGCGCCTTCAGCTACCTCCGCGTCACCTTCGGCGAGTTCGCTGCGTTCCTAACCGGCGCGAACCTCATTCTGGAGTACGTCATGTCGAACGCGGCGGTCGCCCGCGGCTTCGCTTCTTACTTCGGCACGGCGATCGGCGTGCCGACGGCTAAATGGAGGCTGAAAGTAGACGGGCTCCCCGACGGCTTCAACGAAATCGACGTCTTGGCCGTCGCAGTTGTTTTGGTCATCACTTTCGTCATCTGTTATAGCACAAGGGAGAGCTCGGTGGTGAATATGATTCTAACGGTGCTTCACATTTTGTTCATAGCGTTCGTAATACTAATGGGGTTCTGGAAAGGTGACCCAAAGAACTTTACCGAACCGGGAGACCCCAAAAACCGTCCGGTTTCTTCCGTACGGAGCTAAGGGGTGTGTTTAACGGAGCTGCGATGGTTTACTTAAGTTACATCGGATACGACGCCGTTTCTACTATGGCCGAAGAAGTTAAAACCCCGTTAAAGATATCCCTATTGGCGTTTCTGGTTCCGTTATAATCGTTACGGTTCTCTACTGCTTAATGGCTGCTTCCATGTCCATGCTAATGCCTTACGATATGGTAGTGTAAAATATTTTTAGAATTGTCTCTATTTAATTTTTTTTTTTAAGTGGTTCAAATAATTAGTTTGAAGTGATTGGGTGGGCGGGAGCACGCAGATCGATGCGGAGGCGCCGTTTTCGGGGCGTTCAGCGGGAAATCGGACGGTTGGAAGTGGGTGTCGAACGTGATAGGAGTGGGGGCCAGCTTCGGGATTCTGACGTCGCTGTTGGTGGCTATGCTGGGACAGGCTCGATACATGTGCGTAATCGGACGGTCCAGCGTGGTCCCTGCTTGGTTCGCTAGGGTCCACCCCAAGACATCTACGCCTGTCAACGCCTCCGCTTTTCTTGGTACTGTTTTTTATTTTGTCTACACGCGATTTCTGGTTGCATCTGGTTATTTGTATTTTTCTAATTATTTATTGTACTTCCTGCATCGAAGAATCAACATTTTGTTTGTTCTTGGAGAACGAACAAGAGCGTTTTCAAATTTTAATTTCTCTAAACTAATAAAATAAATAGAAAAAGTTAATATTTCAAAAAAATATTTTAAGATATTTGCAAGTTTTACATATTCATTGTTGTTAATAATAATGGTGAGGTTAAAAATTTTTTTGGTAGAAAATTACAAGAATGTCTTTTACATCATTGTTGTGTGATCTGTGTGATGTGGAGTGGGTATTGTCATTATGTTAGAGGATTGCTTCTAGTCTGTTCTTTTATGCCTTTATTGATGGGACCTACTAGAACCGTTTCAGTTCAGAGTGATGTAAAGTGTTTTTTTTTATAGCAAAATTGAAATAAATTCCTGAATAGAATAATAACTATAATAGTACAATACGAGGGTAAGAAAAAATAATTATGATTAATTGGAGCTCTCATAATTGGAACTTAATATCATATAGTACTTGAATGTGGTTTTTTTTCTTTTCTGTTTTGAAGGTTAATTAAATATTTTTCCTAGGAAATATCTATTGCTGCTTGGATTTGTTCTTGATGATCAGGGCAAACATTTCTCTGTTCATTGATAGGAACTGGTCTTCTGAAAAATGGTTGGCATGTTCTGTAAAGTAACACTTTTGCCCGCTAATGCTCACAAGTGTTGCAGCAATATATTACTTAGAAAATTAATTTATGTTTACTGTTACAGCTTTTATTCAATCTTTGGCTAGAAAGCTTTCGCAAGTAGGTTAGGCATGTGATCTGAGAAAAAAAGGTGTTGAGATATGCATGAATCCTTAGAAAGGCACATGGAAAGCATAATGCTCTCGCTGATTTCAGCACCTTCCCAATTTAAACCCCATTCATTTTTGTTCTTAAAGTTGTAAAATGCCTAGTTATAAATGTATGATGGGTCTATATCCTTTCGAAAATGACCTTTTGCTTGTCAGTCAAGGTCATTAGAGAAAGTTGCCTTTAAATGTTGATAAGAGCTGTGACATGAATGTATTTGGGGCAATCTCTATCTTACATGCATGTAAGATACACCCCTCTCACATAAATAGTGTATGTGTGGGATTTATATATTATTCATGTGAGATGAATGTATCTTACATGCATGTAAAATAGAAGGACCCATGTATTTGGTTCATGACAAGTGTTAAGTTACATGCCATGTAATTTACACTAACTTACACCCACTCACATAAACAGTGAGTGGGCGGCTCCTTAGTTCATATCTATCCTCTAAACTTAATGAAAAGGTTTTCACTTAGTTGTAATTTCAACATCTATGGACCCTTTAATTTGCTATTGACTTTTTCGTCATCCATCTGAAAATCTGCCAGGTGTTTAATGTACAAATATATATATATCTGTTAAATCATTTTCATAATATGTGATTATGCTTTTCTTTTCAGGAATCTTCACTGCTGCTATTGCTCTTTTCACTGACCTGACCGTGCTTCTCAACCTTGTATCGATTGGGACCCTCTTTGTCTTCTATATGGTGGCGAATGCCGTTATTTACAGACGTTATGTCAACGTAGGGACTACAAATCCACAGCCTACCTTATCCTTCCTATTCTTGTTTTCGGTCACCTCTATCATATTCACCCTCATATGGCATTTTGTACCGCCTTGCAAATCTAAAGCCTTCATGCTTGGAGCTTGTGCCATAGTTGCAATTGCCGTATTGCAGATATTTCACTGCGTGGTTCCACAAGCTAAAAAACCAGAGTTCTGGGGTGTCCCGTTAATGCCATGGATACCCTGTATATCAATCTTCTTGAACATATTTCTGTTGGGGTCACTTGACGGGCCATCCTACGTGAGATTCGGATTCTTTTCGGCTTTGGCGGTGCTTGTATATTTGTTATACAGTGTTCATGCTAGCTTTGATGCCGAAGAAGACGGGTCTTTCGATCAAAAGAGTTGCGAAAGTCCGAAGGAATCTGCAGAAAGTGAGGACCCAAGCCTTAAAGTGTAAAGTCTCTTATGTTATTACATTTTCCCTTTTTGTAATGAGTTTTCTTACATTTGTATGGTTGATGGATACTTAGAAAAGTTGAAGGGGAGGAAAAAAAAAAGTGATAAAGGAATTGAGAATATAGAATAGACTGCAGAAATAGCAACTTGTATATGGTTTGTCTCTGCGCAGTGTGTTCAGTTTGATCCTTTTTTTTAAAAAAAAAAAATCGTTTTAGGTCAATTCATCCATTAACTACTAGTTATGAGCTAGAATTCTGACCTCAATAGCTAATGGAAGAAAAGCTTGACTGAATTGAAACATTTCAATTCCAATATGCATAGCTTTTCATTCCTCTTAATATGTAATCATGTTCCAACTAGTCTTATTCATAATTTCTCTTTATTAGCTAATTATTTTAAACCATAATTTTAATTTTTTTGTCCCACACACTTTAATTGTTCGACCACATTTTGATTATTAAGAATTAGTTTTTGATGTTATCTCAAGGGATTTAAGATGTTTGGGTATCAATTTTTTTTTTTAAATAACTTATTGAATGAAGTGACTTATTCTATTTATAAAATTAAATAACTTTTTTTTATTAGTTAATATCAGAAATAATTTAACGGGGACAAATTTGACATAAGTGCGTATACGTATATCCACTGACAGTTATTAGAATTTGATAAAATAATGATTTGGGTGACATTAACAAATAAAATTATTAAAGTGAGAATTACCAAAAGTGAAAAAAAAAAAAGCAAAAACAAGAAAATGAGAATCTAGAGAAAGACAACGAGAACATGGCTCATCTAAAGATTATGATCTATCTACCAATCAATATCAATCAGTGATTATCCTGTTGAGTAAATAAACAAGGGGACAATTTGTAATGGACCAGCGTGTTTGTTCCACGTTTGCCTTTTTATCCTAATTGAATCGTTTCTGTCTACTTCACCAGTCAATTGCCATTTATTTATTTATTTATTTATTTTTGGCTTATCAGCATCTACATATATTCTTGCCTTCTTTTTCAGATTATAGGGACCTCTTAATACGTACAAAATAGTCAAAGCCACTTTTACTTTGTCAATTGGATATATGTATATTTTGTTATTTTATACGAGAGATTTGAATCCTAAGTTCTGATCATTTTGTTTAAAAAGAAAAAAATAGGGCTTGATTGTACTTTGACCTATATATAATTATATATCATTGCTTGAAGCTCGAGCTCAATTCAGAAACTTAAAATAATAATAATAATAATACTCCCACTACATGCGCTGTACGTGACTCATCTCCCTCATCTTGTTAGAGATGTCCAACTGGATCAGTCAGTTATTGGCTATCTTTTTTTTTTCGAAGCGTTTGCCTTTCGGATTCGGGAATATGATTTTTATGGAAGAGGTGGGATAAAATTTGAGAATAAATTGATACTTTTATCTTTGAAGAAAATTAAATATTGATTTTTATCTTATAATAATAATAATAATAATAATTTATTCTACTATTATCATTATTATTATAATTATTATATTGAAAACAAAAACAGTAATTGTTGCTATTACTATTACTTTTAAAATAATAATAATGATAGTATTAATAATAGTAGCTAGTGAAAAATATATACTTATAACTAAAGGTATTCTGGTAACTTAAAACAACTCATTCGAATTACGTGACAAAATAAATACATAATAGGAATATAGTTTATTTCAATTCTAATTCCTACCACTAAAAGTAAACAGCTTTTTTTTTTTTTTTTTTTTGGTTAGCTTTTTTAGTTTTTATTCCTCATTACAACACCATTAATATTTTGCTTTTATTCGAACATGAAAATTAATTTAGTTATCTTTGTAAGGCGACTAAATAAATATAATTTGACGAAGATAATTCTAATTCTAGTGCTTTCCTTTAAAAAGAAATCTGTAAAATCTTACATCAAACAATGGATAAGGTACATTGATTGAATTATATATTATTCTCTTCTTTCTTTTAGTTGGGGTAAAAATTTATGCAATCTTGAGCATCAAGCATAGGATGCCCTTCAAGTGGGGTTGAAATTGTTGGATTCTAGTCCTCTTCTTGAAATCTATATTTTGTAAAATCTCTTCATAGTCATTATATTGATACCAATTATTTTTATAATAATTAGGAGGTTATAACTTAATAAAAGTGTGATTATACAAATTATTAGTTTGACATAGTTATCATTAGTTCAGTGATATAGAGGTAAAGCATGCACTATATTAATCTTATATGATTGGAATATGCAAAGTTATCTTAAAAGTTTAAATATTTACATTCTCTTTAATATTTCTAAGTTTAAATATTTACATTCTCTTTAATATTTTTCTCTCAATATAATTTCTATAAACATTATATCATAATTTGATTAATATCTCTAAAAAATAAATTATTGTCTCAAGTAACTTTAGAAATTTTTTTGTTTCATCTTTAACCTTTAATATAATATAGCATTTTTTTTTACAATATATAGTTAATTATCATTAAGTGGAGGTAAGCTTCTTAAAATAAGATTTAAAGAAACTATAATATTATCACGTGGAGTTTATTGTTATTTGTATCTGGCCTAAATTGGACTATAATTTTTTTTTTCTATAAGAAAATTATTATTGTAGAAAGTATTACTACAGATATGTTTTATTGTACTATGTCAAAGGAAAAAGAAAGTTGCAACGAAAACAAACACAGCAAAATTATCAAAACAATTAGAGTGCTGATGCTTCAAATCCAATGCTCTCTGGAACTTGGCCGAGCAATTTTTATGCAACTTTATGATTGGCCAATCTAATTTAAATCTTAGAGGAGAGAGGGAGCTATAAATGAGATTTGGGCTTTGCTCGCCCCTCTTATTTTTAAATAAATAAACAAATTATCATATCAAACACATTTATCTCAAATTTAGAGTTAAAAGTGTTTGTACTAGTTATTTTTCTTGAGAAAAGTGGGTATCCAAGCCGATTCAATAATAAATAAGACCCGTTAATGTATAGTATAAAAGGTTAAGAGTTTGAGTTCTGTCTTATATAAGATTGACCAATAATTTAAATTAGCTACCATAACTTTGTTATTAACCATATCAAAATTTTCACTATTAGTAATAACATTGTCGTCCAAGCAATTATTTTGTAACAAACAGTGCACGAGTGCATAAATTGTATATGCAATAAAAAAAAATTATTATCAATAATAAAAAATATTACATGTAAAAAAAAAAAAAAAAGGCTGCTGCAGCACTTAGTCACACCCAGCCAGAAATTATATTTATATGAACTTTTTTTATGGACTTTTTGATGTGATTCAGATTTGAGTGAACATCGAGTGTAGCGTTGTCGTTTTCGATTGTAATTAAAGGCTAACGTGGCTTGTGAAAAAGAGCCCAAACAGAAAAGGGGACCCCAATAATAGGTCCGAAGCGGTAAGCACCATCCCAACCACAAATGTCATTATGTTTGGTCACCACAACTTGCAAAATCTCTGGACTTATTGATCATATCTCTTCGCTTAAAAGTCCTTCCAGAAAGTGCTTGTGATTTCTCTTCAAGGCCATGAGGAGATCGAAATTTTGGATATCTCTCGTTTGGCTCTATCTTCTATGCTCCAACTTGGCAGCTTTCAGTTAAGATATCGCCATCATATGAAAAGGCTTTCACTTCCCATCTAAATCAAACCAAGCGTTGAAGCATGATAAGGATAAAGTAAAGCATCAAGACGGGTACAATAATTCTTTTACAATCCTGAGTAGCAACTTTATAACTTTTAAATGTCAAACTTGTAAATTTACTCTGCTTCAAAGTTTGTTTCTCATATTGAGAATTTCATGTTTTTCTTCATCATCTATCTTCGCAACTATCTTATTAGAATAACGAACACTTTTAATAAATGAAAATAGGTCTGAGTTTAAAATCGATTTCAAGAGCTCGTTTGATAGTGTGATTAAGTAGTTATAACTCAAAAGTTACAGTTCTAAACCTTTTGGTAAATATTTATTATTATAATTTAAAAATTATCTTAATTTTGTTCTACACTTATATATGATGGAAAATTTATAACTTATTATTATTATTATTATTATTGAAAGTGTAATTTAAAAGTCTTATTTACCTTATATTATTAATTTTTATTTTACACATTTAATTTTTTTTTTTTTTGTACAAAACTATAGGTCAGTTGCTTAAAAGTCAGTATCTTTTGAACAACATTAGATGTATAGTTTTGATAATTTTTCAAATAATAACTAGGAAATTGACTATTGAAAAAATAAAAGAAAAAGTAAAAACCCCTAAAAAGATGATATTCTTTCCATCCAAATAATGCATAAATATATAAAGATGGTGGGGCTTGTAATGTAAATATGTAATTGTCGTTTAATAAAATTGAGCCCGTTTGCCTAAAATTTGTTCCCTTTGATGGTTCTCACCACCCGATCAGCCATTTCAGCAAGACATTATTTGTGGGAACTCTCCACATGACAGTGTTCATCAAATCGTACCAAAAATTCTCAATGTTGGTACTTCATCTTAATCAAACTCCTTCGGCCGGGCCCATATTTCAAGGAGGTTCCAAAAGTTTCAATGACTTTCAAAGTCATTGAGATTTATTACAATTTGTTTGAGGGCAAACTTGGTCTGCTTTGAGAGCAACCTGATGATAGCTGCTAAGTTACACTACATGTCACTTGTAATTCACCTAAAAGTAATTTTTTTTTTTATGAACCTTTGATCGTTTGACAAATAACAACCGAATCATACAAAAAACACAATTAACTTTAGATTGATGCACGTTATAGATGATGTAAATTAGCAAGACCAACAAGAACTTGATAGGAGGACTAAAATGAAAGGACAGGCGGCACAGAGGGATAAGAGAAATTTATAAGGAAGTAGAGGCAAACATGACAAGAGCAAAAGGAGTATAGCCGAACAAAGGAGAGGGATGAGGCTGAAGGTTATGAGGACCACCTCACACTTGGGTGCAGCCTTCAATTTAGGGACGACAGCCTTCAATTATGAAGAAAACAAAATTAAAAATAATAATTAAAAAAATGATGAAGGAACGCAACCATGATAAAAAAAAATGTTTAGTGAATTTATAAATTTACTTTTTCTTTTTAAAAATAATTCTCAAAATTTACTACAAAAACAAAAAAAAATTTCTCATTGTTTTGATACGTTATAATTTCTCAAAAATAATGAATAGATGAAAGAGTTTGCCACCACCAAAGAGTTCGCCTGACAAATAGAGTATAGAACCAATAACATACACCATTTTTTCTACAAAAGGTCGGGCTTCTTCCAAAATTTTCAGAAAATAAAATTTTAAATATTTTTAACAGTCAAAATAATTTTAGAGAAATTAAATCTAAGTACTTTTAGTGGCCTTTTGCATTGGGTTTTAAGATTTTAATCATAATTGGGTGTATTTATAATTAGAAATGGGTGTAATAAAAAAATATAAATTACAAATTAATGTCTCCTAAATAATTTAAGCTCGACCTTATCATGTTACATGCATATTCTTAATATGGTTCATAAATATGTTACTTGTATTAACATTAAAATTAATACACGTGTTAATCTCAAAATAAGCGTTACATGCATGTATTTAATGTAGCTCACATTCAAAAGTTGAGATAAATTAAGATTACTCATGTTTTTATGATGAGACCATGATAATAATGTTTATTCTAAATTTCTAAAAAATTAAGATAAGAATAATTTACTCACTTTCTTGGTGAAAGAAAGTGAGTAAAGTCCATTATAAATACCAAGGATCTCTAACCAAGTAAAAGATTATCTTTGCATGTGAATTACCCATCATACAAAAGGCTAGAAGATTCTAATATAGAGGAATAGGCTAGAAGATTCTAAATATTATTCTAATTTAACTTGAACAACAATGGCTGGAGATGGAGGCATGTAACTTATTTAAGTTGAAAATAAAAAAAAATATATTTCAATATAAATAATATTATTAAGCTAACATGTGGTATTAGAGCCACCCTTTAGATCTTCTTGTTCAATTATATAATATTTTTGCATTCCGTTTATAATTTTTGATCTATATTGCCGTGACCTTATATGCTATGGTGAATACATTAAATAATGTCACATGGTAAAGATTTTAATGCTTGAATTCATTTATATATAAATAAGTGTTAATGATGCATATATTATGGAAATTATTGTATTAATAATTGCAATATATTATGTATTGTTTAGTCTAATGCTTAAAATATGATAGATTAACAAGGGAATAATTATATGATTTGTATAAAGTTATGGAATCATGTTCTATTAATGCCTTTTCTTTGTAATATCATTACATTTTTTAAAGAAGTTACAACATCTCAAATATATGATGATATTTGTATAGCGTAGACTCATATGTTATAAAGGATTTTATTTCAACAATATGAAAGGCATTGAACATATTGCAACTAATTTATAATTATATCGCCCCAAAGGGAAATAATTATTATACGGATTTAATTGGAATAAGTTGGCAATTTTAGCATCAAAATTAGAATTTCCTATGCCCATTGGGAAGTAATTTTTATTTTGGTGTTTATATTTGCCAGTCTTGTTATTAAAGATTAATGTAAATTCGATGCGTTATGTAACCTCTGCCCATAGGAAGATTTGAATTTACGACAGAATTTTAACATTGGTAAATTCAGCATTAAAATTTAAATTTTCATATCCTTAATGTATTTTTTGTTCTCCTATATAGTGGTTCTTAATTATTTCAATAATTCTACTCGTGTTCCAATGTTGTGTGGTGATAACTTTTCTGATTGGAAAAAGAGAGCTCTCTTAAATTTGGGGTGCATGGATATTGACTTGGTACTTCGTGAGGATGAATCACCCACCCCCACAAAATCAAGTATGCAAAGTCAGAAATGGAAAGTGGGAGCGATCTAATCGTTTAAGTTTGATATTCATACAATCTCATGTCAGCAAAAACATTAAGGGTTCCATCCTATAATGCACTAAAGCTAAGGATTTTATAAAAGTTGTTGAGGATCAATTTGTAAGTCTTGATAAGGCATTGACAAGCATTTTAATGCAAAACTTTCAGGCATGAAGCTTGATAACGCTAAAAGTATGTGAGAGCATATAATGGAAATGAGGGATATTGTTGTTAGAGATTGAGTTGGTATTTCAAAATACCAATATCCTATATTGCTTAGATAGGGGAGCATAAATTGGTTTATATATATAAACCAAGCCCAAGAGAGGAGCTTGTTCTGGGAATCTATTAACTAGGCGCTCATGCCTAATAACACACGCACCCGGGGGGGGGGGGGACCCCCCGCCGGGGTGTCGTGTATGTGTGCAGGGCTTGGCCATCTTTTACGATTTTGCCCTATGTTTTAATTTTATTTATTTTTAAATCAAATTATATTGAGAATTTGATTCCTAATCGAATTATGATTTATTTTAAATCGTTGTATAATTATAATTTGGATTTACAGAGGAAAAATGGGCTAGGCGTATGTATTTAAAGAGCCGATTATATCACACTATGATCATTGAGGAGATGCTCTCTGTTCTATATTGCTTTTTCTGGCTTCATCATTGTTAGTTTTGCTGTTCTGACCTATCGTGTTGAAGTGCAACATCGTGATAGTACTCATTGTATCTTGGAGATCAAATCACCTTCGTTTGTCCTTCTTGCATCGACATATTGTATCTTGAGGCACGGAATTTAGTCTTAAGAATAGTGCTTCTGCACACCTTGATTAGTTTTTTGTTTTAGTCCTGTTTTTTGTCCAAACTTTTGCTGTTTTCTGTCATCGTTTTCCTAACAACCTTAAGACCAGATTATGAGTGATCTTTCATCTTCACTGGTTGCTGGACTTCTTGCTCCCGCAGCTTTTGTACTGCTCAATCTTCTGAAATACAAGTATGCAACCCAAGAGGGGGGTGAATTGGGATTCTAAAAATTATTCAATTTATAAAGAAAAACTTAATGCAAATATAATCCAAATTCAAAGCAATAACAATTAAGTTGATCACAATATAAAAAGATAAGGGAAGAGGGATTCAAACACAGAGATTTTTACGTGGTTCGGCCAACCTCGCCTACGTCCACGCCTCCAAGCTTTCCGGGCTTGAGGATTCCACTAAGCAAGCCTCCAAGGCTTCAAATGCTTACACTTGACTTCCAAGGTGTCAATAAACCTTTACAACAAGAGATTATCCCCAATCTCTTAACCCAAGTGTATCCCAACACTTACAATCACTCAAAGTAAAAGATTACAAATTGTTTTGCCTCTCACAATATATAAGATTACACAATGATACCCAATATATGGATAGATAAAGCAAGAATGTATTTTAATAGCTCAATGAAGATTGTACTCTCAAGTATATGCTCAGTAGTCGTGTTGTGATCAAATCTTGTTTGAATTTGAATGAGCTTATTTATAGATGCAGCTGAAAACTAGCCGTTATTGACTTTCTGTACACTGTCGGATCGCCGTTAGCTAGATGTCGGATCGCCGTTTGACTGGTCAATATGACCGTTGGGCTGATTTTTCAAATTTTTGGATCGCCGTTAGCTGGATGTCGGATCGCCGCTTAGATCCAAAGACTATTGGTTGATATCGGCGAGCCGTTTATCAAACATGTCGGATCGCCGTTTAGGTCCAGAGGCTACACTTCAGTTCTGGTTGATATCGGCGAGCCGTTTATCACACATGTCGGTTAGCCGTTTAGGTCCAGAGGCTACTGGTTGATATCAGCGAGCTGTTTATCAAACATGTCGGTTAGCCGTTTAGGTCCGTGAGGCTACCTGGTTGATATCGCATGAGCCGCTTATCAACATATCGGTGCGCCGTTTCGTCCAGAGGTTAATCTCCATTTCGCTTGAAATCGGCGAGCCGTTTATTACACATGTCGGATCGCCGCTTTCCACAAAAATCAAGCCTGAAGGAACTATTTTGCAAGATGACTGCTTTGACTCCAAATCTTTATAAACATTACTATATGAAACTTGTCAAAAATAGATGAAAATTATGTTGAGTCCTTAAAAGATTAATCAAACTTAATCATGTTTGTTATCATCAAAATCAATAAGGAATTATTTAGGTTAACAATCTCCCCCTTTTTGATGATGACAAACTTTTCAAGAAAATACTTGTGTAATTTTGCTCCCCCTAAGTGAGATTTTGAAAGACTTGTTAATCTCCCTTAAAAAATTCATTTAACTTTAATCTCAAACAAGTTTAAAACAGATTGATTGGAAAAAAAATTTTATGCCAATGCCAATTATAACTTAAAAAAATACATTTAACTTTAATCTCAAACAAGTTTAAAACATGACAAATGATTTAAAAATTTAAACACGACAGATTGATTTGATACCATTTTGCTAAAAAACAATTATGCCAATTATCTCTCCCCCTTCATCATCAAAAAGAATTAGGCGCGAGGAATGACGTATGATTGGAAAAATTTTGGCAGAATTTCCCTAAATACGAAAGTATATCCTCAAGAATACATAGAGTGAAAAAGAAAAAACACTTCCATATAAGTATGTCACCATATCAACCAACCTCCATACCAACAATTTCACACTTCCGCACTTAGCAAGATAATCAATATAATACCAAAATCAACTCACGTAAATTAAGTGCATATGTCCAACATGAAATATCAAGCATAAACACAAAACAAATAACACACATAACATAAAATAAATAAAACAAATAACACACATAGCATCATACGCATAAGGCAAATAATATGAAATGAGAGATGTTCCAAAGCGAAAGATCAAAGGGCAGAAAAATCTAAGATGGGGGCCGTGAAGACGAAATGCTGTGGTCATATCCAAAATAAATGAGAATGCGACGCCTGCCCGCAAGTAACTTCCATCTCGCCGATCTGAAATTTGCTCCCGAAAGCGTTGCAAAATCGATCGGCCGCCGCTTCCGGTACAGAAGGCCCACTCGGCCGAGAAGTCACGAAGCGATCCTCAGGAGCACCGATGCCAGAGGGACGGGCAGCCTCTGAGGCTCGCCATCGCAGATGCAGGTCCGCCGCCGCAAACGCCGGGCCGCAGGGGCCAGCTGCGAGCCGAGCCGCCGGCGAGAACACGCTTCAGCCCCAAGACGGAAATCAGGTAGCTCATCCTCGGAGTAGACGTCATTCAACATGCGATCATCCTCTGGTGCAAGCAGTGTGTCTTCGTTTTTAGAGGATATGGTCTTTTCCCATTTCCCACGCTTTTTAAAGAATCCGATGGCAAAAATAATTTCTCGTCCGAGCTTACGAGTCTCGAGAAAAATAGGCTCGATGATAGGAACTCGAAAGTGGTTCAAGATTTTAGTAATGATGCTGCCATAAGGAAGAGATCGATTGGAGACTTTAGGAGTGGACAGCATATGACACAGAATAGTGTAGGATAAGCTCACATGACGTCTACGGATAAGAGAATCTAATAGACCAATATCAAGCCTAGTGACCTCATCAGTGTGACCCTGTCTAGGAGTGACCATGTGTTGGAGAATAATATGAAGTATTCGAATCTGAAAAGGGAGGAGTTGAGACCTAAAGGATAGAGAGCAGATGTCATTTGAAAGATCCCAACGACGACAAATGTTCCGTACACCATCCACATGACGGAAGTTACTAAAAGATAGTTATTTCCTAGTAGTGTACAAATCTAACCCTCCATAAGCGATTCCTAGAATACTACATAATTCGGGTTCATCAAGTTTAATGCGAATTCCTCCTACATAAGTATGAAGCTCGTCACGACGAGTAGAGGGGAATTCTATGTTAGAATAAAAGACTCGAACTAGATTTTCATAAATCGGTTCTTCAATACTTAAAGCTTGCTTCCAATGACTAAGCATTTGAGCAATGGAGTGACCACAAACAGTAATATCCGAAAACTCCGAAATGTTAAGAGAAAAAGAGGGAGTTACGGGTTTACCCATGAATTTCTCACGAAATCTCTGCGAGGTGGCATCGAAAACGAAGACTCTCAAGTCTTGAGGAGGAGGCCCTGGGGGACTAGAACGTCATGGAGCAAAGTGCTTGGTTCGAGATCGCTTTGGGTCGCTTCCACCATAGATGAAAAAAATCGGTGGAAACGGAGTGCAGAGAGGAGATAGTGATTGTGGGTGGAAATGTAGTTGGAAAACGAAGAAATTTCGTCAAAATGAACGAATGAGATTCTACTGGTTCTAGGGTTTCAAGATGAGATTTTTCAAAATTAAGAAAAAGAAGGATTTAATCGATTAAAAGGTGCTGTAGATGATAAAATGGTTTGTAATGCTTCACTTTGGTGAAAATGACAAGAAAAGTGATGGATTTGAGAGAGAGAACCAAAAATCGCTGGATGAAGTGAGAGAGAGAGAGAAAGAGAAACCGAAATGAGGAGGAAGACGAAGGGACTGCTTCAATTAACGCGTGATAACGGCGAAGCCGTTATAGTAGAAAAACGGCGAGCCGGCAGAGTCCGCAGAGTCCTCCAAAAAGAATTTCATCAAACGGCGAGCCGCTTATATACATAACGGCGAGCCGATAGGTCCAGGGAGTCTCCTCAAAATTTTTTGTATCAGACGGCGAGCCGATAGATAGTTATCGGCGAACCGATAATGCCGCCCAGAAAACTTTCCATTGTTTTCGCCAAAACGGTTAGCCGTTTATCAAATAACGGCAATCCGTTTTCTACAACTTATGATTTCGCACATGTATTTTGATATTTGCCTACTTATTAATACATTTCAAGATCATTTTATTGATCCAAAATGATTTGAGTGCCAGTTCAATGCATAATTCATGAACATATATATGTATTGCAACAATTACTTCATACATTTTCAATTATACATACACATCACATGTATATTACGATTGAGCATTTCATAGATATTAAAGCATTAAGTCATAGATCAATCAATGTTAATACACTCAATAGCATGAATGAAGATGTTAATGTGAAAATTTCATCATCCCAAGTTCATGCCGAATTTTGGAAAATTGTTCTTCACAAAATGGTTTTGTAAAAATATCGGCAAGTTGTTTTTCCGTAGAAATAAACTCTAATGCAATGTCTCTCTTTTGAACATGATCTCTCAAGAAATGATGTCTTATTTCTATATGCTTGGTTCGAGAGTGTTGAATGGGATTCTTTGAAAGATTTATAGCACTAGTATTATCACACTTAATAGGAATTTGTTCAAGATTAATGCCATAATCTCTAAGTGTTTGTTTCATCCAAAGTGCTTGTGCACAACAACTTCCTACAGCCTATATATTCACCTCTGTAGTTGAAAAGTGCGACAGAATTTTGTTTCTTGCTAAACCATGAAACAAGAGAGTGTCCTAGAATATAGCAAGTACCACTAGTGCTCTTCCTATCCACTTTATAACCGGCAAAGTCCGCATCCAAATAACATGTTAAATCTATATGAGTTCCCCTAGGATACCAAAGGCCAATATGTATGGTTCCACCAAATAACGGAAAATTCTTTTAACAAAGCAAGCAAATGGGATTCCTTGGGACATGACTGAAAGCTTGCACACAAACATACACTAAACATGATATCGGGTCTACTTGCAGTCAAATAAAGTAGGGATCCGATCATACCTCGATACATTTTGATATCCACTTCTTTGCCTTTTTCATCTTTGTCCAGCTTGGTTGTTGTGCTCATTGGTGTATTCTTGGTCTTTGAGTCATCAATGCCGAATCGTTTGAGTAGATCTTTTACGTACTTGGCTTGATTTATGAAAATTCCTTCCTCGTTTTGTTTGATTTGAAGTCCAAGGAAGTACTTCAACTCTCCCATCATACTCATCTCAAATTCTTTGCTCATACACGATGAAAATTCTTTACACAACAACTCATTAGTAGAACAAAAAATAATATCATCAACATAAATTTGAACAATAAGTATGTCTTGGTTCTTATTCTTAACAAATAGAGTAGTATCCGCTTTACCCATAGAAAAATCATTTTCTAGCAAGAAATTTTTAAGTCTATCATACCATGCTCTAGGTGCTTGTTTTAATCCATACAAGGCTTTAAGCAACTTATAAACATGATTTGGAAATTTTTCATTTTCAAAACCAGGAGGTTGTTTCACATAAACTTCCTCCATAATATATCCATTTAAGAAAGCACTCTTGGCATCCATTTGATATAAAATAAAATCCTTATGACATGCATATGCTAACAACATCCTAATGGATTCTAACCTTGCTACAGGTGCAAAAGTTTCATCGAAATCAATTCCTTCTTCTTGGTTGTAACCTTGAGCCACTAATCTAGCTTTATTTCTTACAACCACCCCGGATTCATCCATCTTATTTCTAAATACCCATTTAGTGCCTATGACAGATTGATGTTCCGGTTTAGGAACTAATTCCCACACATTGTTTCTTTCAAATTGATTTAACTCCTCTTGCATTGCCATAATCCAAGATTCATCATTTTCCGCATCCATAAAGGATTTGGGTTCAATTTGAGAGATGAATGCATTATGCTCACAAGTATTCTTAAGAGATGATCTAGTTGTAACACCTCGTGAGGGATCTCCTAAAATTACATCTTTAGGATGAGAAGAGACATACCTCCACTCCTTGGGAGTGTTTGAGAAATACCTTCTTGTTGCTCCACTCCGTATTGGTTTGTTCTTCTTGTCTATCCTCTTGATTTTCTTGTGGTGCATTTTCTTGAATCTCTTTTGATGATTCCTCTTGTAAGTCTCCATCTGCATCATCATTAGCAACTCCTTTCTCCGCAGAGAAGGGGTTAGACTCATCAAACGTAACATGCATGGATTCTTCCACAACTAAAGTTCTTTTATTATAAACTCTATAAGCTTTACTTGAGTTTGAATACCCAAGAAAGGTGCCAACATCAGATTTTGGATCAAATTTACCAAGATTATCTTTTGTGTTTAAAATAAAACATTTGCATCCAAAAACTTTGAAATAGCTAATGTTGGGTTTTCTATCTTTCCAAAGCTCATAGGGAGTTTTATTGAGATGAGGTCTAATCAACACCCGATTTAAAACATAGCAAGCGGTGTTGACGGCTTCGGCCCAAAAATATTTAGGTAATGCATTTTCATTTAACACGGTCCTAGCCATTTCTTGAATAGACCTATTCTTTCTCTCAACAACTCCATTTTGTTGTGGAGTCCTAGGTGATGAAAATTGATGCTCAATGCCAAGATTATTGCAAAAGTTCTCAAATGCATGATTTTCAAATTCTCCTCCATGATCACTCCTAATGCATATAATGTCACGCCCTTTTTCATTTTGTAATTTCTTATAAAGAACTTTAAAAGCATCAAGAGCATCATCCTTATTGGCTAAGAATAATACCCATGTATATCTAGAATAATCATCCACTATCACAAATGCATAATATTTGCCATTTAGACTAGCATATCTAGATGGTCCAAATAGATCTATGTGAAGAAGTTCAAGAGGTTTTGAAGTGGAGATATGGTTTTTGTTTTTGAAAGAGGTTTTGATTTGTTTTCCAAATTGACAAGCTTCACAAATCTTATCCTTTTGAAAACCAATTTTCGGAAGACCTTTAACTAAATCATTTTTTGAAATTTTCGAAATCAAATCCATACTTGCATGTCCTAATCTTCTATGCCATAGCCAACTATCATCATGTAATGCGGAAAAACATTTATCAAGAGTAGATGCACATTCTATGTCAATGATATAAACATTACCACATCTATTACCAACAAACAAGGTTTTGCCATCACATGAGTTCTCAATAACACAACTAAATTTATCAAAGATAACTTTATAACCTTTGTCACATAATTGACTAATGCTAATTAAGTTGTGTTTCAAGTTCTCAACCAAACATACATTCTCAATTAGAGTTGAAGAGACTTTACCAACATTTCCAATTCCAAGAATTTTTCCTTTTGAGTTGTCTCCAAAAGATATGTCTCTACCATTTTCAATTTTGGTGAAGCTTGAGAACCATGCATAGTTTCCGGTCATGTGCCTTGAACAACCGTTGTCCAAGTACCATTTATTTTTCTTCTTCTTCAAGCCCTACAAGAAAAAATCTCAAGTTTTAGGTACCCAAAGCTTTTTGGGTCCTTGAGAGTTAGCAACGGTTCCTTTTGGAACCCAAATGCATTTGACACCATAATATGCATTCCTTTTCACGGGACATCTATATTTCATGTGACCATTTTGATTACAATAATGACATACAATCTTATGATCATTTGTGGAGGTAGCTTTAACAAAATAATTCTTATAATACTTTTGCTTCAAGTTAGGCTTATACCCAAGTCCTCATTTATCAAAAACACATTTTTGTGAGTTAAGCATATTATCCAACATCTTTTGCCCATTTGTAAATTTCAAAACAATTTCATTCAATTCATTACTCTTTTTCTTGAGCATTTCGTTCTCATTTTTCAACTCATCTATGTGTGATTCTAAATGCTTATGTAAGATGCTAGGTTTCTCATTTGATAATGCAATTTCATCATGCAATGTTTTGTTCCCTACTTCTAGGCATACAATTCTTGCATTTAGAGATTCATTTTCATTTTTAAGCTTTGCCATTTCCTTTTTTAAGACATACATTCTTTTACCAATCTTCATCAACTCATTATGCAAATCTTTGAAAGCATCATACACCATCATGGTGGGATCACTTACCTTATTGAGATCATCATCCCCTCCTATTGCCATGAGTGCTAGGTTTGATACTTCTTGCGATCCTTCTTCATCACTATCATCCCAAGTTGCAACCATTGCTTTCTTCTTGAGTTTGTTGATAAGTGGGCACTCCGATCTTATATGTCCAGGCTTCTTGCATTCATAGCATGTGATTGCCTCATTCTTCTCCCCCTATGGTTCTTGGAAGTTTCAAAATTTCTTCGCTCTCCGGTTTTCTTGAAGAATTTTCTGAACCTCCTTGCTAGCATGGCTAGCTCTTCATCATCCGGTTCACTTTCCCCATCACGCTCATATTTTGAAGCTTTGAGAGCAATGCTTTTCTTCTTCTCCTCATGTCCTTTTTCTGCAGCTAAATCCTCTTCATATGAAATAAGAGAACCAATTAAATCATCAAGAGGTAAAGTATTTAAATCTTTGGCCTCTTCAATGGCGATTCTTTTAGGTCTCCATTCTTTTGGAAGTGACCTAATGATTTTCTTAACTTTCTCACTATTTGAGAAGGTTTTCCCTAAGGCACCTAGGGTGTTCACTATGTCCGTGAATCTAGTATACATAGAATACACATTTTCATTTTGTTCCATTTGGAACAACTCATATTGACGAGTGTATCTACTGATTTTAGACTCTTTTACTTAATTTGTCCCTTCATAGACAACTTCAAGTTTGTTTCATATCTCTTGTGCACTTTCACAACTAGATACTCTATGGAATTCTTTCTTATCAAGGGCACAAAACAAAGCATTCATAGCCTTGGAGTTTAGAGACATTTTTCTATTTTCTAACTTACTCCATTGACTTGATGGTTTAGGAATATCATCTCCTACTTCATCTTTAAACATAGGCATGAATGGACCGTCATAAACAACTTCCCAAATTTCATAATCTAAGGCTTGCAAGTAGATTCTCATTCTAGTTTTCCAATAAGCATAGTCATTTCCATCAAAGAATGGTGGTCTAGTTGTAGATTGCCCTTCTCTAAAGGTTGAGTCATTTAGGGTTGCCATGGATCTTTTACTCTAGACGATTAAGTCTTAACAAGAGAACAAGGCTCTGATACCAATTGAAATACAAGTATGCAACCCAAGAGGGGGGGGGGGGGGTGAATTGGGATTCTAAAAATTATTCAATTTATAAAGAAAAACTTAATGTAAATATAAGCCAAATTCAAAGCAATAACAATTAAGTTGATCACAATATAAAAAGATAAGGGAAGAGAGATTCAAACACATAGATTTTTACGTGGTTCGGCCAACCTCGCCTACGTCCACGCCTCCAAGCTTTCCAGGCTTGAGGATTCCACTAAGCAAGCCTCCAAAGCTTCAAATGCTTACACTTGACTTCCAAGGTGTTAATAAACCTTTACAACAAGAGATTATCCCCAATCTCTTAACCCAAGTGTATCCCAACACTTACAATCACTCAAAGTAAAAGATTACAAATTGTTTTGCCTCTCACAATATATAAGATTACACAATGATACCCAATATATGGATAGATGAAGCAAGAATGTATTTTAATAGCTCAATGAAGATTGTACTCTCAAGTATATGCTCAGTAGTCGTGTTGTGATAAAATCTTGTTTGAATTTGAATGAGCTTATTTATACCAGCAATAAAAACTAGCCGTTATTGACTTTCTTCGCACACTCGCCGGATCGCGTTAGCTAGATGTCGGATCACCGTTTGACTGTCAATATAACCGTTGGGCTGATTTTTCAAATTGTCTGGACGCTGCTAGTCGGATGTCGGATCGCCGCTTAGATCCGAGAGGCTACGGTTGATATCGGCGAGCCAGCATCAAACCCGTCGGATCGCCAAGTTTCCGCAGGCTACACTTCAGTTCTGGTTGATATCGGCGAGCCGTTTATCACACATGTCGGTTAGCCGTTTAGGTCCAGAGGCTACTGGTTGATATCAGCGAGCCGTTTATCAAACATGTCGGTTAGCCGTTTAGGTCCAGAGGCTATTGGTTGATATCGGTGAGCCGTTTATCAACATATCGGTGCGCCGTTTACGTCCAGAGGCTAATCTCCATTTCTGCTTGAAATCGGCGAGCCGTTTATTACACATGTCGGATCGCCGCTTTCAAAAATCTGCCTGATGAACTATTTTGCAAGATGACTGCTTTGACTCCAAATCTTTATAAACATTACTATATGAAACTTGTCAAAAATAGATGAAAATTATGTTGAGTCCTTAAAAGATTAATCAAACTTAATCATGTTTGTTATCATCAAAATCAATAAGGAATTATTTAGGTTAACATCTTCCTGTTATCGATCTTCTGGCTTCTGCTGTCGTTGTTGGGAAAACCTTGCCAGATAACTTCAAAATTAAATTGTTCAACGGCAAAAAAAATTTCAACTGCTGGCAAAAAAAGGTCTTCGATGTACTGGATGTTCGTAATCTTGCTGATTATCTGCAGTCATCACCACGAGAATAGGGCATTTAAGATTATGATAAGAAACACCAAATTTGGAAGGCTAGTGATAAGGTCTGAAGGTATACAATAATCAATACTCTTGCTAGTTCCCTTTATTATGTTTATTATCCATATAAGAATGCATATGAGATGTTGGGACTCAATAATATTACATTGGTAATTTTGTGCATTATCGGATGGTGGATGATAAATATGTGTCAGACTAAATCCATGAATATCACATATTGGTTAATAATCTTAAAAAAGGAGGAAATATTTATTCCTGAACAATTTATAGTTGGCTGCTTGATTAAGAAACTACCAGAATCATGGAAACATTATATTAAAACCTTGAAACATAAGAAGAAGCAAATGAGTCTTGAAGATGCTATTATACATATTAGGATTGAGGAGAAGAATAAAATTAGAGATGCATCTAATAAAGCAAAGGATCCAATGCAAATTTAATTGAGAACACTTCTTAACCTAATAAAAAGCAGAACAATCCTAATAATAGATCCCCAAATAACCTTGAAAGACCAATTGCTAAGAAGAAAGCCCATTGGTTTATTTGTGGTAAAATTGGGCATTATGCTAGTCAATGCAAGCATAAAGCTCAACGTAGAAGAGACAATAAAAACCTTGTTAAAGCCAATATGCCTGATGAGGAAGAAGATGACATCATTGCTGCTGTAGTTGTCTCTAAGGTGAACATAGTGGATAGAAGTAAGGATTTAGTGATTGATTTTGGCATTACTAGACATATATGTAGCCAAAAAAAAAAAAAAAACTCTTTCTTTGATTAAACTCTAGTGAGAAAAAGAGAAGAAATCTTTTACTTGGTGATTATCGGTCTACACTTGTTCTAGGCAAGGGTAAAATTCTTCTTAAGCTTACATATGAGAAAACCCTCTCACTGAGACTCTATGTTTTAAGGATATGATACAATTTAATGTCTGTTTGTATGCTAGGCAAAGGTCGAATTAAATTATCCTTTAAGGTTAATAAAATAATAATGACAAAAAATGGGATGTTTGTTGGGAAGGGTATTGTTCTTGAGAACTCTTCAAACTTAATGTGTTCAATGCCATAATGAATGAAGAAACTTCTTTTTCTGCTTATATTGTTGACTCTATTAATCTTTGGCACATGAGACTTGGTCATGTAAATTTTTCTTATATTAAGGAAACAAGAGAACTTGGTTGATTGTCTAATTTGAGCTTGTCCAATGGCAAATGCGAGGTGTACGTGGAAGCCAAATCCATTAAGAAGACATGCAAACAAGTTCAATATAGAGAAACTAAACTTCTCAGTTTAATTCATCGCGATCTCAATGATTTGAAACAGACCATGATTAGAGGAGGCAAAATGTATTATATTACCTTTATTGATGATTTCTTAAGATATACAAAAATATATCTATTGAGAAATAAAGATGAAGTAGATGAAAAGTTCTTAATGTATAAAAATAAAGTTGAAAATCAATTTCATAAGAAAATTAAAAGATTAAGAACTAATGGAAGAGGTGAGTATGATTCAAGAATGTTAAATGCTTATTGTGAGATTCATGTTATCATCCATGAATTGACACCTTCTTATTCACCTGAAGCTAATGGTGAAACTGAAAGGAAAAACAAAATTTTGAGGAACATTTTAAATACCATGTTAATAAGTTTTGGGGCATCACTAAACTTGTGGGGGGAAGCGATGTTATCTACTTGTCATGTTCAAAACAAAATACCTTATAAGAAAATAGGTTAGACACCTTATAAATTGTGAAGATGCTATAAGCCTAACATATGATACTTTGATGTAGGGTGTCTCGCCAAAGTTCTTAAACTGGATCCCAAAAGAACGAGGTTGAGACAAAAAACTATATGTTTATAGGGTATGCCCACAACAGTGCTGCATATAGGTTCTTGCTATTACAGGATAAAGGTATCTCATTTTAGGCTAATACCATCGTTGAGTTCAAGAATGCTGAGTTCTTTGAATCCATTTTTTTTTCTAAAAAATTACCATTGAGAAACAATTATCCTTTACTAAGACAACAATTGATGTTTTTGAAAGTTCAGATGTTAAACCAAAAAGAAGCATAAGGATGAGAAAAGCCACTAATTTTAGTGATGATTTCTATGTCTTTCTTGCTGTGAATGATCCTCACACTTTCACAGAAGCTATGACTTTCTGAGATACACCATTGTGGAAAGAAGTTGTCAATAATGAACTAGATTCCATCGTAAGCAACCATGTATCAGAATTAGTTGATTTGCCTCCAGATACAAAACCTATTGTGTGCCAGTGAATTTGGAAAAAAAAAAGAAATTAAAAGCTGATGGATCTATTGATAAATATAAAGCAAGATTAGTGGCCAAAAGGGTTTATACAAAAGAAAGGTATAGATTAGTTTGACACCTATGCTCTTGTAACTCGAATTGCATCCATCAGAGTTTTGATTACTCTAGCAACAATTGATAATCTACATGTGCATCAAATGATGTGAAAACTACCTTTCTCAATGGAGACTTAGATGAGGAGATCTATATAAATTAACCTGAAGGTTGTGTAGTTTCAGGTTCTGAGCATAAGGTGTGCAAGTTGGTTAAGTCTCTAAATGACTTAAAACAAGTACTGAAACAGTGGCATGAAAAATTTGATCAAATATTATTGTCCAATGGATACACGATTAATGATTCAAATAGATGTATCTATTCTAAATCCATTGACAGTAATACTTTTGTCATCATATGTCTCTATATTGATGATATTCTTATTCTTAATTCCAATAGTGGAACCATTGATAATGTTTGCCTCTAATTTCCACTCCATATGATGGTAATGCCTATCTAAAGAAGAATGCAAAACATTGTGTTAATCAAGTGAGATATACCCAATTAATTTGTAGCCTAATGGACTTGATGAATAGCATATGCTGTAGGTAGATTGAGTATGTATTCTCAGAATCCAAACCAGGATCATTCGACTACAATAGCCAGAGTGGCAAGATATTTGAGAGGCACCATTGATTATGGGCTTAATCTAGTAGATCTCTACCAGTATTTGAAGGGTATAGTGATGCAAATTGGATCTCCAAGTCAAATGAGCTCAAATCCACAAGTAGTTTTATTTTTACCCTTGGTGGAGGTGCGGTATTATGGAAATCATCCAAGCAGACATGTATAGCTTGTTTTACCATGGAGTTCGAACTAATTGCTTTAGAAAAAAAAAACTTGTTCTAAGGCTGAGTAGTTGTAAAACTTTTTGGCAGATCTTATCATTTTTGCTCATCTTCGCTCATCTTCCAACTGTTATGCCAATTCATTGCGATTGTCAAGTCATTATTGTAAGAGATAGGAGTAAAATACATAATGGGAAGAACAAACACACACGTTTGAGACGTAGTATTATTAAGCAGCTGCTGGTATTAGATGTTGTGAGTCTAGACTTTGTAATGTCAAAGTCTAATTTGGCCGATTATTGTGCAAAATTTATTGTACAAGTAAGCACACAAATCTATTGTAGAATAAATTTTATGGTGACGAGTGTCGATTCCATGAGGAGGTAGATTTAATTATGTGTAGGGTTAATTTTCTAAGTGTACATGTGAGTTAGTTGGAAGTGAATTGTTTTATCTTAAGATTTAAAATAAAATGACGGGAATGAATTAAAGTTGAAAAGAATGTAAATGAAATACTTGAGTCTCTAGATTCACACTCAACATTCACAATGGGTTTAATATTTTCTTTTTAGTTCAAATTAATTCATGATGGGGGGTATTTCCGCTCCTCATAATCCTCACTATAATAAATATGATATCAAGTGTTCGAGGTGCGAGCAGGTAATAATCTTTCACTAAGTGTGGTGTCAAGAACACGCTGTGCCAAACGATAATAATCTTCTGTCGATAATATGGCAAGACCATCCACTAGATAACTTAGATACACTCTCTGTCGACATTGAGTCAAGATGACCCACAAAATACTAGAGGGGAATTTCTCTCTAATTAATATGGTGCCAAGTGCTCATTGTGCCAGATAGTAACGATCATTTACTAGGGAATCGGTATATCGTGTCAAATCTAGACATGATACAATGTCTGTCGACAATGAGTAAAAATAACCATATAAATCAGAGAGAAAAAGAAAATAAACTTACCTAATTAAGCCTATGAATCATGTTAAGGCTTTACCTTCAACCCAAGCTTGAAACTAAATTAGCCACTCATAATTGAACTAGGGGTAAAATGATAATTTTATCAAAATACATAGAAAATACAAGATAGAGATAGAATTATAAAAAATGGATTCAGAGGTGTCAAATTAGAGGAGAGTCCTCTATTTATAGATATAATAAGCAAATCATGGCCATCATGAAAAAAATTTGGACTCTCAAGAATGCGTCACTTGGCAAGTTTTGATTAGTTGGAACACATCATCAGTCAACACCACATCAGCATTTAGGTCCAATAAGATGCTGTCACATCATCGGTTAACGCCACATCAGTATTTTGGCCCAATAGCATCCTGCCACATCATCGATCAATGCCACGTCATCAGTCAATGTCACGTGTGATCAATGTCGCACTTGTGAATAGTACTTTGGCATCATTGAGGAACCGAGGAGATTCACTAGTCTTTCATCGTGCTCAACTCATATTATCTTTCTTCCTTGAAATTGTTTGGATGTATTCTGTGATCATTATTTTTAAGTTTATTTTTCTCATTCAGAATATGAACTAAATTTAAGTGTAGTTGAGTGACAAATAATCCAATGGGTTCTTGACTGTTCTGTTATGTTGTTATGGTAATGCTGTAGCATTATACTCTAGTAGTTTTATAAATATAACTGTTATTTCAGTTTACCACCCATTTAATAGTTTCAGTTAAGATAGAGCAGCAAAAGGGCATGTCTTAGCGGACATTATTAGAGTATTACTTGTTCTTAAGTTGAGTTTCCTGGATTAGGTTATCTTAAATCTCACAGGGGCAATACTTGAAGTTAAGATTTGTGACACTCTAGACATAGGTGTTCACCTTGTAGGGTAGAGAGATTAAAGGTTATAATGCCATACCATAAATATATGAGCAACTGGTCATTGTTAGTAGATTTAAAGGTATGAGATTTCCAACATGCGATAGCCATGGGATGCAGATTTTGTTCTACCTTTCTTTGCAGCACTTATTGTAACAACTGGTGCTAATTTGGTAAACAACAGTCACCCCATTAGGAGAGTTTGATCATTCAACTACTACATTCTCAATTGAATCTTAGACACAATTAACTTAGTTTATTTCGTACCGTATTAGTTTATTTCTATCTCTCATAATTATTAGTTACGGAAGAATAATTTGACAAGTGTTTGTTTCGATCGTTAGTTGATTTGCACTATTGTGATTACTTTAGCATTTTGAGTAACATCAATCCCTGTGGAGACGATCTTGAATACTCATTACTTTATTACTTGTTGTGTATACTTGCACATTGGCATTGATAATAATTGATTATAGAAATCAACCAACAAGTTTTTGGCGCCGTTGCCGGGGATTGATTGTTTATTTTTGGAGTGTGAAGTAAATTGCGATAGCACCAAACATAACTCGATTCATTCTATTGATTGGCAGATCAGTACGTGCATGCGCAAAGATAGATATGAGGTATTCCAATTTGATCCTGAGATTGAAAGGACTATCAGGAGATTGCGAAGAGAACAAAGAAATTCAAAGATTGTTTCAGGCATGAATAATTTGCAAGATGAGGGAAATTTGAACCCTCACGGGCCTTTACAACCAGCCAACATTCAAGAAGCGAGAATGAATATGCTAACGGGAGACGGCCAGAAATAACAATATTATTTACATGGCGGATGACGAGACAAAGCTATACGAGATTATGCTTTGTGCTAACTCCTCAAGTTGTCCATCCCGCATCATCGCACACGGCGTAGATGTTTGCCAACTTTGAGTTAAAACCAGTGATGTTTCAAATGTTGCAAACAGTTGGACAATTCAATGGATTGCCAAATGAAGATCCTCATCTCCATCTTAAATTGTTCTTGGAAGTAAGTCATGCTTTCAAGATTGCTGGAGCAACGCAAGATGCCTTAAGGCTGAGGCTTTTTCCTTATTCCTTAAAAGATCGAGCAAGAGCATGGTTAAATTCATTACCATCTGATTCCATCACTACATGGAATGAATTGGCTGATAAATTCCTAATGAAATATTTCCCACCGACAAAGAATGCGAAATTACGAAATAAGATTACCTCCTTCCATCAAATTGAAGATGAGAGTTTGTACGAGGCTTGGGAAAGGTTCAAAGAATTGCTCAGAAGGTGTCCTCATCATGGTATTCCTTGTTGCATTCAATTGGAAACTTTCTACAATGGGTTGAATCCGAGTACAAGATTAATGGTGGATGCTTCAGCAAATGGAGCTCTGTTATCCAAATCTTACACTAAAGCTTATGAAATTTTGGAGAGAATTGCCAATAATAACTACCAGTGGCCTTGACCAGCAACCAACAAAAGAAGAGGATCAAAGAGTGGTACATAGCATTGATGCAATTACGCCCTTTATCACCAAGTAACCTCATTGACTAACATGGTAAAAGCCATGTCAGCTGTTCCAGCAACAGTAAAGCAAGTTACTGAACTTTCTTGTGTCTACTGTGGTGAAGAACATGATTTTGATAATTGTCCTGGAAATCCAGCCTCAGTGAATTATGTGGGTAACTTCAATCGACAACCTCAGAACAACCCATATTCGAATACTTACAACCCAGGCTGGAAACAACACCCAAATTTCTCATGGAGCAATCAGAATCGAAATGCTCCGGCATTGAATGGACTAAGTAGAAACACACAACCACAACCATCTGGTTTTCATCAACAAAGTCAAGGGCAAAAACATATCAGTCAGGATCCAATCACTTCATTGGAAGCACTAATCAAGGAGTACATTGCAAAGAATGAAGTAATTGTGCAGAGTCAAGCTGTGTCCTTGAGAAACCTTGAGAACCAAATGGGACAATTAGCTACAACAATGAGCAGCAGAACTCAAGGAAGCCTACCTAGTAACACAGAAGACCCTATGAGAGAGAGCAAAGAACACTGCAAAGTAATTAGTTTGAGATCTAGAAAGAATGTTGATACCCCAGTTGAGGTGACCAAAAATGGGATGTAATGCAATTCAGCTCAAAAACCAACTCAAAAGGGAAGCATGTTACAGCAGACTCCCCATCAAGACACTGGTGTAAGGGGCCAAGCTACAGCAACTGCAGAAGAAATTCAATTAGATCTTGCTGACAAAGAAGTTGCAACACAAGTAGCCACAACACCAGTACCCACAACCTGCACCAACTTAAACAAACATAGTTTGGTATCTCCTGAATCTAACCAGCAGTTTAGACATCCACCACCCTTCCCTCAAAGGTTCCAGAAGCAAAAACAAGACAAGCAGTTCAGCAAATTCCTGGAAGTCTTTGAAGAAATCATTATAAATATACATTTTGTAGAGGCTTTGGAGCAAATGCCAAATTATGTGAAATTTCTAAAAGATATCTTGGCACGAAAAAGAAGGCTGGGAGAGTTTGAAACTGTTGCTCTAACACAGGAAAGCAGTCATATGCTCCAGAGTAAAATTCCCACAAAATTGAAAGATCCAGGGAGTTTTACAATACCCTGCTCTATAGGGACTAGGTATGCTGGCAGAACACTTTGTGATTTGGGAGCTAGTATTAACTTGATGCCATTATCTGTATTTAAGCAGCTTGGAGTAGGGGAGTGCAGACCAACAACTGTCACTCTGCAATTAGCTAACAGATCCCATGCATATCCTGAAGGAAAGATAGAGGATGTACTGGTGAAGGTTGACAAATTTATTTTTCCAGTGGATTTCATTGTGCTGGACTTTGAAGCTGACAAAGAGGTACCCATTATACTTGGCAGGCCTTTTCTAGCAACTGGAAAGACTTTGATAGATGTGCAGAAATGAGAGCTGACCATGAGAGTGAATGATCAGCAAGTCACATTTAATGTACTAGAGGCTATGAGAAACCCTGATGAAATAGAAGATTGCAATTTCCTAAGTGTAGTGGATCTTGTTGTAGCAGACAGAATGGACAGATGCTGCAGTAATGTAATTAACAAAGTCACCACCTTTAAGGAGGTCGAAGAGGAAGATGTTGCAGCAATTCAAACAGATTGGATGGACAAACAACAATATAATAGGCACAACAAGGTTATTGAGCACCTGAATCTTTCAGACTGGGAAGTAAAAATAACTTTACCATCTATTGAATCACCTCCTAGTTTCGAATTAAAACTGTTACCTTCACATTTAAAGTATACTTATCTTGGTCAAAACAACACACTCCCTGTAATCATTTCTTCTTCTTTGGATGGAGGTCAAGAACAAAGCCTAGTAGATTTGCTGGGAAAATACAGAAGAGCAATTGGCTGGACCATGACAGATATAAAGGGGATCAGCTCATCAATATGTATGCATAAAATCCTGTTAGAAGACTGTTCCAGCAATTCGGTGGAGCACCAGAGAAGGCTGAATCCTATTATGAAAGAAGTGGTGAAGAAGGAAATCATCAAATGGTTAGATGCTGGAATCATATACCTAATATCAGATAGTTCATGGGTAAGCCCAGTTCAGTGTGTTCCAAAGAAAGGAGGGATAACAATAATGGCTAATGAGAAGAATGAACTTATTCCTACAAGGACAGTGACTGGATGGAGAGTGTGTATGGATTACAGGAAGCTCAACAAAGCCACAAGGAAAGACCATTTCCCACTTCCATTCATAGATCAGATGCTGGACAGACTTGCTAGAAAACAATATTACTGTTTCTTAGACGGGTATTCAGGCTACAACCAGATTGCTATAGCACCAGAGGATCAAGAGAAGACTACATTTACCTGTCCTTATGGAACATTTGCCTTCAGAAGAATGCCATTTGGGCTATGCAATGCTCCAGCAACATTTCAGAGATGCATGATGTCTATATTTTCTGATATGGTAGAGCAAACTTTGGAAGTTTTCATGGATGATTTCTCAGTTTTTGGAGAAACATACAGTAATTGTTTACACAACTTGGAAGAAGTTCTTAAAAGATGTGAGATGACCAACTTAGTACTTAATTGGGAGAAGTGCCATTTCATGGTGCAAGAAGGAATGGTGCTGGGTCACAAGATATCCAAGGATAGTATTGAGGTAGACAAAGCCAAGATAGAGGTAATAGATAAACTGCCACCCCCAACTTCAAAAAAGGGGATTAGGAGTTTTAAGGGTCATCTTTGGATCTCTGAAGATTCATTAATGATTTTTCCAAAGTAGCCAAGCCTCTGTGTTCATTGCTGGAGCATGACAAACCATTTCACTTTGACAAAGAATGCCTTCAAGCATTTGGAGAATTAAAGAAAGCCCTCATTACCGCTCCAGTAGTTATATCTCCAGATTGGAATTTACCATTTGAATTGATGTGTGATGCTAGTGATCATTCTGTGGGAGCAGTATTAGGCAAAGAAAGGATAAGGTTTTTCATTCCATATACTATGCAAGCAAAACTTTCACTCCAACTCGGATCAATTACACCACTCTGAGAGAAAGAGTTCTTTGGCGTAGTTTTGCTTTTGACAAATTCGAGCTTACAGGTGGGTACTAAAGTAATCATTTACCGCAGACCATGCAGCCATCAAATATTTAATTTCAAAGAAGGATGCCAAACCAAGATTAATCAGATGGATCTTATTGCTTCAAGAATTTGATCTGAAATTAAAGATAGAAAGGGGACTTGAAAATCAAGTGTGGAACCACTTGTCACGGTTGGAAGGCATACACTGAGTACGAGAATAAGGAAGGGCATCACCGAAACTTTTTCTCGATGAACAGTGTTGGTAGTACAACAAGCACGAATCTTTGCAGCGATCGGAATCTCCATGGTATGCAGACTTTGCTAATTATCTAGTAAGTGGGTTGCTACCACCTGAGCTGAAGTTTCAAGAGAAAAAGAAATTTCTTCATGATGTTAGAAGCTACCAGTGGGATGACCCACATCTATATAAGCTATGTTCAGATCAAGTAATAAGAAGATGTGTTGCGGCGAAAGAAATACCTCATATCTCGGAGTCATGTCATCTTTGATATACGGAGGACATTTTGGGGGTCACAGAACAGCTGCCAAAATTATGCAATCAGGTTATATTTGGCCCACTATTTTTAAAGATGCTTATGAATTTGTTAAATGTTGTGACAAGTGTCAAAGAACAGGGAACATAACTAGCAGACATGAGATGCCATTGACCAACATACTGGAAGTGGAAGTTTTTGATGTTTGGGGAATAGATTTCATGGGACCCTTTCCCCCATCCTTTGGGAACTTATATATCCTTGTTGCTGTAGATTATGTCTCCAAGTGGGTGGAAGCTACATCATTACCTACCAATGATGCTAAAACCGTGGTGACTTTTCTTCAAAAAAATATTTTCTCTAGGTTTGGCACTCCTAGAGCAATTATTAGTGATGAAGGCACACATTTTTGCAACAAAATCTTTGCTGCAACAATGATGAAATATGGAGTCAGACACAAGATAACAACAACATATCACCCACAATCCAATGGTCAAGCTGAAGTGTTCAACAGAGAAATTAAAAAGATCTTAGAAAAAGTGGTGAACCCAACAAGGAAAGATTGGTCTTTACATTTGCATGACTCTCTATGGGCCTACAGAAAAGCATACAAAACTCCACTCGGCATGTCTCCTTACCGAATTGTTTATGGCAAAGCTTGTCACTTGCCACTTGCCACTAGAGCTAGAGCATAAAGCACATTGGGCACTGAAGAAATTAAACTGGGATATGCAAGCTGCAGCAGAGCAAAGGAAACTTCAACTTTGTGAGCTTGATGAATTACGGCTATTTTCATACGAAAATGCAAGAATCTATAAAGAGAGAACAAAACACTGGCACGACAAGCATATTTGACACAGAAATTTCACCCTTGGTCAATTAGTGTTGCTCCACAATATAAGACTAAGATTGTTTCCGGGAAAGCTCAAGTCACGATGGTCTGGCCCATTTAAGCTGTTAAAATCTTACCCTCATGGAGCTGTTGATCTTTTAGATGAACAAACAGGCCACGAATTCAAGGTTAATGGGCACAGGGTTAAGCATTACATACATCTAGCAGCAGAAGGTTCAAAGGAGGTGTTACTCCTTCAAGAACCCAGCTATTGAGCAAAGACATAAGGTCAGGCTGAAGGACCTTAAATCAAGCGCTTCATGGGAGGCAGCCCATTGAGGAGACAACCACTTCAAACCAATTTTGATATCCTTTGGTTTTATAGACAGCTCTTCCTCTTTACTATTTTAGTTAATCTTGTTTTGCCATTTTAACCATTTATTTTTATCATTTTACATTATTGCATTCCTTATTTTCGATTTCATTTAATCTATTATTTTCATAATTTTAGACTTAATGTTAGTTGAAGTAAGTGTGACAAATGAATTCCATATTGACAAGTGAAAGTGTCTGGTGGCAGAATTCAAAGGCCAAGAAACCACGTGTCAGACGCTTTGGTATGGAGTCTGTAGACGTTGTTGGAATAAGCAAATGGGTACTGCAGTAAATAATTGTACCGTTACTGTAAATTAAAAGCTGGAGCCTCTCACTTACCGTTGGAGAAGAAATCATGACAGATGGACGCTTGGATATGGATAACAATTACGAATAAATTTCTGAAATTAATGCCTAATTTTACTAGCCGATATTTTTGGGATTTGTGCACCAATTTAAAATATTTGCTTCCCTCATTTATCGTTAGTTACCGTGTTTATCTTCAATTGCAAGTCCACTATAAAAAGAGTCACTGTGCTTAATGCTCTACGCTACTATTCACCATCTCCTTCGCAAATCAAACTCTCCTAATTCTTAACCTCTTCTTCTCTTTTTACTCTCAGGAACAGTAGCTTCAATTTGTTACTGCTATAGCAATGCCGAGATATAAGAAAACAGCAAGCCGCCTCAAAGATCCATCACGGTTCCAGAGTTACCACGCCGAAGAAAAGTATGAAGAATTCATAGAGCCGCGTAGGATTCTGGAAGAAAAAAGGTTTCAATTTCCAGACCAACTCACGGGAATTGTGCACACAATTCATAATGCTGCAGCAAAGCGAGGATGGCTAGAGTTTTGCAAACACCCTCGCAATCCTGTACTACCGGTAGTAAAAGAATTTTATGCCAATTTGGTAAGCCCTGATCAGCGCAACATCTGGTTTCAGGTGTTCGTCTTGAAGCCAGCGATGATCATGTCAAGAATGAGGGTGCCTTTACGGCACATACAATTGAGAGAGTTCTTTGGCGAGAAGTTTTTGAACAACCATCAACCAACAATAATCCCAGAGCACGACGAACTATTGGCTTAGAACAGACCATCCAAGCACTCAGCACCAGTATCAATCAATGTGTGGAAGCCCAGCAGAGGGAAAATGGTCGTTTTTGGAGTTATCTACAGCACCTGGATAGCCAACTACACCAATTTGCTTTGTATATAAAATGCACTCACCGGGACTTCTCTTCGTCTACTGCTCCGGCCAAGCATACTTGACACCAAGCCCACAGGTGCTCTAGCGCTTGATGAAGAAACCCTTGTTTCAGATGAACCAGTAGAGGAAACCGCAGCTGAACCACCAGTAATGGTAGACTCAGAAGATGCTGAACCATCTGACCCACCTAAGGAAGAAGGTGACAAGTCTGAAACTGATAGCTCATCCTCAGAGGCAGAGGATAATTCGGAGTAAGAACGTGAGTGGTTACCCATCCCAACCCAGTCCAAAACTAGGAAGCAGCACCTTATTCAAGAAGAGGAGGAGGCAGACCTTGACGTGGAACCTCTTATTCCAGTCTTTGTAGGCAAAGGAAAGGACAAGGGTCAAGCAAAAATGGCAACACCTCCAGCCTCTGACGATGACATGGAGCAAGTCGATGTTGAGTTGGCTGCTGCAGCAGCCAGAGCCATGCCTACATCTGAGCAAGCCAAGCAACTACTTGAGGTAATTGCTGCCATCACAGCCGAGGGCCAGGCAGCTGACGCATTGACTCAAAAGACTCCACAGTAAAATCCTAGCCAGCCTATCCGCACTTTTGATCCAAGACAACCCAAAGAAATGAAAAGGCGGACGCGTGCAGTGTCTTCTTAAGTGAACCCCAGCCACAACTCCCCTCACCAGCCCTGCAGCGAAAAAAGACAAAGACATTGCCAGCCACCTCCCCAAAGGCTTCACCAAAGGATAAGCTGCGCAGTGCATCCAAGAAGCGCTGATAACATCCCGTCATGGGCTGCAGTCCCCACCATAGGGGAGTACTTTTATCTCACTAGTTTCCTTCTTGTTTAAAAAAAAAAAAGATTTGTTTGTCCATTTGTGTGCTTTTATTTTGTTTGCTTGTGAGGACACAACATCTCTCAAGTTTGGGGGGGTTGTTTCCGAATGCATGTGTTTTATGTATGTGTTTATGTTTGTGTTGTGTGAAGCTCTATTATCTGTTATTTGTGTATGGATTTGAAAACCTAATGAAGATAAATTGAGTGCTATTCAGTATTTATGAGAATGCCAAGTAGAGATAGTTATAGATAGAAGTGAAATTCTGTCCCAACACTTAGCCTTTGATTGAGTTGTATGAGACTGCTAGAGCAAAACCAAAAGAATAGAAAATATCTTAAGTTTGAAGGGAGAAGCATGTTGATTGACTGTGATATTTATGAAATAAAACTCTGCTCCAATGGCTTAAGTTGCTGAGTATGCACCCCATATGCAGAAATGTGTAAAAGGTAACGAGAGTTATGAGCAGTGCTGTAGCATATATATATATATATATAAAAGTCCTCTGTCTAAGGCATTGAGTAGCCAGGTCTGTTCATGAGCCCCATGTTCAGCCTTGAGTCAAAGATATCTCGAGATAAGATTATACCACAGATATTGCTGCAGCAACTCTGATCTGGGCATGGCTTGAGTAATTGGGTGTCATCATTACAAGTGATTGACATTCACATGAAAAAAATAAATGTTACAGTGAGGAGGTTGATTATCCCTCAGGTTATCAATGTTAAAGCTATCACAGTTTGAATATGTGAAAGTTATGCTACCCCTTGTAAGAATGAAGTATATCACTGCTGAAATTTCTCTGACCCTTTTCGTAATGTTACAAAGATATCCAAATTCAATCACAAAGGCAGCACACACACAATATGGACAGAAAGAAGCTTAAGTCTAGAACCGATTTACTATGGGCATTTTGTATGATTGGGATTATGATTTGAAGGTGGAAGAATCTTTGCAAATTTGATAAAAGAGCTGAAGTTGTGTGCATATTTGTTTGCGGGAAATGTTAGTATGTGTCATTACTTGAGGACAAGCAATAGTTTAAGTTTGGGGGTGTGATAACTCTAGGAAATGAGAGTTATTACATCAATTCTAGACTTGAATAAAGGCCATTTAGAGAGCAAATAATGTGTTTTGATTACATTTTGGTGACCTTTTGCATAAACATTCATTTTAGTTGAGTCTTAACAAGTTTTGCTTGAATCATAGTAATTTGTGCTAAAAACAGGTTTTAAATTGTAGGTTTTAAATTCATGAGGGGATGTGGAGTCATTAGACGAGAAAGATGAGGAAAGAAGATGGCCACAAAAGAAGAAAAGCACAATCGGGAATAATACAGTGCTAATGAGGATGTTAGAGCAACCAGTGCTGCAGCAATCTGGGAGCAATGCGGGAGAAAACTTAGGCGCGGGTCAACAATAAAATCACGATCTGCATGTTTCCTAATTTAAACACATGCACGGTCATGGGCTTTGGTTTTAACTTAATTTGTAATATATAAAGGAGGCATGCACCACATAGAGGGCGGCGGAGAGATTACCATCCAAGGAATTAAAAAGGCAAGAAGAAGAAGAATATCAAGATTGGAAGGAGGACTGTTTGGCATCATTGAGGAACCGAGGAGATTCACTAGTCTTTCATCGTGCTCAACTCATATTATCTTTCTTCCGTGAAATTGTTTGGATGTATTCTGTGATCATTATATTTAAGTTTATTTTTCTCATTCAGAATATGAACTAAATTTAAGTGTAGTTGAGTGACAAATAATCCAATGGGTTCTTGACTGTTCTGTTATGTTGTTATGGTAATGCTGTAGCATTATACTCTAGTAATTTTATGAATATAACTGTTATTTCGGTTGACCACCCATTTAATAGTTTCAGTTAAGATAGAGCAGCAAAAGGGCATGTCTTAGCGGACATTATTAGAGTATTACTTGTTCTTAAGTTGAGTTTCCTGGATTAGGTTATCTTAAATCCCATAGGGGCAATACTTGAAGTTAAGATTTGTGACACTCTAGACATAGGTGTTCACCTTGTAGGGTAGAGAGATTAAAGGTTATAATGCCATACCATAAATATATGAGCAACTGTGAAATACAAGTATGCAACCCAAGAGGGGGGGTGAATTGGGATTCTAAAAAATTATTCAATTTATTAAAGAAAATCTTAATGTAATTATAAATCAAATTCAAAGCAATAACAATTAAGATGATCACAATATAAAAAGATAAGGGAAGAGGGATTCAAACACCGAGATTTTTACGTGGTTCGGCCAACCTTGCTTACGTCCACGCCTCCAAGCTTTCCGGGCTTGAGGATTCCACTAAGCAAGCCTCCAAGGCTTCAAATGCTTACACTTGACTTCCAAGGTGTCAATGGACCTTTACAACAAGAGATTATCCCCAATCTCTTAACCCAAGTGTATCCCAACACTTACAATCACTCAAAGTAAAAGATTACAAACTGTTTTGCCTCTCACAATATATAAGATTACACAATGATGCTTAATATGTGAATAGATGAAGCAAGAATGTGTTCTAAGCTCTATGAAGATTGTATTCTCGAATATTAGCTCAAATGGTCGTGTTGTGATCAACCTTCTTTGAATTTGAATGAGCTTATTTATATCTGGAGCTGAATCTAGCCGTTACAAATCGTCGAGACGAAAAACGGTTTGCCGTTAACCATAAACGGTTAACCGTTTCGGTTGGTCAAAGTTACTGTTGGGCCAGATTTCAAATAAACGGTTTGCCGTTTAGGATTGCCCTTTAGCCGTTAACTTCCAGAGACCTGCAAGATGAGCATTTGTTATCCGTTTACGCTAAACAGTTAAGGACTTGCGTGAAGTGGCTTCTCTGGATATTATCGGTTAACCGTTTGAAATAAACGGTTCGCCGTTTAACCGATAACCTGCACAACAATTTAGCCTTATCAGTTTTCGTTAATCAATGCCAGAGGAGGACAACCTTCAATTCTGGACGTTATCGGTTAACCGTTTAAAAATAAACGGTTCACCGTTAGTTTCCAATAGCCTCCCCATTTTTGGTGTTTTCCGTTAAACATAAACGGCTAGAGCTTAGGCAATATGTTGCTCTCTGGTGATAATCGGTTAACCGTTTAAAAGAAAACGGTTTACCGTTAATTTCCAGTAACCTTCCCATCTTTTGTGTTTTTCGTTTTTCATAAACGGTTAGAGGTTTAGGAAATGTGTTGCTCTCTTTAATTTAATCGGATTAGCTTTTAAATAAACGGTTCACCGTTTATAACCAGAATTGCAATTTTAAATGAGTTTTTGTAGAGAATCTCTTTCTAATTTGAAAATCCATCTTTTATGAAGAAACAAGGCAATGAATAAAAGGGCTTTCGTTTATTAAGAAATATCTCCAATATTTTTGTCAAAAACCATATAAAATTTGTTATCATCAAAATCAATATTATTAACATATTCATGTTAACAAACTGGTCATTGTTAGTAGATTTAAAAGTATGAGATTTCCAACATGCGATAGCTGCGGATGCAGATTTGTTCTACCCAGTGCTGCAGCACTTATTGTAACAACTGGTGCTAATTTGGTAAACAACAGTCACCCCATTAGGAGAGTTTGATCATTCAACTACTATATTCTCAATTGAATCTTAGACACAATTAACTTAGTTTATTTCGTACAGTATTAGTTTATTTCTATCTCTCATAATTATTAGTTACAGAAGAATAATTTGACAAGTGTTTGTTTCGATCTTTAGTTGATTTGCACTATTGTGATTGATTTAGCATTTTGAGTAACATCAATCCCTGTGGAGACGATCTTGAATACTCATTACTTTATTACTTGTTGTGTATACTTGCACATTGGCATTGATAATAATTGATTATAGAAATCAACCAACAGCTATCCAGCAAACTCTAAAGGCTACAAGTTTTATCGTCCTTCACACACTTTAAGGATCATTGAAGCTAGAAATGCAAAATTTCTTGAAGACCTCGAACTATGTGGAAACAAATTTCTTAGAAATATTGAATTTTAGGAAATGAAAGAATCTGTCGGTGTATTTAATACGGAAATAATTAAGGAACAATCAATTGAAGTTCAACCACTTCACAAAGTTTTTATCACTCAAAATTCACAAACTAAAAGTGAAATAATAAATTAAGAAAGTCTTTAAGAATAAAGAAATATGCAATTTCTAGTGATAATGAAATATACCTTCAAGAGTCTGAGTTTAGTTATGAACTCAATCAACTTCCTTTTCGCAAGCCATGAATGGAGAAAATTCTAAACTATGGCATGATGCAATGATGGAAGAAATGAAATCTATGGCTAAAAATAAAGTCTACGATCTCGTTCAATTATCTTCTGGCCATTCAACTGTAGGTTGTAAATGGATTTACAAAACCAAAAGAAATGCATCTGCCATCTGGTAGTATAGAATGATATAAAGCTAGACTAGTAGCTAATGGATTCACTAAAAAAGAAGGTATTGATTATCAAGAAACATTTTCTCCAGTTTCAAAAAGGATTCGTTTAGAATTATTATGGCTTTGGTAGCTCATTTTGATTTAGAGCTATATCAAATAGATGTGAAAACTGCTTTTTTGAATGGAGATCTTGAAAAAGAAGTATGCATGAAGCAGCCTGAAGGTTTTTGTACTGACAAAGACAATTATTTGGTTTGCAAATTAAATAAATCTATATACGGACTAAAACAACTTCTCGTGAATGGCATGTGAAGTTTCACAATGTTGTTACTTTATAAGGTTTTAATGAAAACATTCTTGATCAATGTATATACCTTAAAGTCAGTGGGAGCAAATTTAGTCATATATATAGAGATGATATCTTGCTTGCTTGTAATGACATGGGTTTGCTGCATGAGACTAACATTTTCTTGGCCAAAACTTTGATATGAAAGATATGAATAAAGCCTCGTATGTCCTTGGTATAGAAATCCACAGAGACAGGATTAAAAAGACATTAGGATTGTCTCAAAAGGCATATATTGAAAAGGTTTTAGAAAATTTTAAAATAAAAGACTGCTCTTCTACTGTAGCTCCTATTATTAAGGGGACAAATTCAGTCAGAAACAATGTCCACAAAACAATTGGAGAAAGAACAAATGAAGAATATTCGTTATACTTTTGTTGTTGGTGGCCTAATGTATGCACAAGTGTGTACTAGGCCTGACTTTGCCTATGTATTAGGCATACCCAGTAGATATCAAAATAATTCAGGATTGGAACACTGGAAAGCTACTAAAAAAGTGATGCGGTGTCTACAAGGAACTAAGTACTGGAAGCTCACATATAGGCATTCCAATAATCTTGAACTAATTGGATATTTAGATTCAGATTTTGCTGGAAGTGTGGATACTAGAAAGTCCATTTCAGGATATATTTTCTTTCATGCGGGAAGGGCTATATCTTGGAAAAACAATAATCAATCTATAATTGCTTCGTCTAGTACAGAGACAGAATTTATTGGATGCTGTGAAGCTACAACATAGGCATTATGGATGAGAAATTTTATCATAGGCCTAAAAATTGTTAATTCTATAGAAAGGCCATTGAAAATTTATTGTGATAGTTCCGCTGCAATATTTTATAATAAGTGTGGGAGCCATAGCAAACATATTGACATAAAGTTTTTAGTTGTTCAAGAAGCATGAAGTAACTAGAGAGTATATAAATACTGAGCTTATGTGAGCAGTCTCCATGACTAAAGGATTACTAGCCAAATTATATAATAGTTATATTGAACATATGGGGCTTCTTGACTAAGTTTGTGCTCATAAAGTTTGTCGTATTTATTTATTGAGACCATTTTTATTGGACCCTAAATGGTTTATATGAAGTTCGTTCATGCATTATTATTATATTCAGATAAGAAAATTCTTATACTTGTGATACATGGAAGGAAATGTTTGTTAAAATAAGCATAACTGCAATGATTCATGTATATTGAAATTTTCATTTGAATAAATGAAGTATTGTTATCATTTAGTTTGAGTGGTTACTGTAGCCATATTAATATGATTTAATTTATCTCATAAGGATAAATTTATGTGAGCCAAGTGGAAAAATGTTACATGCATATTCTTAATATGGTTCATAAATATGTTACTTGTATTATCATTAAAATTAATACATGTGCTAATTTCAAAATAAGTGTTACATGCATGTACTTACTATGGCTTACATCTATAACTTGAGATAAATTAAGATTACTCATGTTTTAATGATGAGATAATGATGATAATAATAATAATAATTCTAAATTTCTAAAAAATTAAGATAAGAATAATTTACTCACTTTCTTGATGGAATGAAGTGAATAAAGTCCACTCCTAGTTTCCCGTGTTTTTTGCTTGAAAAGGGTCGCTGGAGGGTGGAAAGGAGAGGCGTACAGATGAGAAAGTTGGTGTCACACGTACTCATTGATCGGTCTATCCGCTGAAAGTAAGAGGAATGGGAGTGGCTCAACCGACGGGAAACTAGGAGTGGCTCCACTGTTAAGGGGATAAATGGAATTAGAGCTACCAAGGTATGTATACATTTTGCTGGAATGAAGTAATTGGAAACAAACATCCCATCTATTGACTCGATTTCAAGAAGTGGGAATGGAATGGAACAGAAGCTCGGGGCCAACTAACTACTCTTGGCAAGATCCTTTTCAAGTTTCAATTTGTTCATTTGGAATCTGGGTTCTTCTACTTCATTTTTATTTACTTATTTCTTTATTATTATTTTCCCTAACATTTCTTTATTTTATTTTATTTTATTCCCTTCCATCATTCCTTAAGTCCCATAGGGTTGAAGGCTTTTTTGTTAGCGAAATCCCTTGCTACTGGGAATTCAAGGTCCAACTTGATCTATCCCAAAAACCGCATCCCTTTGTGTCAACCAACCAACCAAGAGCTATAAACCCTACTCGTATATCCGGATCTCGCTCCACCCGCACTCAATCAATCTACGGAAAGGCAATTGGTTCAGTCATAAGGTACAATAGCTAGACTGACCCGTCAAGGTAAAGTTCCCTACTACTCATTAGCTAGGCTATTCCCAAAGATCAATTAGCTAGGATGTTCCCTACAATGAATTAGTAAAGGAAAGAGTCAAAGTCTCACATGAACTAGCAAAAGATCACCTTTGCTTGTGGATTACCCATCATACAAAAGGCTATATAGAGGAATAGGCTAAAAGATTTTAAGTATTATTCAAATATAACTTGAACAACAATGGCTGCTGTTGTAGAGGTGGAGGTATATAACTTATTTAAGTTGAAAATCTATAATATATTTCAATACATATAATAGTATTAAGCTAACATATCCCTCTTATCAAATCTCAGACAATAGTCACATATAAACAGAATACCAATACAATAAATGAGGGAGGCCACTGGGAGTCTTTGAATAAATTGAATTAAAGACATTTGTTCTGAGGAGGAAATAACCAATCAACTAATGTCAAGTAGTCAAAAAGATATAACTACCCTCAAAAGCACTTCGTATAAGCACTCAAAACGTTATTCATTCCAACTATAACTCCCTTTTGCCCCTTCTTCGTTCTAAAATCTTAGGGCTTAAATCTTAAATATCAGCTTCATCACACACTAACTTGAGTGTTAGAATGTTATTGTCGATAAACTTTATCGACATCAACCTCTAACCTCATCTGTCTTTGTTCTCAAGTAGTTCTTGATGCTTTTTGTTATTAGGCAGTTCTTCATTTTTTAGGAACCTCTTCGGAATCATTTCAATCCCTATGAACAGCTCCATCAGTCTCATATTTATTTGTCTTCTTCATCATAGACTAGAGTTTTGAGCTTCAATAGAATTCCTGACCCTTTCTACAAGAGTAATATTAGGGATTCTAATATTTAAGTCTCAATTTGAGTCCTAACTGATGTGACATTCATCAATTTGATGGTATAATAGAGTAATAAATAATTTTGTATTTAATATGTAATAGAGAAATAACACATAATATTGGGACTCAAGTCAAGATCCAAATGTTGGACTCTCTAACACTATTTTTTCTACAAATATTTACTATTTTAGCAGGTAAAAATTTGTTAAATCATTTATGAAAACAATATTGATACATAACAAGATAAGGTTGTTTGTGATTTTATCTTATTGATGCAACTCAATTTGAATAAACCTAAATTTTGATTCCTTATAGATTTTTCTTTAATGTTAAATGTCCTTTGAATTAAATGAATTTACTCTCAGATAATTCAAAGAAAAATGAGAGAATTTCAAACTATTATTGTCTATTATTAATCTTATTCTTAAAACAATAAAAAAATTTATGTAAATGGATTATATGCATAAATCTATTCTAACTAAAAACAAAAATATTATCTATGTAAACTGTATAGAATTTGAAAAGGGTTTTAAAATTTTATCCATGTGGGAAATGTTTTAAACTAAATGGCATGACTAACCATTCAAAATGTCTTTCTGAACAACTAAAAGTTATCCATGAAATAGATTCTTCATGGAGTCGTATTTGCCAAAATCCATTTTTAGAGTCAAATTTAAAAAAAAGTATCTAACTTTTTGTATACAATTTACTAATTCATCTTTATTAAGTATTTTATAAATATTGTCTAATGTGTTATCATTTAATCTTTTATAATTAATTTCCATTCTACTTTTTTTTCTATGATTATTTACTATAAATACTTGACATCTATGTCTACTAGTACTACTTCTTATTACCTTTAATTCAAATAACTCATGTGCATTTTAAATTCATTTTTATCTTATAAACTATATGCTAAGTCTTATATTTTTATTGATATATCCGCATTAATTATTTCTAACTTATATAATTCATTACTAATTTTTCTATTTGGGTTGTTACCTATCATTTCCAAATGTTCTAACTCTTCCATTTCCTTCTTAGTATCCTTTGGTCATCTATCACACTTCATACATTCTATCTCTTTTTCTACATTCATGACATCTTTCAAATACGTGTCTATCTCACTATCATCTAAAATTTCTATTTCACCACTTTCGTGCTCATTACTTCCTAACATACTATGGCTGTAAATTCTTTGCTCTCTAGCTTGCTATCTTTTTCTACCATATTGTCTTCCTCTAATAATTAACCAAAATATGCGATATCTATTTGTTTCTCAAGCATTATTGACTTTTTTTTTCATACGGCAAAATGTGTGTCGCATATTTGGGTTGTAAAAATGTTAATTTTTTTAAAGAAATTTGCTCCATATATTACCCTTATTTCCTAATATAAAATTTAGTGTTAGAATAAATTTACTTTTTGATTAGAAATAATCGTTTAGGGAAATATATGTGTTTTTCTATTTATTTTAATAGGTTCATTGTTTAAACATTCTGTTATTTTTATTAATTCTCCATTTAATTGTTTAATATTAACTGGACTTCTTAATTTTTTTCTATTTTCTTTTGGCACTAAACTATCGTGTATAATACATTTATTAACTCCTGTACCTATCGCTTCTTGTTGTATTTATTTCTACTATTTGATCTTCCTGTTGTTTATCTTTACATTTATTATAAAAGAATTTGTCTATGTTTTTTTCTACATATCCTAGTTCAAAATTTTTATTACAGATTGTATAAATTTTACAAAAAAAAAAAAATAATGTATATGTTTCTAAAACATTTATTTCCAAATCTAATTATACTTCCCAAGCTATTACTAGTTTATGTAAAGCTACTATATTCACTATCTTCACTAAGAATACATATATTATCATTATCTGATATTTCATCTGTAATAAATATTTCTTCTACATCTAATGTTTGCTCTTCTATATTTTTAATTGGTTAACTTTTTAATTTTCTGGACAATGTGGTCCAATATGTCATTATTTATCATATAAAAAATATTTACAAGTTTTATTAGGTTTATATACTATTTTTCCTTTTCTAAATACTTTTTTTTAACTTCTTATTTATTATTATTATACTTAACAAATTTTTCTTATATAATTTTCAATTATTTTGTCTATATGGTTGCTTATAATGCCTATACAGTTTCCTATGCTTCTCATACTTATTATAGCTAGAATAACTAGAATAATTATATCCTAAGGTTGGTACTTACAGATATGTCTATATACATTTTCTTAAATTGTAATTTTATTTGATACCTATGTTTTTCTTCTTCGCAATATTCTCTAATCTTCCTCTAACATATTCTACTACTCGTAATAATATAGCATAATAACTAAGTCCTTTAGTTCATTTAATTTTAAACCAATTAATTAACTCATTATGTAATATTTCTCCTATTTTTCTAGGTAATTTAACTAAAAATTTTAGTAAAAAATCTTCTTCAAAAGGTCATCGCATATCACTCCAATATATATAGAAATAATTAGCATACTCATCAAAATATTTAAATTGCAAATTTTCAATTGTTCTAAATTTCTAATGGCTTTAATTTGTTTAAATACATCACGTTTTTCATCTATTCCTAATATTAATTTACTCATTAAATCTATAAAATTAATTACTGTAATGTTTGTACCAAAATTATCTAATTCTTTTGTTTCATTTTTCTTCATCCAATCTCTCCATCTTATATATATTTGTTTTTCTCTAATTCCTATAGTACTTTCTAAATGTATTAATTCATAATTTGGGTCTTCTATTACTGTTAAGGCTCCCATTGAATGTCTAAATAAATTTCCTTCTCATTCATATTTGTTTTTCTCTAGTTCTTGGTCTACGTCCTTCTAATTCTAACATTAGTTTATCTTTGGCCTGTTGTAGTGATTTCCAATTTTCTAATTTTGTTTTACCTCTAAAACTCTCTCTCTACTTCTCTGTGTTTTTCTTTACTTTTTGGGACTTCTCTTCCATTTAAAAAATTTTCTATGTTAGATGGATCAATTATTGGTTCTAATATTAGTCTATTACTACTTTCTTCCATTTCTGGTTTCATGTCTTCTTCTCATACTAAAATTTCATTTTTTTGTTGTAAATAATAAATTTCATCAATTTCTAAATCCTTAAAATCTAAATTTTTTTTATAAGTTCTTCATCTACATCATTATTTGTTATTTCATCGTTATTACATAATTCTTCAAAATTCTTCATTTAAATATTTTTTAGAATTATTGAATATTAATTCCATAATTTTGTCTCTATTATTAAGTAAAGTTTTTTGTTTATCTATATTTGGATTTTGTATATTGCAAGATATATTTCTATTTCTCCTTCATTTTCTTTTAATTTAGGATTACTTCTTTTTCTAGAATTGCTAAATCTCTGTGTAACTTAATGTCTATATGTATATATATATATAAACAAAATATTGTATGAAAATTAATCCGTAACCATCTCTAGAATATTGAAAGTGCAAGTAGTCATTACAAGTTCACGATGATATAACACAACCATCTTAAGTTTTAGTTTTATATCGACCAGACACCATTCTATTAATTTTAGTAGCTAACATCAAAGAATTTAAGATACAAGATTATTTTACCCCTAGAGTCTCCAAAAATATTGTTTTAACTTCTTAAATTAATCTAGGGAGTAAAATAGTCTTTTATCTTAAATTCCTTGACGTTGGCTAACAAAGGTGACGGGAAAGTGGTTGAATGATATATAACTAAAACTTAATGCGGTTTTGAAATATTATCAGAAACTCGTGATTGTTACTAATACTTTCAATTTTTTTTGAAGTGTTAGGGAAATAATTTCCCTATATTTTAATTTCTCTTCTTTTATAGGTACAACTTGGAGTTTCTTTTATACCCTAATTCAGCCATTAAATTGTTACCATGGGCTTTAGATAAATTTGGAACGAAGCAATGTGTAACCTTCTCCGCAACGTGTCTTATTTTGTAATTTCATAAAAGAAATAGACACAAAAATGAAAAGTGGAAACCTCGTTCCGAATGTTGACACAACTTAAAAGTGATTTCTAATTCTCAAGTATAAGAGTGTTTTATTATATTATAACTCGGTGAGTCCGATGTCAATCCATAGAGAAAAGATTTACTTTGTTTATTTTATTTTATCTAAAAAATGAAAATAAAACTTGAATATAAACAACTTAATTTAAATGAAACTATGAAATTGAATTAGTTTGCGTTATGGATACACTCTTAGTAGTAAATAAAATTTAATAAATTCTTTTTACCTTTTTTTATAAATTTATTGCCCAAATGATTAATTATATAAATTATCATTATTTTCCCATTAATTTTATTATGGATTAAGTATTTATTGTATCAAAATTTAATTTGTCTACAATAAGTCGAATTATCATTTTACCATACCTTATATTAAGATATTAAAAATTTATTGTGCCAAACTCCCTTATTTGTCTACAATAAATCAAAATTTCAAAATATAAAATATGTATAAAATTAAATAGAAAATAATTTAATTTATATAAATAAAAATAGAATTTGATTAAATCATATTTATTTCCTAAGAGTTTCACCTTACCCTGACTATTATTATTTAGTTAAGCACAATTGAAATAAAAATAATTATTAAAATTAAATTACTCATAATTAAAAGTAATCAAAACAACTAAAATTGAAAATAAAACTAAATTTATTTATAAAAATAATTATACCAAATATGAAAACACACCTGAAAAACAAAATTATAGGGAAATTGAGAGAAATTGAGAAGAAGAGAGATGCCCAAGAGAAATTGAGAAGAAGAAAGATGCCCAAAAACATAAAAATAAGGCTCTATTTATAGAAAAATAAATTTATAATCTAATGTTTTGCGGTCCATCATAAGCTTTATGCATGCACTCCTCACAACCATTAGATCAAGATCCAAAGTCGGGTAAAACTTCAAAAATCAACATTACATGTGGCATCTTGTGAAGCGTCCGATTTGGTCAAAGAACGGTTGAGATTTGCCGGGTTAATTGGTGGATCGAGTCGACGCAAATACAAAGATTCGGATCCTACAACTTGCTTCACCAACCATTGCCACGTGGCACGATCGTGGCTATTGAATCATGAATGGTTGAGATTTAGTCAAAATTGCCAGTGATCTAATGTACTCATATCCATTGTAAGTTCATTTTATCATCAAATCAGTGCTCGGTCTTAACTCATCATAAGGTTTTCAGGCCTCCAGAATTCAAATTTGACATCCGTTTATCTGTTTGGAGCCTCGAATTACGTAAAATTAATATTTTATCTAATAAACACACAAAAATACACAAAATTAGATATATTTAAATCATAATTAATAATCCCTAATATATTGCATACATATAAATATAAATTATAATATAAACACAAAATAATATTTTTATCGCTTGATAATCAAATAATTTTTAATACTAATCACACCCCCCAACCAGCTTATTGCTAGTCCCTAGAAATAAAAGTGCTATATTAAATTAAGATTTACAAAAATCACATGCAATTAATAGTTGTTCGTCTATCCTCTAAACTACCAAATAAATAAACTCTCTCCAATTTCTTTACCTCTTTGTCGTTTACTCATTATCCAGAATATCATCAAACCTTCTTTTGTGCTCAAGTAATTAACACAATACTTGTGGGGTTTCATTAAAAGAAAAATAACCTTTTCGTTCCAAAATTTATTAGAAATTCTATCTTTAGGCAATAGATTATTCACATAAATTTTAAAACATTACGTTTTTAACCCATGTAGCGAGCTTTATATCAGTGACTCCCAGATCAGTTGGTCTTAGGGCACTAGGTGTTGAAACACCCCTACGGACTTAATTACTCAGGTTCTAGATATATCAAAATTAAACACAATCAAATTTTTTTTTTTTGCAATATACACTTTCTACTATCTTAGATATTATTCCTAATAAATCAAAAGAACTAAATGCTGCAAAATTTTTAACTTACAACCCACTAGTATGTGTCATAGTGTATGTGTGAACAATGATTCAATAATACATGTGAAATGAGTAAGCAATGAAGAGTTCACAAATTTGAGTAATTCAAGAAAAAGGGAACAAAAATTACTTACTATGAATTTCAAAATTAAAATATAATACAACAAGACTATTAGGATGCATCTCAAAATCGTGACTCTTTACACAGCCATCCTAGAAAAAAAAAGTTTTTTTTTAAAGAAAAAGAGAAAGACAAACACACATATTTAGAAACACACGTCAACTATCCCCACCCCCCAACCTAATCTAAACATTATCATAATGTTTTATAATTTTATAAATATGCATAAAAAATGAAATAAATAATAAAATAGAAAGAAAAAAATAATAAAAGAAGAAGAGGAAGAAAAAAATAATAAAAGAAGAAGAGGGGGAGGTCTCACCTGAACTCGATGCAGAAACTTAAAAGGAGATGACAAAGAACAAGAAAATGTTACATTTTTTTTAATAAAACTCTAAGATTAAGAAGATGCGTTTCTAGAGGTACTGCACTCTCCATATCCAACCATCTTTGACTCAAATTTAGTCCAAAGTTAGTCTTTACAGCAAAACTTTGTTAAAACATCACCAAGACTAAGACATTCCACAATTATCAACTATTCCCTCTCTCCAACCTGAACCAGACATTGTCCTCAATGTTTTAAAAGGAAAGAGGAAGAGTTTAGAAAATATCACATGAACACTGCTGCAAAAAATATTTACAAATGGAGAGTTAAATCTAATTTGCACTTCTTACTATTGCTACTGCTACTGCTACTACTACCATCATCAATCGACCAATCCAGCGCATAAGTCTTTGGATCTGGCTCTGGTGTATAAGCTTGTAAAAGATCAAGTAACTCATTAATAGTAGAAGCACAAATAAAGAATTTTTTTACAGAGTGTGGAACAAAATGATTCTTAATTACATGGTTAATAAAAGTTAGCAAGCCATCATAAAAATTATTAACATTTAACAAACCGATGAGTTTTTTATTAATGTTCAAATGGGCTCAAGATGCAAATGTAATCAGTGCCTCAAGAGTTGCAAGATCTTCTCGCAAGAAAATAAAAGCATTAGTATGATTTAGCATTTCAGATATTCTCTCTTGCATACTTGATACCACTAATTCTTCTCCAATTGGTGGGCCAGACAGGCATCCTAGAGGTTTAATGGCTTTTGGAATAATGCCTAGTACTTGGATTCCTCTAGTAAAAACAACTTCTGAGATAAGTCTTGATAACCCTCGTTCACCTCCTCTATATACAAGGTGTAGTTTCGTCTTTGCTATGACACAACCAAGATCTACAGCTACCTGAACGAACTTCTTGTACTTTCCATAGTGAAATCCATAAATCACACAAATGTTTTTGAATTGTTTACTCGAAGATGATGCCATTTGAATAATCTTTCAAAAACAAGTTGTGAGTGTTTGAAAAATGAGCTCATATTTAAAGATCTTGGTGACAGAAATAATGAGAAGCTATAAATGGGTTGGCATATTTGTCAAATGACGCGTAAAGCTCGTGGCTCAATTATTCAAAAGCAAACAGTAAAAAGAAAACGAAAATAGTGATTAGAAAAAGAAAACATTAAAAGAAAATAAATAATTATTAAATACAAAATCACACCACTAAATGCAATAATGCAAATGATAAAAGAACAGCAAAATAAAAGGATATTTACTGGTAGTTGTGATTGTAGCTCACATCTTCCTCTGGTTTTACGTCCCGTAAGGGCTTGAACGCCCTCTATAGGTCGATGATAGACTTCCTATCCAGTTTTCTTATAAACTGGCAAACATGGTCTTTTTGAGTCAGATTCCAAAGACTAAATTGCTCACTTTGTTTTTAAAATAGTATTCACAAATTATGATGCGCCTCAAGAGATCGTAAGATATCTGTTGGGGAAAAATGAGTTTTTTTAATTTTTATAAAAAACTTTTAGGATCGCTCTCATACAATATATAAGAATTTGTAATCTAGAAATCGTATCTTGAAAATCCGATTTGGCTTTTTCCTTTGAGGTGATTTAGGCTCCCAGATCACGATCCGTCACCACCACTCCTGTCAGATCACGATCCATCACCACCACTTCTGTCAGATCACGATCCGTCACCACCACTCCTGTTAGATCACGATCTGCCACCAAATAATCTTTCAGGTTATGACTCAGGTTTGATCTGCACTTGACGTGTGGGCGCCTTTATCACCACTATAAGCAACTAGCACAAGAAAATTTTTCTCTCAAAATTAGAGAGAAATTTTTTTTTCTCTCATCTGTATAAAGTGGCTGCTCATTCTCTTTTGGGAGAAAATAAGCCATTTTATATTTCTATCTAGTGGAAACCCTAGGCTCCATATTTATTTATTTTTTAATTCTATTAAATCCCTTTTGATTTAAATTAAAAAATAATTAAAACAAAAGTCACGTTACTTGTTCTTGTGTTATAGGGGCCCACCTTGTAAAATAACACAAGGCCCCTTACACTCAAGCATATTAATGGAGCCTCCCACTAAATAATATATTTAGGCTTTTGACCCAAATAGCTAGTTATCTTGCTTATTAATCCAGTAGTGGTGCAGTCAATTAAATGAGCTAACCCGGGGATCATTTGGGAACATACAATAGTGGCTACAATAATTAGGCCTGTAATTAAACTAGCCCAATTATTTAATTCCAAATCTACTCCACTAAAAGATTGGAACTGACCTCCATAATTGTATGCTCGAATAATAATTCGTCCCAAGCCACATTGATTTCTTTACTGCATAATCCTTTGTACCACATCGTTAATTAAATCGATATCTCAACTGTCCAATCGATTTAATTACATCTTATTCCTTGATACTTACTGGTTTTCTCTAATGATCATTTTCAACATACTAAATATGTTGACACACTCTGGCTAGAGAATTCTATGATCAAGTGCCGAAAACCCATCAAGAGATGTATTGTACAAATTCTATATTGTTAATCTATAACTCCAATACTCATAATTGCTCTCACCAAGATACCGGGTAATCTTGACCACAAGTGTGTGTTGTGCCCATTGGTAACTCAAATAGAATAACAATTACAATCATGAAATCATAACTAACTCAAGATTAAGATTACAGTAAAATCAATGCCTATGAGATTTAATAAGTCTGACAGTCATTTCAAGGTTAATTAAATCTCATATGTGATCCAGCTCAATGTAGTCAAACTACATCAGTAAATTCATATATGATTAAGACAAATCTTTCAATGAATTTACTACAGTCTAAACATAAATAGAGCGTCCAACTCTATTTATCAACTGCGAACTAAATTTATTTAATCATAAGATAACTTGTATTTATATCTTCTGTGAATCCATATGATGATCATATAAATACATATAATATGATTAAACAGACCTTATTCAATATATATTTATGCAATTGAAAATATCTCAAATATTTTATTAATCAGAAAATAAACTAATATGCTTTAAAAGAGCATATTATCCCAACAATATCATCCAACGATTTTTAACTCAGGCCATCTTTAACGAATTTAATTTTATCTTCACGATTATCAGAAACCATTCCTAAAGATTTACAATTCTCTCGTTTGCAACCAAGTCTTACACAGTTATGACATTTTGAGCCAAGTCGTTTAGCTCTCCTTTTTTTAGTAAATGTACTTTTATCAAAACCAAACATGAAAGAAACAAATGGATCAGAAAACTCACCTGCTAATCGGACCTTTACTTCAATTAACCAATGAATGTCAGAAGGAATGCTATTGATCATTAACAAACGCAGTAGTTCACAACGAGCTTTGTAAATTTTTCTGAGGGCATTCTGAGGAAGAGAGGGAAAAAGCTTATGTAGTTTATGTTGTATTTCTTCAATGTTTGATTTTGGGGTTTCAGTTATTGTAGGAAACTGAAGATACCGCCTTAAGAAGTCACAGAGTACCGTTATCCGCCATTTATACGGGAAAATAAATCAAAAGACACCAAAATAAAGAGAATCAAAACTGCAAAATGAAATCAAACATGAAAGTGAACAAAACAACAAAAAGAAATCACACAAAAAAAGAGAAAAATGAACTTACATTCGTCCTTTTATTGAGTTAACCTCAATCTCCAATTGAAATTCATATACACCACTCTCTATTTCTTTGAGTTATCTTTCTAGATCCTCAACGTAGGACACTAATGTTGGTGGTTGCAGATCCCAAATTGGATGTGATTTATAGCTTTGTATCAAGCCTTTTAAGTGAAATTTCACACTTAAAAGGCTTTTAAGATGTGTGAGCAGAAACTTTCTTATTGAGGTACTCATGACATATAATGAAAATTGATGAAAGAAAGTACAATTGTCAAACAAACACACTTAAATAAGAAATAAAATGCTAAAACAACTTATGGTGCGCATCAATCGAGAAAAAAAATCAAACAATCAAACAACAAAATAACAATAAAACAAAATAAAAAAATGAATCACTCATTAAAGACTTAATCACGATTTTGGTGGGTCACCCAAATTGATTTCGGTGTCTTCTTCACGTGGTTGATGCTCCAGATATGATTTTACTCTTTGACCATTAACTTTAAATATGACTCCATTTTTTGGATTCTCAATTTCTATGGCCTCATATGAATATACATTTTTTAAAACAAATTGGTCACTCCACTTTAACTTCCCTAGAAACAAATGAAGACGAGAATTATAAAGCAACACTTTTTTACCAATCTCAAATGTTTTCCAAAAAAATCTTTTATCATGAAAAGCTTTTGTTGTTACTTTAATAATTCTTGAATTTTCATATGCATCATTCTTTAATTCCTCAAATTCATTCAATTGCAATTTTCGCACATTACCAACATCATCTAAATTTGAATTAAAAACTTTAATAGCCCAAAATGATTTATGTTCAAGTTCAACAGGTAAGTGACAAGGTTTATCATAAAGTAGCCAATAGGGTGACATTCCTAATGGCATCTTAAATGTAGTACGGCAAGCCCAAAGTGCATCATTAAGTTGAAGAGACCAATCTTTTCGATTTGGGTTAACCGTTTTTTTCAAAATTTGTTTTATCTCCTTATTTGCTAATTCAACTTGACCATTTATTTGAGGATGATACGGGGTAACAACTTTATGTGTAATTCTCTATTTCTTCATTAAAGACTCAAATGATTTATTATAAAAATACTTACCTCCATCACTGATAATGGCTTGAGAGATTCCAAATCGACTTAAAATGCTTTCTCTTAAAAATTTAACCACAGTTTTAGTATCATTATTTCGATAAAAAATTGCTTCAATCCATTTGGAGACATAACAACTGCAACTAATATATACACAAATCCAAAAGATGATGGAAATGGACCCATGAAATCAATTCCCCAACAATCAAATATTCCGATCTCAAATATGGGATTTAAGGGTATCATGTTTCTTTTAGTAATTGATCCCAATTTTTGACATTTTTTACAAATTTTACAAAATTCATATGTGTCTTTGAATATGGTAGGCCAATAAATTTCACATTGTAAAATGTTAGCAGTAGTTTTTCTTGAAGAAAAGTGTCCACCACATGCTTTAGAATGACAAAAATTAATGACACTACTTACCTCACTATCAGGAATACATCGCCGAAAAATTTGATCTGGGCAATATTTGAACAAGTAAGAATCATCCCAATAAAATTTCTTTACTTCAACCAAACATTGCTTCTTCTCTTGCGCATTCCATTGCAAAGGCATTTTACCTATAGGAAGGAAATTAACAATGTTAGCATACCATGGCATTAAAGTAATAAAAAAATAAAAATTCATCAGGGAAAGAATCATTTATGGGTGTTATATCATTGCAGAATTCGGATGTGAGTGTTGATAAATGATCAGCAACAACATTTATGGCACCCTTTTTATCTTTGATGGTAAAGTCAAATTCTTGAAATAATTCTTTTTGTTTAATGCAAATACCACAAGTAATTCTTTTTCAGTTGTAGAATAATTCATTTGAGCAGTATCTAAAGTCTTACTTATGTAATAAATCACAAAGGGCATACCATCCATTCTTTGTCATAAAACAGCACCAACAACAAAATCACTTACATCACACATTAATTCAAAAAGCAAAGACCAATCAGGAGATTGCATAATAGGTGCAGATGTTAAAAGACAAATTATTTTCTCAAAAGATTTTTGGCAATCATCAGTCCATTCAAACGGTGCATCTTTTAATAAGAGGTTACAAAGTAGTTTAGATATGACATTAAAGTTTTTTATAAACCTCCTATAAAATCCTTCATGTCCTAAAAAGGATAGCACATCTATAGCTGTTTTTTGTTATGGCAATTTAGATATGACTTTTATTTTTGCTTTGTCAACTTCAATCCCTTTAACAGATACAACATGACCCAAAACAATTATGAAATTAACCATGTAATGACATTTTTCCCAATCCAGCACGAGTTCTTTTTCAACATCTCTTTTTAAAACTTTCTCCAAATTATCAAGGCAATCATCAAAAGAATTCCCAAACACAGTCAAATCATCCATAAAGACCTCTAAACAATGTTCAACCATATCGTAAAAAATACTTAGCATACATCTTTGAAATATGGCAGGAACATTACAAAGCCCGAATGACATTCTTTTAAATGCAAATGTTCCAAAGGGGCATGTAAATGTGGTCTTTTCTTGGTCCTCAAATGTTATAAAAATTTGATAATAACCTGAATATCCATCTAAAAAGCAGTAGTAGGGATGTTCAACTACTCTTTCTAGGATTTAGTGAAGGAATGGTAATGGAAAATGATCTTTTCTAGTGGCTTCATTTAACTTTCTATAATCAATGCACATGCGCGAACTAGATGTAATTCATTTTGGAATTAATTCACCTTTTTCATTTTTAACAATAGTGATTCCAGATTTTTTACGCACTACTTGTATAGGACTTACACACTTACTATCAGAAATAGGGTAGATAATTCTCACATCAAGCAAATTAAAGACTTCTGTTTTGACTACCTCTTTCATGTGTGGATTTAATCTTCTTTGAAGTTGTTGACATGTTTTAGCATTTTCTTCCAAGTTAATTCTATGTGTGCAAATTAAGGGATTAATGCCTTTAATATCATTTAAAGTCCATCCAATTACATTTTTATGTTTTTTAAGAACAATTAGTAACTTACCTTCTTGGTCGCTTGTTAGAGTAAAAGAATTCACAACACGATAAGTTTGTTCTTCTCTAAGAAAAGCATACTTCAATCCTTCAGGTAAAGATTTCAATTCCAGTTTAGGTGTTTTTTGTTGTTCTGTCTTTTCAATAATTCCAAACTCCTCAATTTTTGGCTCTTCATCATAATTTTGTAAAGTCTGTACAGAATCAAGCAACGAATTCATATTAGAAATATCAAGTTCAAGTTGCTTATTTGACTCAATTGAATTAACTAAACAAATATCAGAGAGTTCAGAAAAAAATCCCTTTTTTGAAAATTTTCCTCTATACAAGATTCAAGCAATTCCTTTTGTTCATTAGTATCATCTTCATTCTCATTTTCTTCATTAGGTTGCCTGCACATGTTGAAAACATTCAATTGCAGAGTCATATTTCCAAAGGATAAATTCATTAAACCATTCATACAATTAATCAAAGCATTAGCAGTTGCTAAAAGTGGTCGACCTAAAATTACAGGAATTGATTTATAATTATTCACAATAACTTCAGTTTCTAAGACAATAAAATCCACAAGGTATATTGTTGAGTGCTAGAAAATGTATTTTTATAAAGGAGAAAATCGTCATTTTACATTTCAAGTCTTACTAACAACCCTTACTTTTATGTATTTAAGCTTCTTGTAATTTAATTATGTGTGTTTTATTTTAATTAAGTATTTTATGTATTTTAGAGGCATCATGGTCATTTCACAATAAACGAGAGATCAGATGGAAAAACGGACATCACTTTTGAACTCAGGACGGTCGAAAACCTTAGGAGGAGCATAAAAGGAAAAATGACACTGTTCACATGTACGGTACTGTCTACGTTACTGTTCACGACACTGTTCACATAGACGGATCGATGACGTGGCATTGACCGATGATGTGGCATTGACTGATGAGGTGTCACGATCCTGTTGGACTAAAATTCTTATGTACTGTTGATCGATGACGTGGCAGCATATCAGTGGACCAAAAATCTCGCGTACGGTACATGCATTACACATGATTATTTTCAACCAAACCGCGTCACTGTTTAAGCCGGGTCAAACCGTGTTACTGTTCAAACCGCGTACTGTTGACTGATGACGTGGCACAATCCTGAGCGTCCGAAATGTTTTTGATCCGATAGTCATGATTTATGCAATATATCTATAAAAAAGGGGCTCTCCCCCCCTAATTTGATATCTCTGAATCCATTTTTGGACTCCATTTTCTGTAATTCCTTCTCCATCTTGTATTTTCTATGTATTTTAATAAATTTCCATTTTGCCCCTAGTTCAATTATGAGTAGCTAATTTTCTTTCAAGCTTGGGTTGAAGGTGAAGTCTCAACATGTGTCATGGGCTTTATTTGGTAAATTTATTTTCTCTTCCCCTCTAATTTTTGTGGATGTTTTGACTTTTCGTCGACAAATAATCATAATCTTGTCTAGATACCGCCCTAGTTTCACCGGCTCCCTAGTATAAGGTTATTATCATTTGGCACGATAAGCCCTTAGCACCATATTGATTAAAGTGTGGTTCATGAGGTGTGGACTCTCCCCTCATGATTTAATTGGCATTAATAAGGAATATTTAGCCCATGGTGCATGTTGATACGGATCCAGATACCCAAGTGCTTCATTTCAATAGATTTATCTTCAATTTATTCTCGCCATTTTAATTTAAGTTTTAGAATATTCCAAATCAATTTCACCAGAAATCCAACCACCCATTTACAAAATTAATTCTACACAATTAAAATTCACCTCCTCGTGGGATCGACACTCGTCACCATTGATCTATTCTACAATAAATTCGTGCGCTTGCGAGTTCAATAAAATTTGCACAACATATATGAATTTATCAACTTGTACTAAAATGTCTTCCACTATTCCTTTTGGTACTTTAATTGATCTATCGGCAAGCAGAAGTGTAGTTGAAGTTGATTTTAACTCGCCAAGATTAAGTTGAAGATAAACTAAATATGGAAGTAAATTAACACTAGCACCAAGATCCAGTAAAGCATGCTCAATTTTGTGATCACCAATAATACAAGAAATAGTAGGACTACCAAGATCTTTATATTTCAACTTATTATTAGTAGACAGAATTGTACTTACATGTTCGGCCATGAAAGCACTCTTTCTTACCTTCAATTTCCTCTTGACAATCACAAGTCCTTTAAAAATTTGGCATATAAAGGTACATGCTTGATTGCGTCTAATAGAGGAATGTTAACTTTCACTTGCTTAAAGATTTCATAAATTTCAGAAGAGTTGTTTGATTTCTTTGGCTTATTCAATGCATGCGGAAATAGTGGTTCAGGTGGAACACTAGTTATTTCTTCACTAGGTGTAAGTTCATTTAGTCCTTCCTTACCCTTTGAATTTTCATCATTTTCATAAGGTTCAGGCATAGGTCTGTCAACAACCTTACCACTACGAAGAGTTATAACTGACTTGACTTGGTCCATGGGTGTATTTTGTTGAATCTTAGGATTTGATTATGGTTAAGCTGGAAATTTTCCTTTTTCTTAAATTGTGAGTGTAGAAGCAATTTTAGCAAGAGTATCTTTCAAATCATAAAACGTTTGTGCATTTTGATTGTTAATAACATCTTGTTTTCTGATGAATGAATGAATGAATGCATTGTCTTCCAAACTTTTCCAGGGTGGTAGAACATATGGTGCATAAGGCTGAGCATTTTGCGAATTTTGTGGAGGTGGTGCTTGTGAATATTGTGCATTATTATTATTCCTCCAATTGAAATTTGGATGATTTTTCCAACCAGGATTATAAGCCTGTGAATATGGGTTTGGCTTATTAAAAGTGTTAATGGCATTAGCTTATGTTAACATTTATGTATCCATAATGTTAATTTTGATGATAACAAATAAGATCAAGAATGATAAAGTTTTTAAAAGCTCAAATTAATTTTCATACATTTTAAATAAATCATTATTTTGATAAAATAAAGGTTTTATTCTTAAAGGAAAAATGATTTTATGAAATTGGTTGTTTTTCAAGTTCATGATCTAATTGAAAAAGTTTTGAGAACTTTGAAATCAACTAGTATTGCTTAAAATTCTGAAAATGAACTTGTTTGAAAATTTTCATAAAGTTTTGGGCTATAATATAATTATAGAACGTTTTGGGGAAAAACTATAATTTTAGAAAATAGTTCACTGTAGCAAACGGCAAACTGAAATCTTGATAACGGCTAACCGACATTGAACAGAATTGAAATTTAGCCTCTGTACACTAACAACAAATCGGGTTCTTGAAAACGGTAAGCCGACATTTTCTTTGCAGGTCACTGGACGATAATGGCGATCCAACATTTCAATAATGGTGATCCGACAATTTGAAAATATGTCCAATGGTAAGTTGCTCAAGTCAAAATGACAATCTGATTTCTAGTTAATGACGGTCCGACTTCGAGCAAATTGTTTGTAACAGCTAGTTTTTACCTCAAACTATACAAGGGCTACATTAGATCCAAATCAAAGTGAATCTTATTGAGAATACAACATTTCTTGAACTTTAATTTGTTCATTCATTCTTTATATCACACCTTGGGCATATATTTGTAAACACATAGATTGTGTGTGTGAAAAATCTTGTATTTGAGAAAGTGTGGGTGTGGGAAACACTTGGGGTAAAGAGATTTGGGATAATCTATTGTTGTAGAGGTTAATTGATACCTGTGAAGTCAATTGTAAAAGTTCTTGAAGCCTTGGAGGCTTGATTAGTGGAATTCTCAAGCCCAGTGAGCTTGGAGGCATGGACGTAGGTAAGGTTGACCGAACCACGTAAAAATCTTTGTGTTTGATTTTCTCTTCCCTGATCCTTTTTAGTTTTGTGCATTGTTAAATTTATTGTTATTGGTTTCATTAAGGCATTAATTTATATTATTGTGTGGTTTTGTTTGCTCAAAGTTTTAGAAACTCAATTCACCCCCCTCTTGGGTTGCCCAGTTAGTATTTCAGCTTGATCATGTAGACATTTTTTAGACATTTTTTAAGTGCATGCAGAGTGGGACAATGTTGAGTGAAATGATCATTCGAACTACAAATACGACATGCTCCAAATACGCAATTTCTTGAACGGATTTTACTTGATCACTCTTTTTATGCTCCAAAGCTTCAACTTTCCTAACTAGGGATGCAAATTTTGCTTGTAAATCATGATCTTCCCTGAGGTTATTGATTCCTCCACTGGATGGAGATAGTTGTGGTTTATTTGTCAATTCAAAAGTTCCAACAGTATCCCAATATTGTGCATTTTCAGCTAATTGGTCAAGATAATCTAGTGCATCTTCAGGATTTTTATCTCTAAATTTACCATTACACATAATTTCAACAACTTTTTTACTTTGGGGTGTTAAGCCCTCGTAGAAATAAGTGACCAATCACCAAGTTTCAAAACAATGGTGTGGACATATGTTAAGCAATTCTTTAAACCTATACCAATATTGGTATAATGTTTCTCCATTTTTTTTAGTGAAATAAGTGAGCAGAAACAGTTTTTCAAAGAACTGTTGAAAGACAAAGAGCCGTTCCGAAGCGCTTGCAAAAAACCTTATCTGCAGATCAAATGCCAAAAGAAAAAGGATTGTGATTGCAGTTCTAAAAAGAAAAGGCATTTCAGGAAATTCAAAAATCCAGAATCTTCATCCAGACCTCGCCGATCCGAAAAACTTCCATGATTCTTCCGAAGGAAGTCCTCTTCTTCCAGAGACTTTCAACGGCGAAAATCAAGCAGATGTTTCATCTGCAAGAAAAAAGGTCATTTTGCCAAAGATTGTCCCAACAAACGCGAAAAATCTATCCGGCTAGTTGAGCATCTTCAAGCCACTACAGATTATTCTCCAGCCAAGGATGAACTGGAATTCTATTTCTCTGAACAAGATGAACCCAATGATGAAACGGTGTTCGCATTACAAAATTCCTCTGATGACTCAGACAGTGATCAGTCCCAAGTGATTTTCCACCAACAGTTACTATCCCTTGACACTACTGTTCCTATACCTTCAATCAAACTCCAAATCTTGTCCTCAAAATTCCAAAGGCCTGTCCCAGCCATTGGTCTCATTGACACTGGCGCCCAACGCAGCATGTTAAACCCCCATATTCTTCCACCTGAACATTGGACCAAATCCGAAGAACACTTCAAAGCTGTCAATGGCAAACTGTTCACCACCTCCTTGATCACCAAAAAACCCATTGGTATTCAAATCTTCCCCAATTGTGTCATTTGGACCAAAGTCATTGGTTCAACCCTTCCTAATAAGGATATCTTGTTAGGATTTGATATCCTTCACCAGATCAAACACCTCCAAATCATTCCCACTGGAATTCGAGTCAAGTCTATGTTCAAACCATTCACAGACATCCTGAAACTCTACAATCTGTCTGAAACCCCCCAGTCCTACCAGGATATCTCAACCAAAATTTTAGCATTGAGTGAACAGCATTTCATGTTGAGATAGTCTCGGCGTGCAGCTTCAAAAACTGCAGAAGGGTCTCCAAGGAATTGATCATGGATAACCGCAAGGGCACTTGAGACTTCGGGTAACTGAACAAACTGTAATTGTCTGTATTGGCCTAAAGAATCAAACCAATCTCTTGGTATGACCCATACTCTTTTTCGGGATAATCCACTACCGCCACCACCTAAACCAAAACCAAAGCCTCGCCCACAACCTCGACATGTCACACTACCTCCTTCATCTCTGTCCATCCCTGGCCAACCATCTCCTGGTTATACCCCGGCATCTCCGCCAACACCTCCACTACCAACTGTATCCCAACCGCCTTCTCAACCCAAGGATAAACAACCCATGCACCAGTTTGACAGGACCCCTATCTTTTACAAAAGCAAAAGTAAAAGACACATCATGACATAGCTTTAATTATTACAAAGAGACAAAGTAAGCTTTAATAATGAAAGCATGACTTTGACAAAAGTAAAAGCTTAAAGTAAAAGTAAGCTTTAATAATTATACAAGACAAAACCATAAAGTAAAGCATAATTATTACAACAAGACAAACTACTTTATGGGGAGTGGAGATTCATGTAGTCGTCTTCGGATGAGCTTTTCGGTCTCTCATCCGGGTCGGTGTCACGGTTGCTTTTTGGGAAAAAGGTTTTGGAGAGCTTTGGATGCTTAAGCTTACAGCGGGAACCTTGGCAAGGTTGGTAGGGACAGTCTCTGCGGTGTCCTACTATGGGAGAGGATGAACGGGACTTAGGGCTTGGCATTTGAGTGGCCTTGTTAACTTTGGAGGGTTGAGATGATGTTCTAGGTTGGGATGAGGATCCTGGGTCGTCCATAGTTGGCTGAGGGAACTCATGAAGGAGTTGGCTGAGAGGAAGGAAGTCTTCCCATGGGTCCTGGGAGTCTTGGTAAAGGAAGTCAGTGTAGTCTGGACGTTCTTCTTTAATGATGATACCTGTGGACTTAGGTTTAGATATGGCAGATGGAGTAGGGATCATGAGGATTTCATGTTGGGGACCTAAGGAGGTGTGAGAGATATCTTTAAGTGGCGGAGGTTTGTGATTTAATTGACAAAGGTAGTTATGGAGGACGTCTTGGAGGTCGTTGTCAAGGACGGCTATATGTGGTGCAGTGAACCATTCATAAACCTGGTCTTGAGTCCAAAAGAGGTTTGTATCAGGATGCTGGAAGTATGGCCTGTGGATGATGAAAACTGTGGTAAACAGTTTAACCCTCTGAGCGTTACAAAACCGCCTTCTGTATCCCAAATGCCCATTTCCAATGGACAGTCCTACCCTTTGGCCTCAAAACTGCCCCGTCCATTTTTCAAAAATCCATGGTTAACATCTTTCAACCTATCCTGCATCATGCATTGATTTACATTGATGATATCTTGCTTTTTTCAGGATCACATGATGAACATCGCCAGCTGTTAACTCAGTTCTATGATATTGTTCAAAGTCATGGAATCATGTTATCAGCCAAGAAAAGCACCATCGCTACCGACAACATTGAATTCCTTGGTATGATCATAAAAGATGGTCATTATCAACCAAGAAAGCACATTGCCCAAGAGTTGCTCCACTTTCCAGATCAGCAACTTTGGTTCTATGAGGTAGAAAGAATTTTTTCAAAAACTATTCTTACATGTTTTCCAAGTTTTTATTGATCCAGATCTAAGGTTTTGTAGATAAGTTTTAGTTTTATCTTTTAATGAAAAAGGAAAAAAAGTTTTAATCTAATTATGTTCATGCTACAATTTTGGTATGTGTATGTATTACAAACTTCTTCAAAATCTCTTAGATATAAATATGGATTCTCATATTCTAAACCATGAAATGTTGATAAAAGTTGGATAATATCTGGTTTGAAGTTGAATTGAGATGCATCTGGAGGAAATACTATACACGAGGGTGCTCCGGTTCTGGTTAGATTCATATAGTCTCTCAGAGTTCTTAGTTGATTTTGATCACGTGCATTATGTTGAGAATGGTTGTTTCCCTGATCAAATCTGAGGATTAGGTTCGCCCACAAAATTTTCATCTTGGATTTCGTCCATGATTGGTAGTGGAGATTGAGATCTACGAATTAACCTGCCACTAGAAGTTCAAGACCAACATATCATGCAATGATTATATCACAAAGGTAATATTCAAACAAATTAGTGACAAAAGAACTAAATGAAAATTGCACAAAAAAATTGAAAATTAAATACTTAAATAATATAAGTGTACAAAAAAAATAAATAAATAAATAAATAAATAAATTAATTAAATAACAATTTAGGTGGTTGAACCCACCATAAAAATTAACAACATAAAATAAAGCATAAAATAAATGCAAAATAATAAAAAAATTGAAAATTAAATAACAATTTAGGCGAACAAACCAGTTGTATAATAAAATAAAAACGAAAAATTAAATAACTAAAAACAAATTAAGAGTCAATATTAAGTTTGCTTAATCCAAATTGAGTCCAAATAAGTCCAAGTCTGATTATTATGAGAAATCTCGTCCTGGGATCTTTATGCAAATTCTTTATAATTTAATGGTCACACAACAATTTTTAGAAGTTTAGAACAAAGCCATGGCCTATGTGGGATGAAAATGAAGATTTGAAAGATATTGTGGATAAAACAGAATTTAAAAAGAGGAAAAGGGCATGAATGAAAATTTACAGAAAGAGAAAAATAAAAAATAGAAAATAAAACAAAATAAAAACTTGTCTCCGGCAAAGGCGCCAAAAACTTGACACAACTTAAAAGTGATTCTAACTCTCAAGTATAAGAATATCTTGTTATATTATAATTCGGTAAGTTCGAGGTCGATTCAAAGAGAAAAAATTTACTTTATTTATTTTATTTTATTTAAAAAATGAAAATAAAACTTGAATATAAACAACTTAATTTAAATAAAACTGTGAAATTGAATTAGTTAGGGTTATTATCCACTCTTAGTAGTAAATGAAATTTAATAAATTCTTTTTACCATTGTTTTATAGATTTATTGCCCAAATGATTAATTATATAAATTATTATTATTTTCCCATTAATTTTATTATGGATTAAGTATTTATTGTGCCAAAATTTAATTTGTCAATAAGTCAAAATACCATTTTACCATACCTTATATTAAGATATTAAGAATTTATTGTATCAAACTCCGTTGTTTGTCTACAATAAATCAAAATTTCAAAATATAAAATATGAATAAAATTAAATAGAAAATAATTTAATTTATATAAATAAAAATAGAATTTGATTAAATCATATTTATTTCCTAAGAGTTTCACCTTACCCTAACTATTATTATTTAGTTAAGTATAATTGAAATAAAAATAATTATTACAATTAAATTACTCTAATTAAAAGTAATAAAAACAACTAAAATTGAAAATAAAACTAAATTTATTTATAAAAATAATTATACAAAATATGAAAACACACCTGAAAAACAAGATTACAGGGAAATTGAAAGAAATTGAGAAGAAGAGAGATGCCCAAAAACATAGAAATGAGGCTCTATTTATAGAAAAATAAATTCATAATCCAGTGTTTTGTGGTCCATCATAAGCTTTATGCATGCGCTCCTCACAACCATTAGATCAAGATCCAAAGGCTGGTAAAACTTCAAAAGTCAACATTACATGTGGCATCTTGTGAAGCGTCCGATTGGTCAAAGAACGGTTGAGATTTGGCGGGTTAATGGGTGGATCGGGTCGACGCAAATACAAAGATTCGGATCCTACAACTTGCTTCATCAACCATTGCCACGTGACACGATCGTGGCCATTGAATCATGAATGGTTGAGAATTAGTCAAAATTGCCAGTTATCCAATGCACTCATATCTATTTTAAGCTCATTTTATCATCTAATAAGTGCTTGGTCAACATAAAAAGTTAACTTTTTATACAAGCTCAATTTTAAGCCGGTCTTGACTCATTATAAGGTTTTCACACCTCCGAAATTCAAATTTGACATCCGTTTATCTATTTGGAGTCTCGAATTACGTGAAATTAATATTTTACGTAATAAACACACAAAAATACAAAAAATTAGATATAGCTAAATCATAATTAATAATCCCTAATATATTGCATAAACACAAATATAAATTATAATATAAGCACAAAATAATATTTTATCGCTTGATAATCAAATAATTTTTAATACTAATTAAAAGTAATTATTATTAGGTAATTTAGTGCTTCATTGTTTTATAATTATTTTTATTTTATCTACAAAATTAATTATATCATATATGAGGATTAACAAATAGTCAGGGCTCCATGATTTGTAAAGAGTAAAGAGATTTTATTATAATCAAATTTATATTAGTCCTTTTTATGCAATTTTAAGTAACAATAAAATTACCATTACAAATAAAATGGGTGTTAAAAGGACATTAAGGGGTGTAAAAATACCTCTGTAAGATATAACTTGCGTAGGCCCGTATCTAAACCCACTTCCACTACTTTCCTACAAATGGAACTATGGAAGCCATGTGTGACTGAGAAGAAAAGCTCTAAAATCCTAGAAAGCCTCCCAATAAACTTCTTTGGGAAAGAGTCACCATACAAATAAAATATATTAAATTTTATTTATGTATTTATTAAAACCGATCTTTAAACATTATTTTAAGTTTCTATTTCAAAATGAAACCTCCCTATTCATTTAGATAATTATTTATTTTTCATAAATAGCAAGAATAATTCTACCTATTAACTCCATGATTTTACACGAGAAAACTGAAAAGTAGTGATTCGCACACAGAGTTTAATCCTATCGTAAAACGTAAAATAAGGGTGTAACTAATTATTATACTTCCTTAAATGGGCCATGACTTTTTTTTAGCCAGATTATTATTAAAAAAAAATTAAATTAAGAATAATTTAGTTATTGAAAATTGTGTTTAAATAACTTTTAAGTTTTTAAAAGCCAAATGGTAAGAAAAGTAATGTTTGAAGCAAAATAATTTTTTTTTTTTGGTATGGTACAATTATGAATTTAGAAACAAATTTATGTTGTTATATATAAAATATTTTTTTATGCAAATAAATAATAAAATATGTGATTTAATAAAGTCAGTGTATACGTACTATTAAATCACGTGATTTTATTATGGGAAATTTACCAAATTAGCCATTAAAATTTTGCATTTTTCAACTTTGGCCACCCAAACTTTTTTCAATCAAAATTAGCCAAACAACAAACTTTTGGACCACAATACCCTTGCAATCTCACCCAAAGCTCACCAAAGCTTGTAACTCACCCACACTTCTCACCAAACGGAAGCACCATAGAGAGCTAAATCGGAGACCATCATCGGCGGCAATCTAACCGGAATCCCGTTCAACAACACTAATTCCACCAAAATCACATCTAATAGCAATCAAGATCTCCAAGATAACAGTTGAAGTTCAAAAACCCTAGGTTAGCAATTTCAAACACATGTTTTATATTGTTCTTGTGTTGTGTGTTGTTGTGATGGTGTTTGTGGTGGTTGGTGGTCTATTGTCGGACTGTGTTGAAGGCAATACGTTGCAATGGCTGTTGACCAATTCGTGAAAATTTGAAATTTTTGTGCGACAGGTTCCCGTCGCACAAAATTTTGTGCGACGAGAACCTGTCGCACAAAATTTCAGATTGTGTAATCTGATTTTTTGTGCGACAGAAAAGCAGTCGCACAAAATTTGGTGCGACGAGAACATGTCGCACAAAATTTTAGATTGTGTAATATGAAATTTTGTGCGACAGGTTCCCGTCGTACAAAATTTTGTGCGACGGGAACCTGTCGCACAAAAATTTTGAATTTTCACGAATTGGTCAACAGCCATTGCAACTTATTGCCTCCAACACAGTCCGACAATAGACCACCAACCACCACAAACACCATCACAACAACACACAACCACAACACAACACAAGAACAATATAAAACATGTGTTTGAAATTGCTAACCTAGGGTTTTTGAACTTCAACTGTTATCTTGGAGTTCTTGATTGCTATTAGACGTGATTTTGGTGGAATTAGTGTTGTTGAACGGGATTCCGGTGAGATTGCCGCCGATGATGGTCTCCGATTTGGCTCTCTATGGTGCTTCCGTTTAGTGAGAAGTGTGGGTGAGTTACAAGCTTTGGTGAGCTTTGGGTGAGATTGCAAGGGTATTGTGGTCCAAAAGTTTGTTGTTTGGCTAATTTTGATTGAAAAAAGTTTGGGTGGCCAAAGTTGAAAAATGCAAAATTTTAATGGCTAATTTGGTAAATTTCCCTTTTATTATGGTAAAATTTCTTGGATTTGATATAATTAGCATCATAACAAAAGGGGTGTACCAAGTGGAGTATGCTCCTCGGGAATGCAAAGATGCCGCTCATCTTTTAGCAAAAGTGGACATTAAAAATCCAAATGACCAGGTTTGGACAGAAGATGCTCTTAAGGAAATTTGTCATGTTGTTCTACAATAGTTTAGAGACTGTATTTAAATGTTTATTTGAATGAATGAAATGTTTATCTGAAAAAGATATACCAAGTAATTAAATGAGTTATTTATTTTTTTAAAGTTAATTATAAATACAAGGTAGTCTCTTTGGAGACGTCCTATAAATAAAAGAGCTAATTTTAAATTTACCTCACAAAAAATGATAATTATCAAAATACCTTTAAATTATTGTAAATCTTAACTTATCTCTTATTTTTCTTAAGAAGATTAAAAAAAAAGAAAAACAGTCATTAGCACACCCCTATTGTTCCTTTATCTTTTGAACAAAAAATGGATGTAGGTTAAAGTTTATAATAGTTTAGAAGATATTTTAAAAATTTTCATTCCATAAGAGGATAATCCAAATTTAATCTTAAATAAAATTCAGATATAAGTTGTGCCCAACATTTTTCTTGAGGTCCAATCCCAAACCCAGGCCCTTACATATAGGTCGTTCTAGCAAGAGCTTTTTCACCATCCTCAATTTAATTAAATCATCAAAGATCATCAAACATTCGCTTAAGTTACCTTAAGTCTTAAATATTTTTGTTATGTCTTGTTGTCAATAACCTATGGTTACGTTTGACACGCAGGATTGAATTAAACTAAATTATTAGGATTGAACTGGATTAGATTGGATTTGATTAAGTTAGATTATATTATATAGTCTTATGTTTGGTACAGTACTAGATTGGACTATATTAATTATATTTAAATAATATAAAATAGCATTTAAGTTGGTATTTTAATATAAGTATCAATTGTCCATGAAATTTTATAATCATAATTAAAATAAATTTAAAAAGCAATTACTTGGAAAATTAAATATATTGCAAATAAGTTATTGGATAATCATAATATAATAAACAAATAAAAATAAATAAAACAAAATAAGTATTTAATTAATTTTTATCAAATATTCAAAAATATTATATAAAATTATTAATTAATGGTATTATTAATTTTCATGATTATTTTTAATATCATATTAGTGATTATTAAATTTAATACAATCAAATAATGTAATAAATAATTAAATGTTTAATTTTATCAACTAATTATTAAATATACAAGTAATGAAAATTGAATATCAAGAGTTGGTAGAAGTAAAAGTATCAATTTAATTATATCATAGATAATAAATAAACATAATTTTAAGTAAATCATAATAAAAATTAATTAATTAATTAATCAATCAATATTAGGTGTAAATAAAAAATGATACAAATAAAAATCTCATAAATGGATAATTTTTTTCTTTAATCTTATCCCAACTAAACCCAAGTGTAAATTAGGATTATTAATCCCATGATTTTAGGATTAAATTCAAATTTAATCCCTTTTAGGGTGCGTTTGAGATTGAGGTTAAGCAGCTGTAGCTTAAAAGTTACAGTACTAAAGTGTTTGGTAAACCCTAGCTGCTGTAACTTGGAAGTTATATTGATATATTTTTTACTTGTATAATGAAAAATCTATTATATTTTTAATAATTTTATCAAAATTATTATTTAAAATTTACTTTTACTATATATTACTAACTTTTGTTTCATAATTACAGTTTTTTTCACAAAATTGTAAAATTTAAAAAGATACAACACCTCAATCTCAAATGCACCCTTAGCCTTAATCCAATCCAACTAAGCTTGCCAAATATGGGATAAAAATTTAATCCTAAAATTAATCCAATACCATACTTAATCCTAGCATCCGAACATGGGCTAGGGTTTAATGAGAATTAAACATGGCGAATCCAAGACAGCAATGACAATCTTATCAATCCAATTTGGATTTCCAAGATATCCATCCAAAATATTTTATATCATGAGTATAGATATTTTAAAAATTTTCCAATGGCTATTGGACAGACAAGGATATTATTTATTCACCTAGTATCAACTATGCATCCAGAATTAAGTTTAAAAATTTCTAAATAAAATTAAAATTAAAAAAATTCAAAGCTATTGTATTTTTAAAATCCCCCTTACCAAGAAAACATTAATGCTTAATTTAAAAAATTGGATATAAGAATAAAATCCAATATGTTATGCGACATGACCGACAACACTGTTTCAGCAGCAACGACATCACTAGCAGCATTGGCAAAAACGATCATATTGCAATGAATTATTACCACTGGAGTTGTGATTTCGTGATCTACGAATGGTATTAGTTTTGTCAGCAAAATCAAACATTGGTAGCGCAAATGGCATCCAAAAGGGCAACTCGACGGTATCAAACTCGTCAGACCTACCAATATTGATTCAGTTAGCAGTGCACCTCACGGCATCTGCAACACACTATTTACTTTCTGTGGACGAGTTTGCATAGATAGTGAATTTTTCAATCCAATGATATTGAATTCGTCATCATTTAATAGTAATGTCGGTGATGTTTATTTGTTATTTTTATACAAAATAATTTAATTTAACTTTTAAAATTAATAATTTTAATTAGCTTTTACTATTATTTGCTATATTATTATTTAATTTAAAATATACAAATTTAATATTTGTGGATTTATATATCATGTGGATGATATCCATATCCAAGATAATAATGAATTTATACATAGATGAATACTATGCATACCCTGCTGGATATTTGCTATCGCCATAAGCAAGGGTAATGAACAAATACCAAAGTCCTAAAACCCTGTACATTTCTCTTTCAACAGTGACCATTTAGTAAATAGGTTATTTTATAATGTCGTGATTAAAATTACAGTATCAATACTATAATTAAACATAAATTATGTAAATATTTATATGACATGTAAATTTAACATAAAATTTATAAATCATCATTAAGTGAAAAAATAAAATATAAATTATGTAAATAAAACATAATACCTATAAATGTAAGGTAAAGCAAGTGAATTAACATAAAAGTAATAAATTGGTGTATTATTGGTAAACAAAATAAAACCTTACAAATATAATATAAAACTTGTAAATCAACATTAAGTATAAAATGAAACATAAATTAATTAAATGAAATATATAAATTGAGTAAATGAAACATAAGGCTTGTAAATAGAAAGTAAAACAAATAAATTAACAAATAAGTGGTAAATTAGTATATCACAAAACAAAAACTTACAAACTAAGATAAAACTTGTAAATCAACATCAAATGTAAAATAAAACATAAATTATATAAATGAAACATAAGACTTGTAAATAGAGGGGTCAAACAAGTAAACTAATATAGAAATTATAAATTGGTGTATTATTGGTAAATAAAATAATTACAAATGTAAAGTGAAACTTGTAAACCATCATTAAGTGTAAAATAAAATATAAATTATATAAATGAAACATAAAACTTGTAAATATAGAGTAAAAGAAGTAAACTAACATAGAAATTGTAAATTGGTGTATTATTGGTAAACAAAACAGAGATTTCCCAAATACAATATGAAACTAATAAATCAATATTAAGTATAAAACAAAACATAAATTATATAAATGAAATAAAAGACTTGTAAATAAAACATAAAATAAGTAAATTAATATAAGAGTTAAAAAAAAAAGAGGAAAAAACTTACAAATGTATAAAAAAAAAAGAAAAAAAAACTCGTTATAATAATGATTCCCTATGTTTACTAATTTTGTTTCTAAACTGAATAATGATAGTTTTGGGTTTATGTAAGATATGTAATTATAAATGTGATATTTTATAAAGGATAAAACTTTTTTCAAAATCAAATTTTAAAATACTGTTATTTTCATGTTTTTCAAAATTGTTATAATAAGGTAATTTTATATCTTTCTAGAATTCCTCAACAACAGTCCTAAGTTATCTTTAAGTATAAGTAAAAGTAAAGTTTAAAACTACATGAAGAATGTACAAGACTAAAAATTGAATCTAATTTTATTAATATATCATATATATCTACTAATATAAAACTATCCTTTTATTTTGTTTTGACTTGGTCCACATCAAGAAAAATAATTTTTCTTAATTATTTTTCAAAGCTGTTATAAAATAAGATAATTTTGCATCCTTATAGAATTTTCCTACAACAACCTTAAGTGATATTTAAGTACAAGTAAAAGCAAAGTTTAAACTGCATAAAATATATATAAGACTAAAAATTAGATCTAATTTTATTAATATATCATATATGTCTAATAATATAAAAATATCTTTTTGTTTTGTTTTGCCTTAATCTTAGGGATGACAATTTAAAGACATTCGGTCAGCTTTTTTCTGCCCATGGCCATGTCTATTCATTGACAACAGGCCTGCCCCAAAAAGCCCGTCCATACTTAGATGGGTTGGGCATGTTATGTTGGAATTATGGTCAATCAAACCTAATTCTTTCCCCTAGAAAAATCTCCACACACTGATCTTATTGAAGCAAGAACAAATTCCCAAGATAACAATAAAAAATAAAGCAAGAGTGTTTAAACAGAAAACCAAGAATAAGAGAATGAAAAGATTGACACAGAGAATTATAAAGGTTCGGCTGAGTAGCCTACATCCTCTTGAGAAACAGAAGCCATAGTTTTTCTTTAATGCTCAACAGTTTACAAGATTCAGAGGTGTTGTTACAAGGAACGTTATGCCACTAAGTTTGGCCTTGAAGGCCTTATATACAATTATGAAAGGATCCAGATAGAGATGCTTCACCCCAGCTCTTGTTCTGGGTTTGTTTCAACAAACCCAGAAAGTTCCCACCAAGACTAACTGTCGTTAACATCCCTTTAGTTTGAAACGGCACTAGCAGCTGCCGTTTAACTAAAGATTGAATCTATTGATGCTCGTGCAAGTCACGTGCATTACTTAAACTCTTCGTATGACAGAGCATTGTTGTCATATGCGCAACATCATCTGTCTGATTGCTTTGTCGTTTCATATTCAATTCCTGAAACGACAAAGTCATCTTCTCCAGAAGTTCTTAATTCAGGTTCACAATTAACATGTTATGATAATATATTATTTTATTTATATTCTTTGAGATTTTTTTATTTTATATTTATAATTTGTAAGGGTATAAATTTAAAAATAATAGTTTTTCAGATCCATTAAGTTAAAAAAATCTTGATATTTATTTTTAGCAATTTATATAAAAAAATAAACATATTATTCAAATTCAGACATTCAGCTCTATTCAAAATTCAGATTAATTCAATCTATTCAGATTTCATTTTAAAAAAACAAACGCCATCTAAAATTTTACAGCATCTCGTATTTATATAATCATATAGTCATATGAACAATCTAACCTAATCAACATCGAGTTTCTGGTCTTACAACTCAAGTCAACATTTGCCAATCCTTGTCTTTCATACCTAATGAATTGAATTTCTACTGTGATCTGAATTCTTTTTAAAAAAAAATTATGTGAGTAATTGATGGTAAAAAAAAAAAATTAAAAAAAAAGATATTCAAAATTCAAGAAGATTCATATCAGAAAAGGCTTGTTTTTCCCTATTATTGGCTAGGCTTATCTCGCGGCCATATAAAGTTGACAAGCTTAATAGTTTGTTTATTTGAAAGCAAGCTACCAAGTGACTTAGCTCTTAAGTTTTGTGCAAGTAGTCTTCTATTCAATCTTATGTGATAATGACTTTTAGTTGTCAATACCAACCAATCATATGATTTCATTCTCAACAAATAGCGGTGTTGTTTCAGTTTTCACTGTCCTTGACCGCATTGAATCAAACCCGAATAAAATATACGCAGAAAAAGGCCTCCTTGATGTGGCAATTTAATCTTATCCAAAAACATTGTTGGACTGACATGACCAATACTCAGAAGTGCGATGCACGTGTCAAAGTATAGATATGCCACGTGGATGAAAGAGGGTGAGAGTTGGACATACTTCCAAAACAAACACTTTCTAGAAAAAGGCAAAAATTAGAGTCTGTAGATGAAAGGGTGGCGGCTTTTAGAGGACAGCTGCGTCGCCGAGCTGTACAAACGTCAACCTCCGACAGTCGGTTGCCGACATCACGAGTTCACAGTGAGTTCACACCTCACACTCTTCCTTTTCCTTTACCTGTTTCATATGATTTTTTTTATATATTAAAAAAAAAATCTTCCTTTTTCATTAATTATTGACACCATCCAATTAAAAACAATTCACAAGAAGGATATTTATAAGTAAAATAATATACCGATACTTATAATCCGAAATTTTGCTGCAGTTTAATTTTATAATTTAATTTAAAAGTGTATTGAACATAACACGAAGAGTTTACTTTCGTGAAAATGAAATATGGAAAACTAATTTTATTCCAAAAAAAATTAGACAAACACAAAAAGGAATTAATTAATGTAAAAAGGAGATCACATTTTCCTTAAAAAGGTGTTAAGAGGAATACTAGTTCAAGTAGAATTCATCTTGTAACTAAAAACAAAACTGAACAAGGGAAAAGATCGGAATCAATGATGAGATTTGAGCTTGCGGTCAAATTTAAAATTTTTGACTTTGTGAACTATCGTGCAGTTATTAAAAATAAAAAAAAATAGACAGCCAATCATATTTCATTCATCATCCGTTTCCTTTGACAACCCCGTATGACAACTCATGACGTAATGATTGTGTTTATTTTTTATATATAATTTTTTCATTAGCTGTCATTTTTTTTCTTCTAAATATCAGGTCAAATAACTTGCCAATTACATATTGATATTAGAATGTTTACAAGTTCTACTTTCATTGTAAGGGCTTGTACATGTACGAATTTTGTTGTATACCTTGGGTTAAAAGCATTGAATAATTAGCATGAGATGTTCTATTTTTTTTTTATTATTTTTTACATGTAATCAAAGGTTAAAAGTTAGTGCTAATAATTTTTGTTTGAATTTAGTTTTGAAGTTAGTGCTAATAATTTTTGTTTGAATTTAGTTTTGAAAGGAAATTAATCAACTCCATCGAAGGAAATGAAAGTGAAAGGAAGTAGAGATTTTTATCATTTCATGCAGAATAACAATAAAAAATTCAATCAATTATGATTTTTAAATACTCTTGTTTACCTATACATTTTAAAACAATCATATAATTATTAAAGCCTCTTCTCTTGTTGCAAAACATCTCTAAATTGTACATCTATTAATTTTTATTTTATGAGATTTTTTGAAGTATAATTTTATTTATTCTCTTGGATGAAATTTTTGAAGAAAAGACGGATTTCAAGAATCAAGAAGTGATTGAGCAAAGGAAGAAGTCAGTCTTTCTTTATTGAATCGGTTATGTTTGGATTGTGAATTTGTGACCAAATATATGATCTTTATATCAACTCAGTTGTGAATTAAAAAAAAAAATTAATGGAATCTCTCCACACAGTGCTGGCGATCAATTGAAGAACATAAAAAAAAAAGTGATGAATTCAAATATATTATCTAGCTCAACTTCGTTAGTCCTATATTCACAGGATAAATATTAAACTCTATACTTTATTAATTAGTAAAGAAATTTACAAAGAAACTTAGTATTACAGAGGTTATAAGAGCCCTCGCACTCTCCCTCTTACTAAAAAACCCTCACCGACTTCCTTTGATGCTCTCAATTTTATTAATTTTTGGCCTTCCTAATTAGTACATAAAAAATTTATAATTCTATGGATAATCTTATTAAAGTTTCTTTAAGTAACATTGAATATAACTTACTATCAATCAAAATTTACCTACGGATCCAATTGATCCCATTGCTCTGTTACTCATTTTTACAATTTTTTTTCTAATTATAAGTTACAATAAATATAACTTAAGCAAATCCTTTTATTTTCCTTTCCAACATATAACCTCTTACAAGTTTTCTTTTTTCATTTCTTGATCATCAACATAAACTTACAAATTTGAGACTTAACACTTTATCATTTATTTTTAAATTAGATTTTTAATTTAAAATAAATAAACATAAAAGGTAATTGACAATTTTTTATTTTTTTATTTTTTTATTTTACTATAATGGTAAAAAACGGTTAGGAGAAAACTAACAAAATTGGCGTCTTTAAGTTACAAACACAGCTATAAACAAACTAAATAAAAAAGTAAAAAAAATAAAAAATATAAAAATTGCTCCAATAAAAGAAAAAACGTGTTGAATTAGAAATCTGAGTTGGTGCCCATGACCAAACAAAATTCCAAAAACTCAAAATCCCAAAATTTTTTCACTCTTTCATATAAATACCCATAACAAAAAGCACTCACTCTCAAAATCAAAATCTCCCACCAAACCAAACTCTTTTCTTATGTGCGAAATCTCCAAGAAAGTACAAAATCCTTTTAATTGAATCATTTAAACAAACACCTTATCGGCGACTCTCTATGTATCAGCAAGATATCAAAAACGACGACAGTAACAACAACTCTTTCGCCATGACTCACTCGACTCATTGGAATCGCTCTGAGGATAAGTTATTCGAACATGCTTTAGTTATGTTCCCCGAGGAATCTCCTGATCGATGGCAAAAGATTGCTAGTCAGCTTCCAGGTAAGTCTGCTGTTGAGGTGAGGGAACACTACGAGGCGCTTGTTCATGATGTGTACGAAATTGACTCCGGTCGAGTTGAGTTGCCTAGTTATGCTGATGACTCGGATTGGGACTCACCGAGTCAGATCTCGTTTGCGCCGAAGTCGACGAAACACGGTGATCCTGAGAGAAAGAAGGGCACTCCGTGGACAGAAGAAGAACACAAGTATGATTTTTTTGAAAATTTTTTATGGTTTGTCTTTTAAATTTTTTTTGCTATTTTGTTTGTTTGATAATGAAAATTTGCTTTGTTTTTGCAATTCAATCATATGGATAACTTTAAATTTTTGAGGGTTTATTGCAAAAAACTATAGCTCATAAGAAACTTTTATTTATTCATTCATTTTTTTTTATAAAAAATACTATTTTTACATGTCAGCCTGTTTGTTTGCTATGAAGGAAAATGAAAAGAAATTTTGGATATTGTAAAGAATCTGCACATCATTAGTTTTACATTATAAAATGAATTAGACAAGTTTCCATTTGTTTGATTTAGTTTGAAGATTGCTTCTAATAGATAAGCAAATTGTATGCCCTGATTGAAAAGTGTGAAATTAGATATGTTTTAGATTGCCTTTGTGAATCCATTAATTCAAGTGGGGTTTTTGATTGGTCATAGTTGACATATACATGGTATTGCATATTGCTAATACATGAATGGGAGATTTTCTTGCTCATTTTTTTTCACGGCCGTTGTAACAGGTTATTTCTAATTGGATTAAAAAAATTCGGCAAGGGTGATTGGAGGAGTATTTCAAGGAATGTAGTGGTGACAAGAACGCCAACTCAGGTTGCTAGTCATGCCCAGAAGTATTTCCTCCGCCAGACTAGTGTGAAAAAGGAGAGGAAAAGGTCAAGCATCCATGACATTACCACTGTTGATAACCCCTCGGTGGGACTGCCTGTTGACCAGAACTGGATTTCTTCCCCTGGAGGTACTGGTCCTCAACAGCCACCTGCGTTGCAACAGTTTCATCCACCAAACCAATTTTCCGGTCAGGGAGGCTCGTTGGGTTATCAAAATTATGGCTTCCATATGTAAAGATGAATGGTAGAAGCACACATTCTGTATATAAAAAGCGATGGTATGCATGTAGCTATCCAATTTGTAAAGTTTATTCACGTTCATTTTAGCTGTTTAGCTGATAGGTGATTAGGAGGAGCGTTATTAAGTAAAATTTTTATAGTCTAGATCCTGTTTAGTCATTTGTTGAGAGTTAAAGAAACTAATTGGTGAAGAGTTTGGTGGGATTATGTATGAAAACTTAATGAATTTCATAGTGATAGAAAGATAGCAAATTTTTTCTTATCCTTTGTACAGTCATGTCTGCTTGTGTTCACCTTATACCTAGGAGATTATATTTTATTCTGGTAAATTGTGAGTGCTGGTTAACAATTTGGAAACCTGGTCGATTATGGACATTATGTTAATCTCTAGTATTGATGCTGCCGAACCTGAATGTACTCTGTTTTTCAGCATGCAATATACCAGCTTGATGAACAATTGTGATTTATTCAGTACCATATACTTTTTATTCTTTTCTTAGAAATAAAAAATAGAGTGATTGTCCAACTCATCTCATCTACTTAAAGAGAGTGAGTTGTCCAACTCATCTCATGTACTAAAATTTGGTTTATCAACACACAACAAAATGGTGACCTCATGCGTTATTGTTGCTTCATTATTAGCCTCATTCTAAAAATAAGGTGCTGCAAATTTTAGTTTACAACTGTTATAAGGTTCACAATTGCTATGTATAGAAATTTATAGTTTGTGCTTGGGATGACACAATTCAGCATGTTCAATTTATCCCAAAAAAGGGAAAAATCAGCATGTTCATTGTGTATTCCTTGTAGACTAATTTATATATGCAAACAAGAATAATTCTGCATTTGCATTGGTAAACAAATCCAAAGCCATAAAATTATTTTGCTCTTTTATATTTCAATTCTATATATCTTTATGTAATAAAAGTCTATAATAAAACTGAAATACGCAATGACTTTCATTCTATCTGATTGTCCTTTAATTCCTTCTGGGATTTATTTTCTTTTGATGCATACAAAATCTTTTGTACCTGCAACACATCACTATTCACTAACATATGACATTATAAATTTCGTTCCAAGAATGTGCTATTCATTAGAATTTCGTGGGATATATTGTTTAGGGATTTCCAATTAATATCCAGGAGACTTCTATTTGAGTGAAATGTAATGTTCATTCATTATTAGATAGTAAATTACTTCATAAATTATCTCACCCATTCATGATAGAATCTGTTGGCAATTAGGATATTACTTTGTGTTTTACTTTAATCTAAATTATATTGGTGTTGAGGCAATTACAAACAAGCAACCTTGTCACTTTTGAGATATTAATACCGCAAAGAACAAAATATTTTCTCATCATATGAGCTCGTGACCAAAATTTAAGTGGCGATTGGAAGATAATACATAAATATATAAAAGTAGTAAAATTCGAGCTATATACTATGATACAAGATATAGCTGTACTTTCTCATGATATGAGCTTTCTCGAGAGCAAAATTTACGTGGGTGATTGGAAGATAATAATAAACATATAAAAGTTGTTAAATTCGAGTTGTATATTACATAACATAAGCTATAGTTATGCACTGCATAATACAAGATATTTAAAAGTAAAGAGAGTTTACATCTAATTCTACTTGAAAGAAAAAAGAAAAAAACTATTACTAATGGCTGTCTAACATTAAAAGAATTATACATGATTCAAAAAACTATAGTACTATTTGTTTTCATCAAATATTTATTAGGATTTGATTTGAACCAATTAGGTGGTGCTCAAACCTGATTCAAACAAACAAATTTATATTTAAGTAAAGTTTGTGCTAAGCTTGGATTTAGGTGTGTCTTTCAAGGTAGGTGGTCTAGCTGAGGTACTCTAGATAATAAGTTAAAGTAATATGAATAGTGAATGGAGGTAGTTATATGAGGAATAATAAAGATAGCTCAATGGAGACAAAGAGAGAAAGAGCGAGTGTGAGTGACAGAGGAAAGAAAGCAAGAAGATCATAGCATGCCTCAATATGAGTGAATAAAATATTTATATAGTGAAGGCTAGTGTAAGGAGAGTGCATAAAAGTTAGAGGTATATGTCATCCTTAGGTTGAAAGGAGATAATTTTTTTTTAGAGTTATATGTCATATTTAGTGAAAAAGTACAAGAATATACTTTTTGTACTAAATTTATTCTTTCTCATAAATATCTTGAAGTGTCTAATCTTGACCATTAGTTTCCAACCCCATCCAATGTAATAAATTCTCCCAAATAACATCTTTATATTATTGTGAGTATTGTGCTAATTTTATCATTGTAATTGTCCACGTATCATTCATTAATTATACAAACCTTGGAGAGGCGTCTCAAAATTTACGAACTTTGGATTCTAGAAGGGGCTTCGGACTTCGTCCTCTTGGCCCATACACCTTTCTGCAGTTTCTGTTTTAAGTTGAGGGAGAATAAAAAATTCGGGATTATTCTTAACTTATATTTTGTTTTAAAATGAATCTTATTTAGTATTTTTCCGTTGTTTAATTAGAAAACAATTAGAGCAAACTAAAATTTATTAAAAAATAGAAGAAAATAAAAAATGAAAATAAAAGGTATAGCAGGTGTAATTCGAGATTGAATTGCCTCTCGATGGTACGTACAATCTTTGAAAATTCAGTAATCTCATATTTGTTGTAAAGGCAACTCCGAGATGGATTACCGGCCAATTTTTTATTTCAAATTTACTTCTTATTACATAGTGGAATTCACGTCCTTCTACTATTTTCAAGGCATTGCATGTTGATGCTTGTCTTACGTACTCTCTAAGTAGGGTAAATGTTTGTATAATACTTATATTTTTTGGGTTAAGTCTTCATTTAATCCCTACATTTTGAAAAAATAACTCAAGAAAATTTTGTTGGTAATTATATTACAATCCTATCCTTATTTTTCTTTGTTTTTACAATAATACATTTGCGATAATCACTACTAGAAAAATAGTCTTTACTGACATTAGAATTGTGTTAGTAATTATTTTCACTGACACTTGCTAATTGTGTTAGTAATCTGGCAGTCAGAAAAATAGTGACACTTGTTTGTGGTGTCAGTGATTACTATTACTATACTATTACAAGCTTTATGATACTATGGTATTATTAGTTACTGATGACAATCGCTTGTTAAAAGTTACTTCACCATAGTATCATGAATATTATGACACTATAGTGATAGTGTTTACTAAGAATTATTACACGTCAATAGTTTGTTTTATACCGGGGAGATGACATGATAGAATGAACGGATACTAATACTTTAGTGTCAGCAATTTGTATTACTATAGCATCACTAGTTTTATGACACAATAAACCTCTTACTTCCTGATACAATTTTTTAGTGTCAATGGCTTCTAATTAAATTTATATTTTGACATTTTTGTTGTTACTCTACTATTTTCATTGTTCTTTTAGTTTTGCCAATCAAATGATGGTATTCGAAGAAATTATTAAAATTAAACTAAAGTACTAACTGAATAATTAAATATAAGTATATAACAATAACATTCTCACTAAAATTTAAATAGGTATCAAATAAAACACTAATACAAATATCTGAAATATTGTTTAAAAACATCTCAAGTATAGTTTGGAAACAACATAATGACAATTTGCGGAAAACAAACAATTATCCTCAGTACATCTACTCCTTGACCTTCGTCTTTCCCTTTGCCTTTCCCACCTATAAGTGCAATATATAGAACCAATTAGCTACTATGCAACACAAGTCAATTCTCTGATATTTACAAGCAAAAATATAATTTACCTGATTATTGTATGCTACAATTAAATTTGCAACATACATAGCCCACTGATCGCAAAGTTGCGAAATATCGTCTGTAGTGTACTCATCATAATCCTTGAACTTAAAAAATAAAGCAACAAAACGTATTCACATACTTTAAAATCTGTCCTAAAATAAAACAAAAAAATAAATACATATACTTTTAAATTTGTTATGATTAACATAAAAAATGAAGAACATGCAAATAAATTGTATCACCATATATAGCAAACAATGGTTACCAAAGCTGTCTGAGAAGTTGATAATTTATAATATATTATTTTGCTTTACTCAATATTACTTTAACAATCAACACTGGGATTCATATCCCTTCTATTTCTATATGCAACAGCTCCAATCATTTTGGTTTGCACTAAAGTGCCTTAAGTGCATATTAGAACACACTAAAAATTGGCATCAATTTTTCCAAACATCTTGAATGCATTCAGAAAAATATTGATCGATTATGCTCAACTAATGAATCTGCCCACTCTATTTAAAAATACAATGGGATAAAATGTAGATATATATATATATATATTTCAATAGGTTATCTGAAAAACAAATACATGATGTCTGTTGGAAATTCATCCAACCAAATTACAGATTCATTCCTTTGCAAGGCTGCTTTAGCCAAACCATGAGCTATGCCATTACATGTTATGGGCATGTGTTGAGCTTTGAAATTCTGGAAATTCTTCTTGATTTCCAAAATTTCAGAGATCACCCAAAAAATTTCAGACATATTACTTGTCTTCTTGTTGACTAGTTCAACTACTTCTAATGAATCAGATTCGAAAATCCCAGCTGTAACACCAACTCTTAGCGCTACTTATAAGCCCCACTCCATGGCTGCAGCTTCAGCCATTGCCACGCTGCCAAAAAACTTGGATGTTTTGACAGCAGCCGCTTTGCAAATTCCCTCATGGTCTCTGATTACAACCCCTAGGCCTGCCATTTGTTTGTTTGCATCCACAGTTGCGTCCACATTGATTTTTAGCCAATCCTTTGGGGGAGGGCACCACTGGTTCAGTTCCTCTGCCTTCTGACTCCCCACAAAGTTTCTCTCAGGTTGTTTAACTTTCCCATAAGACTCAACAACAGATTCTGCCCGCGCCATTGCTATAATTGGATTTTCTTTTTTGCCCTCAAACAACCATTTGTTTCTTGCATTCCAAATAACCCATAGCAATGCAGCCACCAAAGCCCCTTCGATATTGGCTTGCTGGTGGGGCAAAATTTGAAGTAATCCACTTATGTCTTGATTGTGGTCCCCTTGAGATCCAACTGTTAATTGAGTAGCTTTCCAAATCTTCCTTGCCATTTTGCACTCCAACAGAGCATGAGAAATGGACTCCATTTTACAGCAGCAAATTTGGCAAGTTGGCTCCTGTAAAATCCTTCTCTTCCATAATTTTTCTGCTGTTGGCAATAAATCTTGGGCTACTCTCCACAAAAATATTTTTATCTTTTCTGGTATTCAAGCTTCCAGATTGCACTCCATTGCGAGCTGGTGGAATAGCTTGGAAGATTTGGGAATCTTATCTGCATAGCCACTTGGTAGCCACTCTTGACAGAGTATTGACCTCTTTTGTCATAGTGCCATATCAACTGATCCTCCTTTGGCCTTCTCGGTAGCGGGATTTGAGAGATAGCTTCTGCATCTTCAGCTCTAAAGTGATCACATATCAGCTTTTCATTCCACTGCTGCTCGTTGTCCATTAGCTCTGCCACTGTAGTATCCAATGTCATTGTTGGGGCTGAAACTGGCCTGAAGGTTGAGGGTCTGGGGATCCAGTTGCTTCCATACACCTTCACCTCTTTTCCATTGCCAATTCTCCATCTAGACACTTTATGTATCACTTGCCTTCCCCACAAAACACTTCTCCATATAAATGATGGTTTTGACCCCAAACTTGCATCCATAAAGCCGGTATGTTTAAAGTACCTATCTTTCAAAACTCTTGCCACCAGCGAGTTTAGGAACTGCATGATTCTCCACCCTTGCTTTGCAACGAGGGCTTGATTGAAGCTTGACATGTCCCGAAATCCTAAACCACCCCTTGGTTTTGCATGACTCATTTTCTCCCATTTCGCCCAATGAATACTCTTCTTCTCCTGGTTTGATCCCCACCAGAATTTAGCCACCGCTTTCTGAATATCCTCACAGAGCCCCATGGGAATTTTAAAGACGCTCATGGCATACGATGGGATTGCTTGTGCAACAACTTTAATTAGCACCTCCTTGCCTCCACTGGAGAAGTACTTGTGTTGCCAGCTGCCGATTTTGTTTAGGACTCTGAGCTTGATTTCCTTAAAGAAACTCTTCGTCTTTCTCCCTATCATTGATGGTAGACCTAAGTACTTTTCATGCTGAGACACCACTTGCAGCTGGAAGATGTCTTTAATGGCTGAAATCTGCTCCTCCTTGGTGTTGCCACTAAAGAACAATTATCAAAACCTAATCTCCTCTCCATATTGTTCATCTGCACAGGCTTCATCTTCGTTTCACAAACAAAAAGAATATGAGGCTTGTGCTCTCGGAGAATGTCTTTAATGGCTAGGAATGTTCGGGTATTCCCCAGACCCCGAACATTCCAGCTTATGATTTTCATTGTTGCCGGCGTGGCTGGCAACCAGCCTCCGCCGATATCTCATTCATAGCTAACTCCAACATTTCCTTCCTTTTCATGGCTGTAGTATCCCAGTTTAGCTTGATCTTTGCTGAGGGGGAATTTTCTGGTGCCCGGGTAGAGACACATTGCCTTGGACTTGCCAGCTTTGGTCTTTTATTTTTTGGGCTTGTCATTTTTGTGTCACAGCTTGTTCGCTTTGTGTTGCTGGGCTCTACTTGGCTGCTGCTCTTTTTATTTGAATTCCAGGCTTGGTTCTTCCATCTCTTCCATTTAGACTTAGGCTTCTTTGGAAATGACTCAACATTCACCACTTCTTCATCCGAACGCATTTGGGCTGCATCGGTAGTATTGGGCTGGTGGGTTGTTTGATCTATTACAGAGAGCCTGTTCAGCATCTTTCCCTCCAAGTTTTCTTTTTCATTTCGGGTTCCCGCTCTTTGACTCGAAATTTTAGGGTTTTCCCTGTTTTCAGCTACACCAGACTGATTTTTGTTGTCAGCTTGACGCCATCTCATTTCTTGTCCCTGGATCATTAATGTTTCCCCTGGTACCTCGGCCACGTGTTTGGATCCCATTTGTGAGCTGCTAGCATCTTCCTGGTACTGGGTTGACCCTGCCCCGTTTTCCCCTTTCGGGTTGGTGTGTTGAGCATGGTGGGTGCTTGTGTTCTCCGATTCTACCCCTTCCCTTGATGATCTTCTTTGCTCCCTGCTCTCATTTTCCTTATTCCTCTAGAATCTCATCAAATCAGTCAGTGGAGCGGCTTTTAACCATGCCCCATACGCCATCTCCTCCTTAGGTTGCCCCCTATATTATGCACACTCTCTGTATTGATGCCTAATAAAGCAACAACAAAAACAATAATCCGGCAACTTCTCATAAATCACTCCAATTGGAGTCTCTCTCCCATCTTCTTGTTGAATCTTAATGATCTTCTTCAGTCGCTTCGTGATGTCTATGGAGATTCTAACTCGAACATATGCACCAAAGCAATCCCTAGTTGCATCCGTTGCTACATCTTCCACTTTCCCAATCTTTGCCCCAATTTCGCGAATTGTGCTAGTGTCCATGCACATTAGGGGCACATTATGCAGCTGCACCCAGAATGAGACATGTGAAAAAGATTGTTCTGTAACATTGCCTATACCACATGGTTCTTGGAGCACAATAAGGGCACGATCAAAATGCCATGGTCCTCCGGATAATGCTCTTCTTTTATCTTCTTCTACGAAGAATTTGAACATAAAGATTTTATTTCTCAAGCTTTCAACTTTGACCACCCTCGTTGGACGCCAAGCTTGTTGTACTGCTATTCTCACACCTTCATGGCTGATGCTTCTGGTAGTAAAAATTTTACCCACTAAACATCCTGCCACGATCTTGGCACCTTTTTCCTTCACACTAGACCGAAAAATAACTTTGTCTTCCTCCTCTTCTTCAAGCGATATCGCACTGCACTTTTTAATCGATTCGTCGGTTTCCATTGTTTAAGAAGTCTATTATTGACTTTAATGAGGCGCAACCACCTTTTTCTCTTTACTGCTCCCTTTTCCTTGACTAATCCCTTTTTTTCTATAACCTCTCTCACTTATTCTATCCAAGCTAGCCCCCACCCTTCAAACCCACTGTAGATCTGAGATCTCTGAGAAAATGAGGAGAAACATGAAACTAAAAAGAAAATAACGCCCAACTAATGAGCAATCTTCCGGACCATAGCGATCCAACTTTACCTTCCATTCAGTGTTCTCTCGTTCAGAGAGAAAACACTCTTGAAGGAAGAGTTAAAATATAGATATATATAGTGTTATAGCTTTTACCTATAATAAATATGCCAAATAAAGTGTATGTGATTATCCTAAACATACACAGCACTCTAGTTTCATCTCTAGCAGAAGATATGATTATATTGCTAGTTTCAAGCATAAAGCAGCAAACTGTTCACCCATTAAACATCTTCACAATTCACATAATTGACAAGTAGTATTTCATAAATAGTGGCAATTGATCAATTAAATACTGTTCTTAAGAAAATTCATTCCGCAATGCATTCTTTGACAAAATATTAAAAAAGTTATGGAGGAACTTATATTATTTTCAAGAATGCACAAATCTCGAACAATATCTTGGATGTACTTCATCACATAATAACCGCATTCAAAGGTTCCAGGTTGTTTCGGACACTAAAAAAGTAAAAAATTAGTTTCAAATATACTGATGAAAGTAACAATGGAAGTCATAAGTTTGTTTCATTAATACCTTCACAAAGACCCATTGCACAACCTTCTTTTTATTAGTCTTCACTTGATGCATTGTTATCTCACTATAAGTAATAAATCACGGATGGAGCAAATTAATCTACAACATAAAAAATTAAAAAAGAATTAAGTAAACCAATTAAACTCACTCATTCACCATCAGCTTTAACTCATCATCAGGATTATCACCTAATGGATCAAGATATTATATTTTTTGCCTCACCATATCAATTGCTACTAGCACCCAATGGCCACTAAACAAACAATAAAAAAAAAATAGATTACAAGACAAATTTAAATCATTCATGTAAAAAAAAAAGAAAATGGACAAAAAATAAATAAACAATACCCTGGGTTATATGGGAACACAATTATCTAGCCTATTTGTATCTTGTCCAAAATGTCTGAAATATAAGAACACCTATTTGGGTAGCTTGCTCAAGTTGAATGTAACTTAGCTATACATCCAAATTGAATTGGAATAACATCACCGCTATTGTCCATCTCCTCATACAAGTGTCTATTAAAAAAAGAAACTTGTATGACATATGAATATAACAAATAAATTAATGACAGTTTGCAAAATCAGAAACCATAATAAAAAAATAATTCAAGTTTTTATTTCTTACTTGATCCAAATCTCCAAAACAGAATTTGAGAGCTCTGTAAACTCAATGACTTCATTACAAATCTGCTTGTCCAATCTGCTCTCCCAGTAGACACCAAAAGTTTTCAAATCATGTACAATCATAATCGACCGTGGTAGGGAGCTCTCAATCATCAAAGAAAAGATGTTCATCTGTGAACTCTTGTTCTCCTTTCTTGCTTTCACAACTCCACGGGTATTCTTTCTCAGAACAAATTTCCTTGCTGTCATTGGTTTTACAACAACTGGTTCCTTTGTTGTTCTTTTCTGTTCATATAGATATACCACGCCATTTGCAGGAGACTTTCGGCCATCAACTTTTCTCTTCAAAGGAGTTAATCTTGAAGATCTTCGTGGGGTGATTTTTGAAGTGGTTTCACAATCTACTTGGGGTGGATTCTGTGCAGGGGATGGCAGGGGAGGTGTGTTGATGTTTTTGTCAGATTTTGGACAAACAGTGAGGTCATTGGTCACTGACTTTGGAGTAACTTTGGTCACTGACTTCGGACTAACTTTGGTCACTGACTTCGGAGTAGATTTGGGGTCGTTAGTCACTGATTTTGGAGTAACTTTGGGGTTGTTCGTCACTGACTTTGGAGTTACTTTGCTGAGTGATCAACGATCTATCTTTAGCTTAACACTGTAACCACCTTTGGAGTTATGAAAGTTGGAACTACCAACTTTAGTGTTGTTGTAGGCATTTATCCTTGCATTCATTTGATCTAATTGAGCTTGCATAAACTGAAAACTCTATTGATACATTCTTTGTTCTCGCTCCAACTCAGTAGGGTCAGGAATATTGAAATACATGGATGGGATGATGAATTGACCCAATCCTTGCACCCGACTTCTATCAGGCTTCTTGTGAAGGGCTTCACCTAGGATATCATTTGGTCCTTAGGATTGGAACGTTCCCTACTCAACCTGGATTCTTAGCTCACTCTACAAAATAAATACAAAAAGATTTGATCAAAATTAGGAATAAAAAAACAACTAAGTTAAATAATGACAATTGAAACATACATCGCATCACCAGCATTTTTTGAAATAAACAAAGCAACCTAATTTGTTAATTTACATGATCTTGGATTATAAAATAATTCAGGCAGCTTTCAATTTCAAACTATTTGCATTGGTATTTTTCAGTGGTGGTGGAAACTTACAATTCTTTCAGCCACTTACTGCACTTCAGGTGTATAACTTCCATCTTTTTTCCTGTGAGCCAATAACCAGGTTTCACTACAGTCAATCTCGCGCTCAAAAACTCCGAGGTCCAACTTCTCAATAATTCGATAAAAAGTAAATTCAAAACTGCTATGAATCATCCTATTTTTGTATTGAAAATGTCATAAGTTTGTATAGATTGGTTATTGTACTTACTCTTTTATGCAATAGCCCAGCATATCATGTGCTACCCAAGTGATGATTATACGCATTCTTTGCTCTTTTCTCCTTTGCTGCCTTACTTTTTTTCTGCAGAAAGTGGATATTGATTAAAATGGTTACAAGAATTCAATAATATTATCTATCTAACATAATTTTAAACATACCTGAAAGTCTTCGGACGAAATCTTATCAACAAAGCTCTTCCAATATTCTTTTCTAACGCCTTCATACTCAAGAGGAGACTTTTTCAATGAATTCAAGTTGTTTGCATTAGGCGGACTATATTCATTGGCCAACTTACATTTAAAGCCCCCTTAATACAATTCCCATCCACTTGAACACTTGGGTTTTCACCTTAAGACTAAAATTGAACTTTTCCTGAAAATGAGTCCACAACATCTCCTTGATGTCTAGTGGCACTTTCCTCCAATCATCATATATAATTGGGACTCTTTCTCGTACAATCACCCCAATGCAGTTCCTCAGATCGTTTCTCTTTTTTTCAACTGGAACTCTATACGAATTGTACATAACCTCAGTCTCGTCACTAGCTCCTCTCTGCAAGTCGTTCTTCTTTGTAAGGTTTCATCTTGGTCTTCCTTTCAGATCTGGATCATATGTCGGCTCCTCATTGTTTTCCATGTCTCCAACAAACCTGCAAATATATAAAAGTGGAGGAGTGCACTAAATACCAATATAATATCCCAATATAATAATAAAATAATAAAAACAAATTTGTTACTGACTTACGGGACGTAGTGTTAATGAGGCATAGTGGTTGGATTATTCATTTTCCGCATCAATAGTTACATGAAAAACATCAACGACTGATCTCACTCAAATCTAACTTACATTCTGGAAAATTATTGGACAATGGCGCATACTCATCCCTACCATCACACATAGCCCCGTTTGAATAATTACATTTTTCACTCACTGAACAAACAACTGATTTACTATTATCTAACTGATCTTTCACATAAAAACACTTGCTTCGCATGACCAGGTAGAATGAAACAATTAGATTTGTAACCTATCCGATCTAAATTGACTACAGTGAACCCTAACTCATCAACATTAACCCCTTTATCATCTACCCAATCACACTTGAAAAGTACCTTCTTAACCCCCAGATAATCAAGCTGTCGAATTTCATTGACAACCCCATAAAAACGCATATCCGCAGAATGGGGATTTTTGTCTTTTGAACTTGTAAAGTGTTAGCAACCACATAAACGCCACTATTTTATGTTATACGGTTGCTGTCTTGATCTCTCGTAGCAAAATTAAAACCATTAATACAGTAGCCTTCATATGTAACCACGCTTAAGAGGGGTTTGTTTGCCAGCCACCATACTATTTCGTCAATCGTTATATTATTTGTTTTATCAATTGTTACCTATTGTTCAATCAATGAAACCATAGTAGTTAGTTGAAAGAGAAAAAATTGTTTACCTTTACTTGAATACTTTTATTAGACCTAATGAAGTTAATCTAACCTTTTGTTTCATTGAATCAAAGAAACGTACGGGAGTGTTCGGTTGGCAACCATAAAGGCTTTTTTAATTGACGAGGGTGTTTTGTTTGCAATAAGGCCAAATGCTACCTAAAATTATACCAACAGAATTAATAAAATTGAAAAAAAATTAATGTAAATTAAAAAAAATTTCAGTCACATACTTTATGTATGGTTGAATCTCGAGGGTGCTCACCAAAACACATTGGTGCGCTTGTGCCAATGTAGGGGCATCAACCACCTTAATATTTGCAGCTCCGAGTGGCCTTTCGACTGTAAAATCAATTAGACAACTAGTAGGTAGTCCGATTGATTAACAATTTGAAAGGTATTCAGCACAAAATTCAAGTCAACAATATAGCACTCTGTAATGCAACCTTAAGGACAGTTTCGGTTGCGAACATAACCCTTTATAAGTTTCATTTTTCTCTCAAATGGATACATCCATCGAAGGTAAACTGGGGCACATAATCTAACTTCTTCCACTAGATGGACTGTTAAATTGACCATTATATCAAAGAAGTCAGGTACGAAGTATTTTTCTAAATTGTATAAGGTGATTTTAAGTTTCATTTGCAATTGATTTAGAGAATCATGCTCTACTACTTTAGAACACAAAGAATTAAAAAAGAGGCACAACCTGATTATGACAGATCTGGCATTTTAAGGCAAACAATTCCAAATTGCTAATGGTAGTAGTTGTTGTATCAAGGTATGGCAATCATGAGACTTAAGCCCGTGAAGACGACAATCATCCATTGAAACAAGATTTCTAAAATTAGAACAATAGCCATCAGGAATTTTGACACCTTGCAAGGTTTCACAGAATATTTTTTTTTTCTTACTTAAAGTGTATGGGGCAGGGGGCAAGACTTTGTTTTGTTCATCAGGAGCTAATGCAATAAATGCTTTGTTAATTTTCTCTCTAAGCTCTGGATGTGTAAGATCTATTCTAGCATTAATTCCATCTTTTGTTTTCCCCGGTTGATGGAGTAATGTGCCATAGATGCTCTCACATACATTTTTCTCAATATGCATCACATCTAGTTGATGGCGAACTAACAAGTGTTCCCAATATTCTAAATTAAAGAATATTGATCTCTTTTTGTACAACAACTGAGCTACATCCCCATTGCCCTCACCCTCACCTTTAACCTCACTATCACCCTCACCCTCAACTTCAACATTATCCTCAACCTCACCTTTACCTTCACCCTCACCCTCACCCTCACCTTTGCTCTTACTGTTACCCTCACCTTTACCCTTACTGTTACCCTCACCCTCACCTCATTTTCATTTTTTTTGGACTTTTTTCCCAAACTTGGTGTCAATGTTAGCCACTAAGTTTAAGATCTCTATACCAGACAAAGGCCTATGAGGATTTTCAATAAATAGCCTATGGCCCATTTATGACATTTTCTGACTATGCGGTAGCCAACATGCACATGTGTTTATCCCAAAAACTGGACAACCATAGTACCCCTTAATAGTACACTCAGACAGGTTTCCATAAGCTGGAAAGTCACTAATCGTCTACATCAACACAGCTTGTAAAATAAAAGTTTGTTTCCTATATGCATCAAACATATCGACGCCTACATCCCATAGAGTTTTCAAGTCATCAATCAATGGTGCTAGACATACATCTATGTCATTTCCAGGCTGTTTATGTTCGGATATCAGTAGAGACAACATCATAAACTTTCTTTCCATACACAGCCATGGAGGAAGATTATATGTTATCAATGCAACAGACCAACAATTATAAGTAGTGCTAAGTGTGCTATATGGGTTAATCCAATTAGATGATAAAGCCAACCGAAGATTTCTCAGCTCTCGGGCAAAATCAGGCGATTTCTTGTCAATTAGCTGCCAAGCAGGTGAATCTGCCTGGTGGTGAAGCTTGCCATCTCTAATTCTTTTATTTTCATGCCATGTTAAGTTCTCAGCAGTTTGTGGTGATTGAAACATTCTTTTGAACCTTGGAATTATAGGAAAATACCATAACACATTTATAGGGACCCCATTTCTAATTTTTTTTTATCTATCTTTTCTTATTTACCACCTAGATGCTCCACACCTTGGGAATTCACTAAGATTCATGAACTCGTTCCTATAAAGAATGCAATCATTTGGTCATGCATGTATTTTCGCATAATCTAAGCCTAATAACTTTATTATTTTTTTGACCTCATACATGGACTTAGGCATATTATTATTATTTGGCAATATCTCACTCAACACTTCTAATAAAGCTGAAAACTCACTATCAGACTAGCCATAAAGTCCTTTTATATTGTATACTTTCATTAAACCTGATAGCTTTGAACGCTTTGAACTCAGATATAAGGGCTTTTCAGCATCTTCAAGCATATCCTTAAAAGAAATAGGATCTTTATCACAATGCTCAAAAGCATCATGAACCATGTCATCTACATTACTATAATCCGGACATCTAAAACGCTGATTTTGTGGCTGGTCTTGGCATTTTACAGAGGTAGGTTTTGGGTCCACCTCACCGTGCCAATTCCAAACTAAATATTTTTCTAGAAAATCTTTTTTAAACAGATGTAGCCTCACTTGTTCAGGAGTCAAAAACTACATATTACAACAAGAGGTACAAGGACATCTAATTGACATTCTAATTCCAAAATTAAGATTGGCAAACTCCAAGAAATCATCAACCCCATCACTATACTCATCAGACAATCTATCACAGAATATCCAAGTTTTGTCCATAACATGTATTGTTACCTGTTCATTTGTTAGATGTTGTTAGCTTAATAAGTTTAGTTAAATTGCACAAATAACTTCAAACTTTTAGGTTTAAATTAAAAGTACAAATTGCAAAATAAATCTAAGTTCTATTTGTTTAGGGTCACTTAAATACATGTACGCATTCAACAACCCAACAGAGCATACATGTAAGCATTTAACAACCCAACAGAGCATATATGTACACATTCAGCAAACCAACAGAGCATACATTTAAACATTCGCCAAGCCAACAAAACATACATGTACAAATTCAGCAAGCCAACAAAACATACATGTACACATTCAGCAAGCTAACAAAACATGCCACATCCACATTTTTTAAAATTTCATTTTCATATTAGAACAAAAATTTAATTCCAGAAGAGTCTATGCAACAAAAACGAAACTAAAACCATGCATGTCAATATTTAAAACATGTCAGTACAAGTAAAACTCAGAACACAACGATAATAGAAACTGAAAGAAAGTGAGCGATTTAAAAGAATTACCAAATAAAGACAACTGTTACACTGTAAACTTTTGTGATTCTTCAAAAGCGAGAGATTGAACTGAACATATTAATTCAACTAATTAGAGCTACTCAATTGAAATAAACATGCAAGATATAAGAAAAAGTAATAACAAACTAAGCACTCTAGTTGAAAGTCAATAATTCAATATTAAAATGCAAACAAAAGTTTCATATACAACAAATGATTGTGTGCTTTTATTGGATAACATCCATCAAGGGAAAAGCTCTATTCTGTTTCCATAAAAGGTCCATTTCAAAAGTTTATTAATTTAATGATCATGTAAAAAAATTAAAAGAAAAAAAAAACAAGTTGCATGTGGTTGTGACACTAAAATGACCAAGGCTATTGTACCCATCAATATATGAATGAAGATTTAATCATATTGTTAATTACTATGTCATAAGTAGAGGTGTACAAGGGAAATCACATAAAAAAATTAAGGACAATGCTTGTTGTTGTTGAAGGGTTTGCATGTGAGATATTGCATTAATACTAAGTCTAACAAGTGCATTATAGGGAAAGAATTGATGAATTGATCCAAATTGAATATGTATCTTTATCAATAGTTAATTAAATGGAAGTTAGGCCCAAAATTGAAGGCATCATGCAAAATTTTAAATGCAATTTTGATAAATAGGGAAAAGGAGAAAAATCCAAATCTGCATTGACATTGTAATCCATCAATTCCAGTTAAAGTGTATATGAAATTCAAAGTTCAGTGACATGGCAACTAAAGAAATGGAGGAAACAAAACTGAATTGGGCACTTATAAAACTACTCTTAATTAAAAACTCTAGTACAATACCTCAACTTCAATTGCCTTTACCTTTTTGCTATGTTTTCCCAGGTCCCAAATTATAAACAATCAAGATTACAAAAAAAAAAAATAAGAATTTTGAAACCCATTCTATAGTTAAACCGCAACAAAACAACGTGCACGAGGAAAATGGGCACTATAAATTGGAAACATAATAATTAGAAATAAATAATTGGTACCTTTAGAAACAAATTTATCGTAATTGGAAGGTCTTCGGTTCGAATGTCAATTTGAAATGAGATTCTAATTTTATTTTCTTTTATTGATACCTTAGTGTCACCAAGAAAAAGTCCAATGGTCTTTTTCTTAAACTTAAATGCTTCGATACTGGAGGTCCCTGGTTCGAATTCCATCTGATACATGATTAGAATTACTTTATTTTTACAACTGATGCTTTAGTGTCAGAGATTTCTAATGTCTAAATTTCAGACACCATAGTATCATTAATTTGTGATACTTATGTGTTAAACACGGAAAATGGCCCATATGTATAAAAATACTGATACTTTTTAATAAAGTGTCACAAACCAAATGTCAGTAAATAACATTTTTCTAGTAGTGAATATTCTTGAAGATATTATTGAAAAGAAAAAGATGTAAATTTATCAAATTAGTTGTTATTATTTTAGTTTTAGTATTAACATCTAATTTATAAATAAGTCAACAAATAACTATTCAAATTAAATATAGAGACAACTTTTCTCACTTTCTCTAATATAATTTCAACAATCAAGCTTGATAAAATGTTAAATTCTTGTGTTGATCATTAATATTAAATAAAATAAATATAAATAGTAGAGGGACAAGATCAAAGGGAAAGGGGGCTATAGTAAAACCATGATAAAAGAATACTCAATAAATTAATAACCTTAATTAAATAATAATCATTCCCTGTTTTGGACCAATTTATTAAACTAATAATCTCATTAAATGCATAAGCTAATAATTTATTTTTGAATCACTTAAGGTCCAATGAAAGTATAAGTTAATAATTAATCAACTAATTTTTTTTAATAAAATAACATATAAAATTCATAATAATAATGTTAAGGAGTTTTTCTTGACAACTTTAATTTTCTCAATATATATATATATATAGTTATTCTCTACTCCGGGCACCCTTATTTTTTTTTTCATGCGGACACACTTTAAAACCACGGGGTTTAAGAGAGTTAGTTTTAGAACTATAAAACTATGTGGTTTTAAAGAGTTAAAAATTAACTCTCTTAAACCCCGCGGTTTTAAAGTGTGTTCACATGAAAAATAAATGAGGGCGCCCGCACTAAAGAAGGTTTATATATATATAAGAACTAGAAATAAAATAAAGATCGATGTATTTGTAGTGTTTATGTTCTATGTTTTTTAAACATCTCAAATACTTTATCTTCTAGGATATATTTGAAATATAAGTGTGCAACCCAAGAGGGGGGGTGAATTGGAAATTTAAAAATCATCCTAGCAAATCCACACAACAAGCAATCTAATGTCTTAATAAAAATTGAAAGCAATAAGTTCAAGAAAAGCACAATAATTAAAGAGTAAGGGAGAAGAGAAACAAACACACGAATTTTTACGTGGTTCGGCAATCCCCGCCTACGTCCACGCCTCCAAGCGATCCAAGCTTGAGGATTTCACTATCCAAGCCTTTCCAAGGCTTCAACGATTACAATTGACTTCGAGGTGTCAATAAACCTTTACAACAAAGAGATGATCTCCTAATCTCTTCACTCAAGTGTCTCACACACTCAAACTCTTACAATTGAGATGAATAAATGAAGGTTACAATGAAACTCACTCAATGAGTAGATATTCAAAAATGAAGAACAAAAAATGATTCAATATTTGTATTTCGCAAGTTTGAAGGCTCAAGATATCACATGTGCTTTTTGTTTTTGCTTGTTGGAGAGCTTCAAAATGAGTTGGATTTGAGTTCTTATAGTTTGAGCTCAAAAACTAGCCGTTACTCACATTCTGGGCATATCCGGTTTGCCGTTTATGGAATCCGGTAAGCCGGATTTATGTTACCGTTAAGGCAAAAATTTGAATTTTGCCTATCCGGCTTGCCGGTTACGAAATCCGGTAAGCCGTTTGCGTTCTGGATGCTTACTGCCCCGTATCCGGTTTTTCGGTTTTTATATCCGGTAAGCCGCTTGCTACAGTAACCTGCTACAGTGAAAATTTTCCCAAATTTTTAGTTTGACCCCAAACCTTTATAAAACTGTAGTATGGCCCAAAACGTTATGAAACTTTGCAAATAGGTCCAATTTCAGAATTTCTAAGTAATGCTTTGTTAATCCCAAAACTTTCTAAAATTATGATTTCACCCAAACTTTGTGAAATTATAGAATGACCCAAAAATATTTAAATAGTTTCAAATAGGTCCAAATCTGAAATTTAAAATACTATCAAAGATTTTAAAATTACTTTCATTTTAGTCCAAAATGCTTTAATTCCTTAACATCATTTTCTTATTATAAAAGCACAATTCATAAATCTTTACTTAATAAATACATGTGGTTTGTTATCATCAAAATCAATATTTATAGCCATATAGGCTAACAATATTCAATTTGAAAAGTACTTACATCAATTTTATGTCTATATATATTGTGCTTTCAATAATTTTTGGGCTCCTATATTCTAACATTTGTTAATAACATTTTGTATATGCATGATAACTTCTGAAATTCATACATAAATCTTGGTCAAAGGAATAATAAACATACCAAGATGACATAAGTAATTAAAATATAGAATTCTTCTTAAATTTATAAATATTCATTTACCAATAAATTAACAAATTATTCATTTATAGATAAATAAATATTTATAACACATTTTCTCAGCCCCAATGATATTATTTTGTAAAGATTTAACTGTATACATCCTTATTTACCAAGAAGCCAAGCAAGCTAACATATTAGAATTTCTGAAAATTATATAAAGCCTAGTCTAATCTATATTGTACAAGCAAGCTAAGCTGCACATTTTTATATCACAACTATAAAAAATATTTGCAAGTGAATTGATTTCATTGAAGCTTGTAGCCACTACCGTTTTTACGTGGTTAAGCATGTGGAGAATTAAAGTACATTGACCATTTGGAGAATTAAAGTATCGACATCTTTTAGGGCTTTCTAATTTTAGACCCCTACAGGCTTTAATTTGCGTGAAAACATCATTATCTAGTAGAAAACTTTGCAACCATAACGAATTTTTTTTTTTTCTTAACTCCCAAAAGAGTACAATTGAACAATTATCATTTTGCATGGCCAATTCAAGGCTTGAAACAATCTGCCACCAAATTATTGATCCGTTACATTACATTATTATTAGACAAAATTTAAAACAAGGTGATGGGAACAATACACCTTTAAAACATGCAAGTGTAATATAAAACTTGTAAATCAATATTAAATGTAAAATAAAACATAAATTATCTAAATGAAACATAAAACTTATAAATAGAAGGTAAAATAAATAAATTAAAATAAGAGTAATAAATTAGTATATAATTAGTAAACAAACCATAAACTTGCACATATTAAATAAAACTTATAAATTAACATTATGTATAAAATAAAACATAAATTAAGTCAATAGAATATAAGACTTGTAAATAGAAGGTAAAATACGTAAACTAATGTAGGAATGATAAATTAGTGTATTATTGGTAAACAAAATAAAAACTTACAAATGTAACATAGAACTTGTAGGTTAGTGTAAATAAAACATAAATTATGGTAAAACAAAAAGGCTTTAAGTAGAAGATAAAACAAGCAAATTAAAATAAGAGTGATAAATTAGTGTATTATTAGTGAACAAAACATAAACTTCCAAATATAATGTAAAGCTTGAAAATCAAACATGAAGTATAAAATTAAACATAAATTAAGTAATTGGAACATAAAAATTGTAAATGGAAAGTAAAATAATGTAAGCATGGTAAATTAGTGTAGTACTGGTAAACAAAACAAACATTTCAAATATGTAACATAAAATTTACAAATTAACATTAAAACATAAATTTGTAGATTAAACCTAAAACCTATAAATAGAAGGCAAAATAAGTAAAATAATATAAGAGTTATTGAAAAAAAATAAAAACTTACAAATGTAAAATAAAAACTAATTATAATATAGATTACCTTATATATTTATGATTTTGTTTCTAAATTCAATAATAATAGTTTTGAGTTTGCGTAATACATGTGATGATATATGCTAAATTTTGTTAAAGAATTTTTTTTTCTCAAAATTAAAATTTGAATTTTTTTTTTCATGTTCTCAAAGCTGTTGTAAGATGAGGTGATTTTCATATTTCTAAACCTTCTTAATAGCAGCCAAATGGTCTCTAAATACAAGTAAAGCAAAGTTTAAAAGTACATGAAGTATGCATAAGACTCAAAAATTGATCCAATTTTATTGACATATCATATATGTCTAGTGTTGAGTGTTAGAAAATGTATATTTATAAAGGAGAAAATCATCATTTTACATTTCAAGTCTTACTAACACCCTTACTTTTATGTATTTAAGCTTCTTGTGATTTAATTACGTGTGTTTTATTTTAATTAAGTATTTTATGTATTTTAGGGGCATCATAGTCATTTCACAATGAACGAGAAATCATACGACAAAACGGACATCACTTTTGAACTCAGGACAGTCGAAAACCTTAGGAGGAGTATAAAAGGAAAAATGTCACTGTTGACATGTACGGTACTATTCATATGTACGGCATTGTCTACGTTACTGTTCACGACACTGTTCACATAGACGGAATGATGACGTGGCATTGACCGATGATGTGGCATTGATTGATGAGGTGTCACGATCCTGTTGGAATAAAATTCTTATGTACTGTTGATCGATGATGTGGCAGCATATCAGTGGACCAAAAATCTCGCGTACGGTATATGCATTACACAGGATTATTTTCAACAAAACCACGTCACTGTTTAAGCCGGGCCAAACCGTGTTACTGTTCAAACTGCGTGGTCAAACCGCGTACTGTTGAGTGATGACATGGCGCAATCCTGAGCGTCCGAAATGTTTTTGATCCGATGACCATTATTTACTCAATGTATCTATAAAAAGGGGGCTCTCCCCCCCTAATTTGATATCTCTGAATCTATTTTTGGGCTCCATTTTCTGTAATTTCTTCTCCATCTTGTATTTTCTACGTATTTTAATAAATTCTCATTTTGCCCCTAGTTCAATTATGAGTAGCTAATTTTCTTTCAAGCTTGGATTGAAGGTGAAGTCTCAACATGTGTCATGAGCTTTATTTGGTAAATTTATTTTCTCTTCCCCTCTAATTTTTGTGGATGTTTTGACTTCTCGTCGACAAATAATAATAATGTTGTCTAGATACCACCCTGGTTTCACCGGCTCCCTAGTACAAGGTTATTATTATTTGACACGATAAACCCTTAGCACCATATTGATTAGAGTGTGGTTCATGAGGTGTGGATTCCCCCCTCATGATTTAATTGACATTAATAAGGAATATTTAGCCCATGGTGCATGTTGATACGGATCCAGATACCCAAGTACGTCATTTCAATAGATTGCTCTTCAATTTATTCTCGCCATTTCAATTCCAATTTTAGGATAATCTAAATCACTTTCACCACAAATCCAACCACCCTCATACAAAATTAATTCTACATATAATTAAAATCTACCTCCTCGTGGGATCGACACTCGTCACCATTAATCTATTCTACAATAGATTCGTGCACTTGCGAGTTCAATAAAATTTGCACAACAAGTTTTTGGCGCCGTTGCCGGGGAGGTAAGTTATTTTAATTCGTAGAATTAAGTTTTGTGAATAATTTCTTTTATTTGTTTTCTTGTATTTTTTTTATTAAAAAAGAAAAAAACGAAAAAAAAGTGAATCTGCATTTAGAGGTAATAATTTCTTTTCTTTTTCTCTTCTTTAAAGTTTTGTAATTTAATTTTCAAGTTATTTTTCTTTGTAATTTTTGTTTATCTTATTAATTTATTTTTAGTTAATTTATTTCACGTATTTGTTTTAGTGTTTTTATAGAAAGGTTTTAACAGCGTGCTAAGGTTAGTACCGTAATTTCTCCTTCTTCTTTATTTTTATTTGTTTTGTTCCCATTTATTTATGTTCTTTGCATGCATGGTCGAAGGTCACTATTACCTAATCTTGAGCCCATAGACCTTGAATTAGAAAAAATAATGCGCACACACAAACACGTTAAAAATAAAATAGATTTGCAACAACAAGCACCACAGGAGAGGCCATTTAAGGACTACTTTAATCCCTTAGCTAATTTGAGCACATCATGCATAAGATACCCAAATGTAGCTGCTAGGAGTTTTGAACTAAAACCTAGTGTGTTAAATTGTCTCCCAACATTCTATGGCCTAGAAAATGAGGACCCATATAATCATTTGAATGATTTTCATGCTGTTTGTCAAACATTTAGATATGATAATTTTTCAGATGATGATGTTAAACTTAGACTATTCCCATTTTCTTTAAAGGATAGAGCTCGTTCATGACTCAATACATTGCCTGCTAATAGCATTACATCATGGGAACAAATGGTAACTAAATTTTTGAATAAATATTTCCCAGTGCATAAAACCAATGCTATTTGCAGGGAAATTTCAGAGTTTACCCAGAGAGAAGACGAGCAGTTTTTCGAAACATGGGAGTGATTCAATGGACTACTCTTGAAGTGTCCACATCATGGGTAAGAGAAATAGCAGCAATGCCAATACTTTTTGGAGGGATTATTGCCGAATGTGCAAGAATGGCTAATGACAACAAGTGGAGGAGAGCTAATGTCAAAAAGTGCATCAGAAATTTGGGAATTCTTTCAGCGACAAGCAGATAATTCCCAACAATGGAGTCGATCACTCAGGAATACTAAAAGAATTAAGGGAGTAAATGAGGTTCATATTGGCGAGTCAACTTCGGGAATAAAAAAAGTCAAGGAGATGGTTGAAGGTCTTTCTCGACAAATAGCATCATTAACGACTGCTAAATCAACAGAACCACATGACCATGATTCATACTCAGATCAAGCCAATGCCATAAGTGTAATGAGAAAACCATCAAATTATAACCCATACTCCAACACATATAACCCTAGATGGAGAGACCACCCCAATTTTTCATGGTCTCAAGGATTCCAACAAAATGGACCAACAGCTCCAGCTCCACCAATGCAACCAATTCCTCAAATTCCTCAAGCCTCTCAGCCACCATTTAGACTATACAATCAGAACCAGAACTACTCTCAACCCAGACCATGGGAGGATTCATTTCAAAATCTCAAGAATCTTACTCACTCCACGATTGAGCAACATAACCGCACCATTGATGGACTACGAAATGAGATGAGAGCAGGCTTCAACTCACAAGCCCAATCAGTTTCAAGCCTCGAGAAGATGGTGGGACAACTTGCTTCTTCAGTTCAGACCTTGGCAATGACTGTTGAGAAAGGTAAATTTCCAAGTCAACCAGTGCCTAATCCTACAGGAGTACATGAAGCAAGTACCAGTTCACCACAGCAGCATGGAGAGGTCAAAGCAGTCACGACCTTGCGAAAAGGAAAAGAAGTCGACAACAAAGTGGAGATGCCGGTGACAAAAGAAAATCAAATTGTACCTGTGAATGTTGAGGACTCACCATCGGAAGAGAAAGAAGAAACCAACCCACCAGAATATGTTCCTAAAGCTCCATTTCCTCAGAGGTTAGCTAAAGGAAAAAAGGGAAAATCCACAGGTGAGATTCTTGAAATTTTCAAACAGGTAAGTGTTAACATCCCTTTACTTGATGCTATAAAACAAGTTTCATCTTATGCCAAGTTTCTTAAAGACCTTTGTACTAAAAAGAGAAACATTCACGTTCAAAAGAAGGCCTTTTTAACAGAAAACGTTAGTTCTATACTCCAACACAAAATTCCTCTAAAATGCAAAGATCCAGGTTCCCCCACTATCTCATGTAGTATAGGGAATCACACAATTGAGAATACTTTGTTGGATTTAGGAGCTAGTGTAAATCTGTTACCTTACTCAGTTTTCGTGAAACTTGGACTAGGAGAATTACACCCAACTCCAGTGGTGTTACAGCTTGCAGACTAGTCAATGAAAATACCTCGTGGTATTGTGGAGGACGTTCTTATCCAGGTAGACAAGTTTTATTTTCTTGTTGATTTCATTGTAATTGACACTCAACCAATACAACATTCAAGGAAGCACATCCCCATTATTCTAGGCCGACCTTTCTTATCAACTGCGGATGCTCACATTCAATGCAGGATTGGAAATATACAGTTGTCCTTTGGCAACATGACTATGGAGCTAAACATCTTCAACATTGCCAAACAACCTCATAATGCAGATGATGAAATTGTTGATGTGGATTTAATAGACACATTAGTTGATAATACTTTTCATTCAAACCTTAGTGATGGCCATTTACAAACATGCTTAACTCACTTTGGTTTGGATTTTGATATTGACAGATCAGTCGATGAGGTCAACGCTCTACTTGACTCAACACCATTCATGGACACTAATAAATGGAAGTCAAGAATTGAACAACTAGCACCATCAGAGAAGAAACTCATCCCATCATCAGAATCACCACCGAAACTCGAGCTCAAACCATTACCCAACACTTTGGAATATACATTTTTTAGAGAAGAAAACACTCTACTGGTAATCATCTCATCATCCCTAAACGACGAACAAAAAGATAAGTTGTTGGATGTTTTAAAAGAGCACAAAGGAGCATTGGATGGATCATAGTAGACATCAAAGGTATAAACCCAGTAGACTGCATGCATTATATTCACCTTGATGAAAATGTTAAACCTACTAGGGAAATGCAACGTCGGTTAAATCCTAACATGAAAGAAGTTGTTGGAACTGAAGTCCTTAAGCTATTAGATGCATGTATCATTTATCCAATTTCTGATAGTTCATGGGTCAGTCCTGTACAAGTTGTCCTTAAAAAGTCAGGAGTCACAGTAGTTACCAATGCTGATAATGAATTAATATCAATTAGAGTAACTAAAGGATGGCGTGTATGCATTGATTATAAAAAGTTGAATTCTGTCACACGTAAAGACCATTTTCCTTTACCATTTATCGATCAAATGCTTGATAGATTGGCAGGCTATGAATTTTATTGCTTTCTAGATGGCTACTCAGGATATAATCATATTCCTATAGCACCAAAAGATCAAGAGAAAACCACTTTCACATACCCTTTTGGTACTTTTGCATATAGGAGGATGCCATTTGGATTATGTAATGCACCTGCTACATTTCAACGATGCATGTTAAGCATTTTTTCTGATATGGTTGAACGATTCCTTGAAGTATTTATGGATGATTTTTCTGTCTTTGGTGACTTGTTTGATCAATGTTTACATCATCTAACACTAGTTCTGCAGAGATGTATCGAGAAGAACTTAGTCTTAAATTGGGAGAAGTGCCATTTTATGGCAAAACAAGGTATTATTCTCGGTCACATCATTTCGAACAAAGGTATTGAAGTTGACAAAGCCAATGTGGATCTCATTTCTAATCTTTCTCCACCCAAAACAGTAAGAGAAGTAAGATCTTTCCTTGGGCATGCTGGTTTCTATAGACGTTTCATTAAAGATTTTAGCAAAGTTTCTAGACCCTTATACAATCTACTTGCTAAGGATGTACCTTTTATCTTTGATGATTCATGTCTTGTGGCATTTGAAAAATTAAAGCGGTTGTTGACATCATCACCCATCATTCAGCCCCCAAATTGGAGCTTACCATTTGAGCTCATGTGTGATGAATCAGATTATGCAGTAGGAGCAGTTTTAGGACAAATAGTTGATCGAATTCCCCATGTTATTTACTATGCTAGTATGACATTGAATGATGCACAATTGAACTATTCAACTACTGAAAAAGAAATGCTAGCAGTAGTGTTTGCATTGGAAAAATTTCGGTCTTATCTCATTGGTTGTAAAATAATTGTGTTCATAGATCATGCTGCTCTTAAATATCTTCTCACAAAGAAAGATGCAAAAGCTAGACTAATTCGTTTGGTGTTACTTTTGCAGGAGTTCGACTTGGAATTTAAAGATAAGAAAGGCACAGAGAATGTTGTGGCTGACCATCTCTCTCGTCTCCATTTTGACACAATTACAGAGCCATTAACATTGAATGAGTCATTCCCAGATGAACAATTGCTGAGTGTGGAAGGATTACCATGGTATGCTGACATCGTGAATTATCTTGTTACAAGTCAACTTCCAGAGCATTGGACCAAGCAAGACAAAGCTAAATGTTTTATGAAAATAAAGAATTTCTTTTGGGATGACCCTTATTTGTTCAAGTATTGTGCAGATCAAATTGTTAGACGATGTGTCCCAGAAGTGAAATTCAAAATATCCTTTCATTCTGCCATGAACAAGCTTGTGGAGGCCATTTCAGCGCTAAGAAAACAGCGACTAAAGTTTTACAATGTGATTTTTATTGGCCAACTATATTTCGAGATGCTTACACTTTATGTTCTTCATGTGATAGGTGTCAACGAATGAGGAGCATTACACGAAGGAATATGATGCCACTAAATCCAATTTTAGTGGTTGAGATTTTTGATGTATGGGGTATCGACTTCATGGGACCCTTCCCCCTTTCTTTTGGGCATCCATACATATTAGTTGCTGTTGACTACGTATCGAAATGGGTAGAAGCAATTCCATGTAGAACCAATGATCACAAGGTAGTGATAGGATTTTTGAAAAGTAATATTGTTTCACGCTTTGAATTCCCTCGAGCGATAATCAGTGATGGTGGTGCCCACTTTTGTAACAAAGCATTCAAAGCTCTTTTGACAAAGTATTCAATCACTCACAAAGTGGTGACCCCATATCATCCGCAAACCAGTGGCCAAGTTGAGATCTTCAATCGAGAAATAAAGCACATATTAGAAAAGACTGTAAGGCCAGATAGAAAAGATTAGTCATTAAGACTTAATGATTCATTATGGGCATATAGAACGACTTTCAAGACCCCGATTGAGATGTCACCCTACAGGCTAGTGTATGGAAAAACTTGCCACCTACCTGTGGAACTCGAGCATCGTGCATATCGGGCCATCAAGAAATTCAACTTTGACATGCAGCAAGCTAGCTCAGAAAGAAGATTACAACTGGCAGAACTTGAAGAAATTCGCAATGATGCATACGAAAATACCAAAATTTACAAGCAACGAATGAAAGTCTTTCATGACAAGCAAATTATGAGAAAATCTTTCACTCCAGGTCAGAAAGTGCTGTTATTCAATTCTCGCTTGCACCTATTCCTAGGTAAGTTACGCTCTCGATGGTCTGGCCCCTTTATTGTTCATACTGTTTTTCCACATGGGGGAATTGAAATTATGGACCTAAAGAACGGTGTCACGTTTAAAATTAATGGTCAAAGATTAAAGCCATATCTAGAGTACCAACCACATGGAGAGGACGCCGAAATAAATTTGAGTGATCCACCAGATTTGAATTGAGTTTTTTTTTTCTTTTCGGTGATTTGATTTTTTTCTTTCTTTCTTTTTATTATTCTTTTGCTAATTGAAATTATTTTTGCATAAGTGTGTTTGTTTAACCATTAAGTTTTCTCTTATCATTGTTAATCATGAGTGCCATAGCTAAACAGTTCCTCCTGGACATTCTTAAACCACTTCAACGTGTAAAATCTCATCTCAAAAGGCAGATTTGATTTTGTAAAACACATCATATTTGGGCTCTACAACCACCAGAGTTAGTATCCTATGTTAAGGATTTAGAAAGCCAACTTAGAGACATTGAGAGGAGTGTCTACAACATCCAGTTGGAGCTTGAGGTAAATTAGATAAGAGGATGATTTTAATTATCTTTTTGTGTTTTAATTTGTTTTTCTTTGTTTATGTGCTTTAGTTTGTTACCCTGGTGAAGTGGCGGATAACGGTACTCCGTGACAATCAAGTCGGTTACTTCAGTTTCTCATAATAACTAATATTCTGAGGCGAAGGTATGGACAGAAACGAGATTTTAGCAAAGCTTTACAATCGATTCCCTTTACTTCCTCAGAATGCCCTCCTTACAATCTATAAAGCTCGGTCCGAACGCATGCGATTGCTCATGAGGAATAACATACCTGCTGATATCCACTGGGTAATCGAAGCTAAAGTACGATTGGCAGGTGAGTTACCTCCAAATTTTATTGCATACATGCCTGGTTGTGGTAAAGAAAATTATGCAAGAAAACAAAGAGCTCGAATAATTTCGGTTGCTTGTCATAAATGTGCCAGAATGAGATGCAATAAAAACCCATGTTCTTTAGGAATGATGTCTGATAACAGGGAAGATAATATTCAATTCATTAGGGATGGCTTGAATAGGGAGTCATTGGATGATATCCTTTTGTCTCTTGAAACGTATCCCAGTGGATATGTGCAAGGAGCGATTCTCCAGTTATGGCCATTATTCTAGAAAGAGCATGCACGATATAGTCTCGGGAATCTGACTATAAACGACCATGTTTGCCAGTTTATAAGAAAACTGGATGGGAAGCCTATCCTCGACCCATAGAGGGCGTTCAAGCCATTTCTGGACGTAAAACCAGAGGAAGATGTGAGCCACAGTTGCAACTACCTGTAAATATCCTTTTACTTCACTGTTATTTTATCTCATTGTTGTTTTATCATTTGCATTATTGTCTTTAATAATTTTATTTTATTATTTTTTTTACTGTTTACTTTTTGACTCTCGAGCCATGTGCTTTACACGTTATTTGACACTGACATGCTATCTCATACACAGCCGTGACCCACTGTCATCAAGATTCTTAAATATGATTTTTTGTCAAGCACTCACAAATTGTTTTTTAGAAGTATCCCAATGGCAGCTACTCCCAATAGACAATTCAAGAACATTTGTGTGCTTTCTAGATTTAACTATGGCAAACATAAAGAGTTTGTTGAGGCAGCCATAGATCTTGGTCGAAGCATAGCAGAGAGAAAATTACACTTGGTGTATGGAGGAAGTAACCGAGGGTTATCAAAATTGGTCTCAGAAGCTACTTTTGTCAGAGGAAGCCAAGTGTTAGGCATCATCCCAAGAGCCCTAAAACCTTTGGGCAGTTTGTCTGACTCACCGACTGGAGAAGAGTTAGTTGTCTCAGGTATGCAAGAAAGAATAACTGAAATGCTTAATCATGCTTATGCTTTTATTTTCCTTCCAGGAGATCTTACCATCGGTTTGTTAAATGTCAATAACTTTTATGATGGCTTCATCGCATTTCTTAACCATGCAATAAAAAACTATTTCATTCCTTCCAATGCGAAAAAGCTTTTTATTTGTGCTTACACTGCTAATGAGCTACTTGATATGTTACAAGCTTATAGACCGGAGCCAGACCCATGGACCTTTGTGTTGGAGCGTCTAAGTAATGATGGTAACAGTAGCCGCAGTAAGAAGTACAAATTAGATTTAACTCTCCGCTTGTAAATATTTTCTTCTGTGTTGCACCACCCAGGTGATGTCTTCTAAACTCTATTTCTTTCCTTTAAAATATTGAGGACAATGTTTCGTTCTGGTTGGGGGGAGGGAATAGTCGACAATTGTGGAATCTTGGTTAATTTTTTCTGATTTTTTGTTGTAGAAACTAACTGTTGCTAACTTTTTGTGTTGAAGATGGCTGAATATGGAGTGTAGTGACTCTAGAAACACATCTTCATCGTTTGAAAAAAATAAAAAAAAAATAAAAAAAATTCAGACATTTTCTTTTTCTTTATTAAGATTTGATATTCATTTTTCTTCTTCTTTTTAATTTCTCCTTTATAAATATACATTTTCAAATTTTTGAGTCGAAGATGGCGGAATATGGAGTGTAGTGCCTTTAGAAACGCATCTTCTTAGTTAAACAAAAAAAAAATTGTGTGATTTATTTTAACATTGTATGACATGATGAATTTTAAATTTTAGTATTTGTATTATCTTTGGTCTTAAGTAATGTTACGCTATGTTTGCTACTCTACATGTTGATGTCGGAGACAAAAATGAGTTGCTTGAAGGAATGAACATGTCATAATAAGTACCAAGTGAGTTCTTGAGCCTATCATTTTTCTTGGAGAGTAACTATTTTGCCCATTCTTTATACAGCTTAGCAGTTTATTATTTTATACACGATCTCTAGATTTCTTTTGAGTTAACCCTTAAAAAAAATTGTAAAATTAAAAAAAAAAAAGAAAAAGAAAAAATGTATGTTGCTACATTTGGAGGCCCATCTAACTAGTAGATATGGAAGACTATTTAGAGCCCTAAAAGACGATGGAAATGCCATCTTTGATCCGTTTGAGCCTTTCTAGCCATCCCTTTTATGAAATATCCATAGTTAACCCTTTTGAACCTTTTAAAAAAAAAAATCTTTTCTTTGTCAAACTTATCATCTTGACCCACTCCGATTTGGAGTATTACCCGATATCTTACAAGTTTCATCACCTATTTATATTTGAGAAAAATATAAATAATTATTTTGTTCAGTGAAGTTATGCCAAACAAAAGCAAAAAAAAAAATTGTTGTTTCAAAAATAAAAATAACAATAATAGGTGAAATCCACCTTGCAACTTCCAAAAAAAAAAATCTCTACATTTTTCTCAAACATACACTTTGTTTTCCTTATTTCCCCTCCTTTGTTAGCCATGTCCCTAGCCTACGTTACGTTCTAATAAAAGTCCTTCTTGATTTTAGGGAACTATAGTCTGAAGTAAAAGCTAGTTATATGGGCTAAAAAGATGTAGTGATGCATAAAAAAAATAAATAAATAAATTGGGTTGACTAGCATTTTTATTTGACTTGAGATCTTATTATTTCTAAGCTGAGGGCATATTTCTTTCATCTTGGTGAGAGCATGTGATATCACTTCTTTATTATTTTCTCTCAATTACCATTCATTGGAGTGACTATTTTTATTGGGTTTAATTTCTTTGTGAGAGTGTCACTACCTCCAGTGAGATTTTGGGTTTTGACATGTCATTCTTGAAAGTAGTTATGACAAAGTCTACTGGGCTGATTCATGTAGATGGTTGATGTGGGTGTGATGTTTCTTTAGACTGGAGATAATGCTTATACTTTTATTTGATTGTTATCATTAGTTTGATTGAATAAACACGAGTGTTTAAAAAAAAATTATTTTGGATTTGAATTTTGTTTTCGCTTTATTTGCTAGGGACTAGCAATAAGCTGGTTGGGGGGTGTGTTGAGTGTTAGAAAATGTATATTTATAAAGGAGAAAATCATCATTTTACATTTCAAGTCTTACTAACACCCTTACTTTTATGTATTTAAGCTTCTTGTGATTTAATTACGTGTGTTTTATTTTAATTAAGTATTTTATGTATTTTAGGGGCATCATAGTCATTTCACAATGAACGAGAAATCATACGGCAGAACGGACATCACTTTTGAGCTCAGGACAGTCGAAAACCTTAGTTCACATAGACAGAACGATGATGTGGCATTGACTGATGATGTGGCATTGATTGATGAGGTGTCACGATCCTGTTGGAATAAAATTCTTATGTACTGTTGATCGATGACGTGGCAGCATATCAGTGGACCAAAAATCTCGCGTACGGTATATGCATTATACAGGATTATTTTCAACCAAACCGCATCACTGTTCAAGCCGGGTCAAACCGTGTTACTGTTCAAACCGCGCGGTCAAACCGCGTACTATTGACTGATGACGTGGCGCAATGCTGAGCGTCCGAAATGTTTTTGATCTGATGACCATGATTTACTCAATGTATCTATAAAAAGGGAGCTCTCCGCCCTAATTTGATATCTCTGAATCCATTTTTGGGCTCCATTTTCTGTAATTCCTTCTCCATCTTGTATTTTATACATATTTTAATAAATTCCCATTTTGCCCCTAGTTTAATTATGAGTAGCTAATTTTCTTTCAAGCTTGGGTTGAAGGTGAAGTCTCAACATGTGTCATGGGCTTTATTTGGTAAATTTATTTTCTCTTCCCCTCTAAGTTTTGTGGATGTTTTGACTTCTCGTCGACAAATAATAATAATCTTGTCTAGATACCACCTTGGTTTCACCGGCTCCCTAGTACAAGGTTATTATTATTTGGCACGATAAGCCCTTAGCACCATATTGATTAGAGTGTGGTTCATGAGGTGTGGATTCCCCCCTCATGATTTAATTGACATTAATAAGGAATATTTAGCCCATGGTGCATGTTGATACAGATCTAGATACCCAAGTACGTCATTTCAATAGATTTCTCTTCAATTTATTCTCGTCATTTCAATTCCAATTTTAGGATAATCTAAATCACTTTCACCATAAATCCAACCACCCTCATACAAAATTAATTCTACGTATAATTAAAATCTACCTCCTCGTGGGATCGACACTCGTCACCATTAATCTATTCTACAATAGATTCGTGCACTTGCGAGTTCAATAAAATTTGCACAACATCTAGTAACCTAATTTTTTTTAAAAAACTTTGGTTTGATTCACATCAAGATAAATAATTTTGTTTAATTGACTTGTATAGTAAATAAATACTATGATAGAAAATGAGAAAAAAAAAGTTTATAGATTTCCCAGAACGAATATAAAATTTATGATTAAATCAATTCAATAAAATCAATTCCAATTGTTTTCGCTATAATTTTTTTTTCAGTTGATGAATGATTCTTTTCTTTTTTTAATTAAAGTAAATGAATAAACTATATTTTTACCTAAAATTCTGTAAAAGCCATGTTAAGGTATGTTTTTAATTATTTTAGTAGTTAATAGTCAGGTCATTGTATGACATTACATTTGATGTTTATTTATAATTTTTATGTTGTTTTTATAAGTGTTTGTTATGTTTGTAATATTTTTTTGTAAAAAAATTCTACCACCTTTGTATTAATTTATTTGTTTTATTTTCTACTTACTAGTCTTTTGTGTAATTTACAAAATTTATGTTTTTTATGATATTAATGCCATAATTTTAATAATGACATCATAGGATTTTCCTAAGTGATTATTGATAACTCTAGGAAATGAGAGTTATTACATCAATTCTAGACTTGAATCAAGGTCACTTAGAGAACAAATAAGGTGTTTTTATTACATTTTGGGTACCTTTTGCATAAACATTCATTTTAGTTGAGTTTTAATAAGTTTTGATTGAATCATAGTAATTTGTGCTAAAAACAGGTTTTAAATTTTAGGTTTTAAATTCGTGAGAGGATGTTGAGGCATTAGAAGAGCAAGAGGAGGAAGGAAGATGGCCACAAAAGAAGTAAAGCACAATCGGGAATAAAACAGTGTTGTAGCAGCTGTTAGAGCAACCAGTGCTGTAGCAATATGGGAGCAATGCGGAAGAGAACTTAGGCACAAGTCAGCAATAAAATCGCGATCTGCATGTTTCCTAATTCAAACATATGCACTCTCATGGGCTTTGGTTTTAACCTAATTTGCAATATAAAAAGGAGGCGTGCACCACATAGAAAGGCGGCAATGAATTATCATTAGAAATAATTACAAAGGCAAGAAGAAGGAGATCAAGATTTGAGAGTGCAAATCGGAAACAAAAGAAGAGAGCCGTGCAAAATTATTTGCCTTTCATCGTGCTCAACTTATATTTTCTCTTTTTCCTTGAATTGTTGGGATGTATTCCGAGTTCAATATATTTGTGTTTATTTTTCTCATCCAGATTATAAACTAAATTTACTTGTGGTTGAGTGACAAATAATCCAATGGGTTCTTGACTGTTCTTTTATGTTGTTATGGTTATGCTGTAGCATTATACTCTAGTAGTTTTTATGAATACAACTGTTATTTCGGTTGACCACCCATTTAATAGTTTCAGTTAAGATAGAGCAGCAAAAGGGCATGTCTTAGCGGACATTATTAGAGTATTACTTGTTCTTAAGTCGAGTTTCCTAGATTAGGTTATCTTGAATCCCATAAGGGCAATACTTGAAGTTAAGATTTGTGACACTCTAGACATAGGTGTTCACCTTGTAGGGTAGAGAGATTAAAGGTTATAATGACATACCATAAATATATGAGCAACTGGTCATTGTTAGTAGATTTAAAGGTATGAGATTTCCAACATGCGATAGCTGCGGATGCAGATTTATTCTACCCATTGCTGCAACACTTATTGTAACAATCAAAAGCTAATTTGGTAAACAACAGTCACCCCATTAGGAGAGTTTGATCATTCAACTACTATATTCTCAATTGAATCTTAGACACATTTAACTTAGTTTATTTCATTACAGTATTGTTTTATTTTCATCTCTCACAATTATTAGTTACATAGAATTATTCGACAATTGTTTGTTTCGGTCCTTAATTGATTTGCATTATTGTGATTTGCTTTAGCATTTTGAGTAACATCAATCCCTGTGGAGACGATCTTGAATACTTATCACTTTATTACTTGTTGTGTATACTTGCACATTGGCATTGATAATAATTGCTTATAGAAATCTGCCAACAAGTTTTTGGCGCCGTTGCCGGGGATTGATTGTTTATTTTCGAAGTGTGAAGTAAATCTTGATAGCGCCAAATCTGATTTGATTTATTCTATTTCTTGGAAGATCGGTGCATGCATGCGCAAAGACAGATCTGTGGTATTCCAACTCGATCCTGAGATTGAAAGGACTATTAGGAGATTGCGAAGAGAACAAAGGAACTTAGAAATTGCTTCAAGCATGAATAATTTACAAGATGCAGGAAATTTGAATCCTCTCAGGCCCTTACAACCAGTGAACATTCAAGAAGAGCAGAATGACCATGCTAACGGGAGACAGCCAGGCAATAACAATATTATTTACATGGCTGATGACAAAGACAGAGCTATAAGAGACTATGCTGTGCTAACTCCTCAAGTTGTACATCCTGGCATCATTAGACCTGAAGTAGACGCTGCCAATTTTGAGTTGAAGCCAGTGATGTTTCAAATGTTACAAACAGTTGGGCAATTCAACGGATTGCCAAATGAAGATCCTCATCTCTATCTTAAATTGTTCTTGGAGGTAAGTGATGCTTTCAAGATTGCTGGAGCAACACAAGATGCCTTAAGGCTGCGGCTTTTCCCTTATTCCTTAAGAGATCGAGCAAGAGCATGGTTAAATTCATTACCATCTGATTCCATCACTACATGGAATGAATTGGCTGATAAATTCTTAATGAAATATTTCCCACCGACAAAAAATACAAAGTTGAGGAATGAGATTACTTCATTCCATCAACTTGAAGATGAAAGTTTGTACGAGGCTTGGGAAAGATTCAAGGAATTGCTCAGAAGGTGCCCTCACCATGGTATCCCTTGTTGCATTCAATTGGAAACTTTCTACAATGGGTTGAATCCGAGTACTAGGTTATTGGTGGATGCTTCAGCAAATGGAGCTCTATTATCCAAATCTTACACTGAAGCCTATGAAATTCTGGAGAGAATTGCCAACAATAATTACTAGTGGCCTTCAGCCAGGCAGCCAACAGCAAGAGGATCAGCAGGGGTACATAACATTGATGCAATTACAGCCTTATCAGCACAAGTGACTTCATTGACTAGCATGGTAAAGGCCATGACATCTGCTCCAGCAACAGTAAAGCAAGTTACTGAACTTTCTTGTGTCTACTGTGGTGAAGAACATGATTTTGATAATTGTCCTGGAAATCCAGCCTCATTAAACTATGTGGGTAACTTCAATCGACAACCTCAGAACAACCCATATTCAAATACTTACAACCCAGGCTGGAAACAACACCCAAATTTCTCATGGAGCAATCAAAATCGAAATGCTCCAGCATTGAATGGACTAAGTAGAAATATACAACCACCTGGTTTTCATCAGCAAAGTCAAGGGCAAAAGCATATTAGTCAGGATCCAATCACTTCACTGGAAACACTGATTAAGGAGTATATTGCAAAGAATGATGCAATTGTGCAAAGTCAAGCTGTATCTTTGAGAAACCTTGAGAACCAAATGGGACAACTAGCTACAGCAATGAGCAACAGAACTCAAGGAAGTCTACCTAGCAACACAGAAGACCCTAGGAGAGAGAGCAAAGAACACTGCAAAGTAATTAGTTTGAGATTTGGAAAGAATGTTGATATCCCAGTTGAGGTGACAAAAAATGGGATGGAATGCAATTCAGTACAAAAACCAACTCAAAAGAGAAGCCTGTTACAGCAAACTCCTCTTCAAGACACAGGATACATGGGGCAAGCTACAGCAACTACAGAGGAAATTCAACCAGAACATGCTGACAAAGAAGTTACAACACCAGTAGTTACAACTTGCACCAAATCAAACAAACAAAGTTTGATATCCCCTGAAGTTACCCAGCAGTTCAGACATCCACCACCTTTCCCACAAAGGTTCCAGAAGCAAAAACAAGACAAGCAGTTCAGCAAATTCCTGGAAGTGCTGAAATAATTGCACATAAACATACCTTTTGTGGAAGCTCTGGAGCAAATGCCAAATTATGTTAAATTTCTAAAAGATATCTTGGCACGAAAAAGAAGGCTGGGAGAGTTTGAAACTGTTGCTTTAACACAGGAAAGCAGTCATATGCTCCAGAGTAAAATTCCCACAAAATTGAAAGATCCAGGGAGTTTTACAATACATTGTTCTATAGGAACTAGATATGCTGGCAGAGCACTTTGTGACTTGGGAGCTAGTATTAATCTGATGCCATTATCTGTATTTAAGCAACTGGGAGTAGGGGAGTGCAGACCAACAACAGTCACTCTGCAATTAGCTGACAGATCTCGTGCATACCCTGAAGGAAAGATAGAGGATGTATTGGTGAAGGTTGACAAATTCATATTTCCAGTGGATTTCATTGTGTTGGACTTTGAAGCCGACAAAGAAGTACCCATTATACTTGGAAGACTTTTTCTAGCAACTAGAAAAACTCTGATAGATGTACAGAAAGTAGAGCTCACCATGAGAGTGAATGATCAGCAAGTCACATTTAATGTGCTAGAGGCTATGAGGAACTCTGATGAAGTAGAAGATTGCAATTTCCTAAGTGTAGTGGATCTTGTTGTAGCAGACAGAATGGACAGATGCTGCAGTAATGTACTTGACAAAGTCATCACCTTTGAGGATGTTGAAGAGGAAGATGTTGCAGCAATTCAAACAGATTAGATGGACAAACAGCAATTTGATAGGCACAACAAGTTTATTGAACACCTGAATCTTTCAGACAGGGAAGTAAAAACAACTTTACCATCTATTAAATCACCTCATAGTTTTGAATTAAAACTGTTACCTTCACATTTAAAATATACTTATCTTGGTCAAAACAACACACTCCCTGTAATCATTTCTTCTACTTTGGATACAGGTCAAGAACAGAGTTTAGTAGATTTGCTGGGAAAATACAGAAGAGCAATTGGATGGACCATGGCAGATATAAAGGGGATAAGCCCATCCATATGTATGCATAAAATCCTGTTAGAGGATTGTTCCAGCAATTCGGTGGAGCACCAGAGAAGGCTGAATCCTATTTTGAAAGAAGTGGTGAAGAAGGAAATCATCAAATGGCTAGATGCTGGAATCATATACCCAATATCAGACAGTTCATGGGTAAGCCCAGTTCAATGTGTTCCAAAGAAAGGAGAGATAACAGTAATGGCTAATGAGAAGAATGAACTTATTCCTACAAGGACAGTGACTGGATGGAGAGTGTGTATGGATTACAAGAAGCTCAACAAAGTCACAAGGAAAGACCATTTCCCACTTCCATTCATAGATCAGATGTTGGACAGACTTGCTGGAAAACAGTACTACTGTTTCTTAGATGGGTATTCAGGCTACAACCAGATTGCTATAGCTCCAGAGGACCAAGAGAAGACTACATTTACTTGTCCTTATGGAACATTTTCCTTTAGAAGAATGCCATTTGGGCTATGCAATGCTCCAGCAACTTTTCAGAGATGCATGATGTCTATATTTTCTGAAATGGTAGAGTAAACTTTGGAAGTTTTCATGGATGACTTCTCAGTTTTTGGAGAAACATACAATGATTGTTTACACAACTTGGAAGAAGTTCTTAAAAGATGTGAGATGACCAACTTAGTACTCAATTGGGAAAAGTGCCATTTCATGGTGCAAGAAGGAATAATGCTGGGTCACAAGATATCCAAGGATGGTATTGAGGTAGATAAAGCCAAGATAGAGGTAATAGATAAACTGCCACCTCCAACTTCAGTAAAGGGTGTTAGGAGTTTTTGGGTCATGCTGGATTCTACAGAAGATTCATTAAGGATTTCTCCAAGGTAGCTAAGCCTTTGTGTTCATTGCTGGAGCATGACAAACCATTTCACTTTGACACAGAGTGCCTTAAAGCATTTGGAGAACTAAAGAAAGCTCTGATCACCTGCTTCTCCAAAGGTTATATCTCCGCATTGGACTTTACCATTTGAATTGATGTGTGATGCTAGTGATCATTCCGTAGGGCGATTGGGGCAAAAGAAAGGATAAGGTTTTTCATTCCATATACTATGCAAACAAAACGCTCACTCCAACTCGAATCAATTACACCACTACGAGAGAAAGAGTTGCTAGCAAAGAGTTTTTGCTTTTGACAAATTGAGAGCTTACTTGGTAGGCACTAAAGTAATCACATACGTACTATGTAGCCATCAAATATTTAATTTCAAAGAAGGATGCCAAACCAAGATTAATCAGATGGATCTTATTGCTTCAAGAATTTGATTTGGAAATTAAAGATAGAAAGGGGACTGAGAATCAAGTGGCAGACCACTTGTCACGGTTGGAAGCAGACACTAATACATTGACAAGGAAGGGCATCACCGAAACTTTTCCTGATGAATAGTTGTTGGCAATACAGCAAGCACAGATGCTGCAACAATCAGAATCTCCATGGTATGCAGACTTTGCTAACTACTTAGTAAGTGGGTTGCTACCACCTGAGCTGAAGTTTCAAGAGAAAAAGAAATTCCTTCATGATGTTAGAAGTTATCAGTGGGATGACCCACATTTATATAAGCTATGCTCAGATCAAGTAATAAGAAGATGTGTTGCAGCAGAAGAAATACCTCAAATACTGGAGTCATGTCATGCTGCAACATATGGAGGACATTTTGGTGGTCACAGAACAACTGTCAAAGTTATGCAATCAGGTTATTATTGGCCCACTATCTTTAAAGATGCTTATGAATTTGTTAAATGTTGTGACATGTGTCAAAGGACAGGGAACATAACTAGCAGACATGAGATGCCATTGACTAACATACTGGAAGTGGAAGTTTTTGATGTTTGGGGAATAGATTTCATGGGACCTTTTCCCCAATCCTTTGGGAACTTATATATCCTTGTTGCTGTAGATTATGTCTCCAAGTGGGTAGAAGCTGCAACATTACCTACCAATGATGCTAAAACAGTGGTGACTTTTCTTCAAAAAAATGTTTTCTCCAGGTTTGGCACTCCTAGAGCAATTATTAGTGATGAAGGCACACATTTTTGCAACAAAATCTTTGCTGCAGCAATGATGAAATATGGAGTCAGACACAAGATAACAACAACATATCACCCACAATCCAATGGTCATGCTGAAGTGTCCAACAGAGAAATTAAAAAGATCTTAGAAAAAGTGGTGAACCCAACAAGGAAGGATTGGTCTTTACATTTGCATTACTCTCTATGGGCCTACAGAACAGCGTACAAAACTCCACTCGGCATGTCTCCTTACCGAATTGTTTATGGAAAAGCGTGTCATTTGCCACTAGAGCTAGAGCACAAAGCCCATTGGGCGCTGAAGAAATTAAATTGGGATATGCATGCTGCAGCAGAGCAAAGGAAACTTCAACTTTGTGAGCTTGATGAATTACGGCTGTTTTCATATGAAAATGCAAGAATCTATAAAGAGAGAACAAAACACTGGCACGACAAGCATATTCAACACAAAAAGTTCACCCCTGGTCAATTAGTGTTACTCCACAATACAAGAATAAGATTATTTCCAAGAAAGCTCAAGTCAAGATGGTCTGGCCCGTTTAAATTGTTAAAATCTTACCCTCATGGAGCTGTTGATCTTCTAGATGAACAAACAGGCCACGAGTTCAAGGTTAATGGACACAGGGTTAAGCATTACATACATCCAGCAGCAGAATGTTCCAAGGAGGTGTTACTCCTTAAAGAACCTAGCTATTGAACAACGAAGGAAGGTCAGGCTGAAAGACCTTAAATCAAGCGCTTCATGGGAGGCAGCCCATTGAGGAGATAGCCACTTCAAACCAAGTTTGATATCCTTTGGTTTTGTAGATAGCTTTCCCTCTTTACCATCTTATTTAATTTTTGTTTTTCTATGATTAGCCCTTATTTTCATCCATTTACATTATTACATTCTTTACTTTCACTTTAATTTGCTATATCTATTTCTTTTAATAAATTTTAGACTTAATTTTAGTAAGTGTGATAATTGAATTTCATATTGACAAGTGAGAGTGAATGGTGGCAGAATTCAGAGGCGAACCACGTGTCAGAAGCTTTTAGTGGGGAGTATGTATCCGTTGTTAGAATAAGCGAATGGGTGCTGCAGCAGCTAATTTTACCGTTACAGTAAATTAAAAGCTGGAGCCTTTCACCTACCGTTGGAGATAAAATCGTGACAGATGGATGCACGGATATGGATAGAAAATTGAGGAAACAAATCTTCGAAATTAAAGCTTTAATTTCATTGGCCGATAATTTTGGGGATATGCACATTTAATTCAAATATTTTATTCCCTCAATTATCTCTAGTTACCGTATTTATCTTCAAATTAAAGTTCATTATAAAAAGGAGTCACTGTGCTTAGTGCTCTACGCCACTATTCCCCATCTCCTTCGCAAAGACAACTCTAAAATCGTGACAGATGGATGCACGGATATGGATAGAAAATTGAGGAAACAAATCTCCGAAATTAAAGCTTTAATTTCATTGGCCGATAATTTTGGGGATATGCACATTTAATTCAAATATTTTATTCCCTCAATTATCTCTAGTTATCGTATTTATCTTCAAATTAAAGTCCATTATAAAAAGGAGTCACTGTGCTTAGTGCTCTACGCCACTATTCCCCATCTCCTTCGCAAAGACAACTCTAAAACTTCTTAAACTTTTTTTCTCTTTTTATTCTCGGGAACAGTAGCTTCAATTTGTTACTGCTATAGCTATGCCGAGATACAAGAAAACAGCCAACCGTCTTAAAGATCCGTCACGATTCCAGAGTTACCACACTGAAGAAAAATATGAAGAATTCACAGAGCCGCGTCGGATTCTGGAAGAAAAAGGGTTTCAATTTCCAGACCAACTCACGGGAATTGTGCAAACCATTCATAATGCTGTAGCAAAGCGAGGATGGTTAGAGTTTTGTAACCACCCTCGAGATCCTGTGTTGCCTGTAGTCAAAGAATTTTACGCCAATTTGGTAAGCCCTGATCAGCACAATATTTGGGTAAGAAATACACTTGTCCCATTAGACTCTCGTGTCATCAATGCTTTCTATAACTTACCTGTTGAAATTGCCTGTGAGTATGCTAAGTTGCGTGATAAGTTGACCTCGAAAAAGTGGAACACCATTTTCAAAACTCTTACCATCGAAGGGGCATCATGGGTTAACGAGGAAGGGCATGTAGTTAATAGGATAGATTTGAAACCTATTGCTAAGGTGTGGGTGAAATTTCTGGCTTATGCCCACCACTCACACTACTACAGTTTCGCAAGAAAGGTTGGTCTTGTTATATGTCATAGTTCGAGGACTTCCTATAAATGTCGGTAGCATCATTGCACAAGAAATCCGAGATTGTGCAGTCAAAACTCACCGAACTGCTGCCTTGCTATTTCCCTCTCTTGTCACTAGCATTTGTGTAGTTTCAAGTGTTCGTCTTGACGCCAGAGATGAATATGTAAAAAATGATGGTGCCTTTACGGCACGTACCATTGAGAGAGTTGCTGGTGAGAGTGCTGGAACAACCACTGAACCAGCTGTTGTCACTGGAGCAAGACGATCTATTGGTTTAGAATAGACTATCCAGGCACTCAGCAATAGTATAACTCAATGTGTAGAAGCTAAACAGAGGGAAAATGGTCGATTTTGGAGCTATCTACAGCACCTGGATAACCAACTACACCAATTTGCTCTGTACATGAAACGCACTCACCGAAACTTCCTTGATGTACTGCTCCAGCAGTTTAATTTTGACACCAACACCACAAAGCTCCAAAGAAAGAGCTGAAGAAGCCACCGCCTGATGAACCAAAGAGAGGAAGCCACACCGAGCCACAAGCAACGAACAAGACTCGTAAGAGGTGGAACCATCTGACCCACCTGAGGACGAAGGTGACAAGTCTGAGACTGATAGCTCACCCTCAGAGGCAAAAGACAACTCAGAAAAAGAAAGTGAGGAACCAACCATCCCAGCTCAACCCAAAACCAGAAAAAAACACATTATTCAAGAAGAAGAGTAAGAGGAAGGATAAGGGTAAAGCTAAATTGGCAACCCCTCCAGCCTCTGAAGATGAGATGGAGCAAGTCGATGCTGAGCTGGCTGCTGCAGCAGCCAGAGCTATGCTTACATTTGAGCAAGCCAAGCAACTACTTGCGGTTATTGCTACCATCACCGCTGAGGGCCAGGCAGCTGATGCATTGACCCTAAAGCCTCCATAGCAAACTCCTAGCCACCTTATCCACTCGCACTACCCAAGACAATCCAAAGAAACGAAAAGGCAAGATGCGTGTATCACACAAAAACCCCCCAGCCACCACTCCTCTCACCACTCACCAATGAAAAAAAAAAGACAAAGACATTGCCAGCCACCTCCCCCAAAGCTTCACCAAAGGATAAGCTGCGCAGTGCATCCAAGAAGCGCTGATGAGCAACATGTCATGTGCTGCAGTCCCCACCCCAGGGGAGTACTCTTTCTTTACTAGTTCATTTTGTTTTTAAAAAAAAGGATTTTATTGTTTGTCAATTTGTGAGCTGTTGTTATGTATGCTTGTGAGGACACAACATCTCTCAAGTTTGGGGGGGTTGTTGCTGATTGCATGTGATTTATGTATGTGTTTATGTCTGTGTTGTGTGAAGCTCTGTTATCTGTTATTTGTGTATGGATTTGAAAACCTAATGAAGATAAATTGAGTGTTATTCAGTATTTATGAGAACGCCAAGTAGAGATAGTTATAGATAGAAGTGAAATTTTGTCCCAACACGTAGACTTTAGTTGAGTTGTATGAGACTGCTAGAGCAGAGCCAAAAGAATAGAAAATATCTTAAGTTTGAAGGGAGAAGCAAGTTGATTTACTGTGATTTTATGCAATAAAACTCTGCTCCAATGGCTTAAGTTGCTGAATAACCAGATCTGAATATGTACCCCATATGCAGAATTGTGTAAAAGGTAGCGAGAGTTATTAGCAATGCTGTAGCAAGTGAAAAAAAAAAATCCTCTGTCTAAGGCAGTGAGTAGCCAGGTCTGTTCATGAACCCCATGTTCAGCCTTGAGTAAAAGATACCTTTAGATAAGATTATATCACAGATATTGCTGCAACAACTCTGATCTGGGCATGGTTTGAGTAATTGGGTGTCATCATTACAAGTGATTGACATTCACATGAAAGATAAATGTTACAGTGAGGAAGTTGATTACTCCCCAGTTTATCAATGTTAAAACAATCACAGTTTGAATATGTGAAATTTATGCTACCCTTTGTTTATCACTGCTGAAATTTTTGCAGTCCTTTGGTGATGTTACAGCATATCTGGAATTCAATCAAAGGAAGCACACACTCACTATGGACAGAAAGAAGCTTAAGTCTAGAACTGATTTACTATGGGCATTTTGAATGATTAGGATGGTGATCTGAAGGTGGAAGAATCCTTGCAATTTTGATAAAAGAGCTTAAGTTGTGTGCATATTTGTTTGCGGGGAATGTTAGTATGTGTCATTACTTGAGGGCAAGTAATGGTTTAAGTTTGGGGGTGTGATAACTCTAGGAAATGGGAGTTATTACATCAATTCTAGACTTGAATCAAGGTCACTTAGAGAACAAATAAGGTGTTTTTATTACATTTTGGGTACCTTTTGCATAAACATTCATTTTAGTTGAGTTTTAATAAGTTTTGATTGGATCAGAGTAATTTGTGCTAAAAACAGGTTTTAAATTGTAGGTTTTAAATTCGTGAGAGGATGTTGAGGCATTAGAAGAGCAAGAGGAGGAAGGAAGATGGCCACAAAAGAAGTAAAGCACAATCGAATAAAAATAAAGTTGTAGCAAACATTAGAGCAACCAAAGTCTTTAGAGCAATATGGGAGCAATGCGGAAGAGAACTTAGGCACAAGTCAGCAATAAAATCGCGATCTGCATGTTTCCTAATTCAAACATATGCACGCTCATGGGCTTTGGTTTTAACCTAATTTGCAATATAAAAAGAAGGCGTGCACCACATAGAAAGGCGGTAAGGAATTATCATCAGAAATAATTACAAAGGCAAGAAGAAGGAGATCAAGATTTGAGAGTGCAAATCAGAAACAAAAGAAGAGAGCCGTGCAGAATTATTTGCCTTTCATCGTGCTCAACTTATATTTTCTCTTTTTCCTTGAATTGTTGGGATGTATTTCGAGTTCAATATATTTGTGTTTATTTTTCTCATCCAGATTATGAGCTAAATTTACTTGTGGTTGAGTGACAAATAATCCAATGGGTTCTTGACTATTCTTTTATGTTGTTATGGTAATGTTGTAGCATTATACTCTAGTAGTTTTTATGAATACAACTGTTATTTCGGTTGACCACCCATTTAATAGTTTCAGTTAAGATAGAGCAGCAAAAGCGCATGTCTTAGCGGACATTATTAGAGTATTACTTGTTCTTAAGTCGAGTTTCCTGGATTAGGTTATCTTGAATCCCATAAGGGCAATACTTGAAGTTAAGATTTGTGACACTCTAGACATAGGTGTTCACCTTGTAGGGTAGAGAGATTAAAGGTTATAATGCCATACCATAAATATATGAGCAACTGGTCATTGTTAGTAGATTTAAAGGTATGAGATTTCCAACATGCGATAAGCCAAGGATGCAGATTTATTCTACCCATTCTTTGCAAAGACTTATTGTAACAATCAAAAGCTAATTTGGTAAACAACAAATACCCCATTAGAGAGTTTGATCATTCAACTACTATATTCTCAATTGAATCTTAGACACATTTAACTTAGTTTATTTCATTACAGTATTGTTTTATTTTCATCTCTCACAATTATTAGTTACATAGAATTATTCGACAATTGTTTGTTTCGGTCCTTAATTGATTTGCATTATTGTGATTTGCTTTAGCATTTTGAGTAACATCAATCCCTGTGGAGATGATCTTAAATACTCATCACTTTATTACTTGTTGTGTATACTTGCACATTGGCATTGATAATAATTGCTTATAGAAATCTACCAACAATTATACTACTAAATGTGTACTTTTCATGGATTCAACCAATAGAAATCAACAATTATGTAATGTAGCATTGTAACCTACAGTAACTTGTAATTACATAGGAATTAATAATTAATTAATAATTAAAAGTTATCAATACATGTAATTACAATTACCTATGGATAGCACAGAGAACGTTTATGTTTGAAGCCAAACACTTAAATGGGAGAGGCTTAAATAAATTAACCATTAAAATTTCTTCATCTTTCAATTTTAAAGATATTTAAATTTATAAAATATTATATGCACTTTACACTTCAATATCTGTCCATGACAAATCGAACCAAATTTGAAATACCTTATATTCAGGCAAAAAAAAGAAAAGAAAAACAATAAATTTTGATAAATTAATAATAAAATACAAGTTTCTTGCCTTGATTTGGATGAATAATTTGAGAAAATATATAGCTACAGCTGAAGTGGGTAGTGAATTATAAAAAGTTGAATTGTTATTAATATGGGATGGCAATTTTGCGGTTTAAGTGAAATGGTAATTTTGTATTTTTTGAAATATGTCAGTAGGGGACTCTTTGAACCCACCAAATTCATCTTTACACTCATTTTAAAAAAATAAATTCATTGCTAAAAATTTAAAATCTCAAAATTATCCTTTACTAATTTATCTCCCTCTACCTCATGATTGCATAGTCTCTCACTACTTTCACGTCTTGTAAACTAAACTGTAATTTTGCTCTCTTTTGATTTTTTTTTCTTTTTCTAGTAGATCCTAATCTCTATTTCATACTTTCTATATATAAGAATTGTTTTTCTTGACATTCACTAGCGTTTATGTTAGGTAAAAATTAATTTCTTGATATTCATTAACTTTCATGGCTGAAAAATTTGGTGATTTTCATTTCTAAATAATGGATTTTGATCCTTTTGGTTTATAATAGTCTACAATGAAACCAATTATTTGTAGTTTGCAATTAAGAGAAAATATATGAAGAATTGATGAGAAGTGAGGAATTGAGAATGAAAAAAGAAGAAATGGTAAATTAAGTAATTTGATAAAAAATTATTTTAATAGCAAATTTCTTAATTAAAAAGAAAGTATAGAAAAAAATTAGTGGGTTCAAATAAGCTCACCCTATTGTTGAGTGTTAGAAAATGTATATTTATAAAGGAGAAAATCGTCATTTTACACTTCAAGTTTTACTAACACCCTTACTTTTATGTATTTAAGCTTCTTGTCATTTAATTATGTGTGTTGTATTCTAATTAAGTACTTTATGTATTTTAGGGGCATCATAGTCATTTCACAATGAACGAGAGATCAGACGGCAAAACGAACATCACTTTTGAACTCAGGACGGTCGAAAACCTTAGGAGGAGCATAAAAAGAAAAACGACACTGTTCACATAGACGGATCGATGACGTGGCATTGACCGATGATGTGGCATTGACTGATGAGGTGTCACGATCCTGTTGGACTAAAATTCTTATGCACTGTTGATTGGTGACGTGGCAGCATGTTAGTGGACCAAAAATTACGCGTACGGTACATGCATATACACTGGATTATTTTCAACCAAACCGCATTACTATTCAAGTCGGGTCAAACCGTGTCACTGTTCAAACCGTGTACTGTTGACTGATGACGTGGCGCAATCTTGAGAGTCCAAACTGTTTTTAATCCGATGGCCATGATTTACTCAATGTATCTATAAAAAGGGGGGCCTCCCCCCTAATTTGATATCTCTGAATCCATTTTTGGGCTCCATTTTCTGTAATTCCTTCTCCATCTTGTATTTTCTACGTATTTTAATAAATTTCTATTTTGCCCCTAGTTCAATTAAGAGTAGTTAATTTTCTTTCAAGTTTGGGTTGAAGGTGAAGTCTCAACATGTGTCATGGGTTTCAATTGGTAAATTTACTTTCTCTTCCCCTCTAGTTTTTGTGGATATTTTGACTTCTCGTCGACAAATAATAATAATCTTGTCTAGATACCGCCTTGGTTTCACCGGCTCCCTAGTACAAGGTTATTATTATTTGGCACGATAAGCCCTTAGCACCACATTGATTAGAGTGTGGTTCATGAGGTGTGGATCCCCCCCTCATGATTTAATTGGTACTAATAAGGAATAGTTAGCCTATGGTACATGTTGATACGGATCCAGATACCCAAGTGTTTCATTTCAATAGATTTCTTTTCAATTTATTCTCGCCATTTCAATTCCCATTTTAGGATAATCTAAATCACTTTCACCACAAATCCAACCACCCTCATACAAAATTAATTCTACATATAATTAAAATCCACCTCCTTGTGGGATCGACACTCGTTACCATTAATCTACTTTACAATAGATTCGTGCACTTGCGAGTTCAATAAAATTTGCACAACAAGTTTTTGGCACCGTTGCCGGGGAGGTAAGTTTTTTTAATTCGTAGAATTAATTTTTGTGAATAATTTCTTTTATTTGTTTTCTTATATTTTTTTTTCTTATTAAAAAAAAGGAAAAAAAAGTGAATATGCATTTAGAGGTAATAATTTCTTTTCTTTCTCTATTCTTTACAATTCTGTAATTTAATTTTTAAGTTATTTTTCTTTGTAATTTTTTTATTTTATTAATTTATTTTTAGTTAATTTATTTCACATATTTTTTTTAGTGTGTTTTTATAGTAAGGTTGTAATAGCGCAATAAGGTTAGTATCGTAATTTCTCCCTCTTCTTTATTTTTATTTGTTTTGTTCCCATCTTTATTTTTATTTTATTTGTTTTGCATGCATGGTCGAAGGTCATTATTACTTAATCTTGAGCCTATAGACCTTGAACTAGACAAAATACTGTGCACACACAAACACGTTAAAAATAAAATTGAAATGGATTTGCAACAACCACCACCACAGGAGAGGCTATTTAAGGACTACTTCAGTCCCTTAGCTAATTTGAGCACATCATGCATAAGATACCCAAATGTAGCTGCTAGAAGTTTTGAGCTAAAACCTAGTGTGCTAAATTGTCTCCCAACATTCTATGGCCTAGAAAATGAGGACCCATATAATCATTTGAATGATTTTCATGCAGTTTGTCAAACATTTAAATATGAGAATTTTCAAAAGATGATGTTAAACTTAGACTATTCTCATTTTCTTTAAAGGATAGAGATCGTTCATGGCTCAGTACATTGCCTGCTAATAGCATCACATCATGGGAACAAATGGTAACTAAATTTTTGAATAAATATTTCCTAGTGCATAAAACCAATGCTATTCGCAGGGAAATCTCAGAGTTTACCTAGAGAGAAGACGAGCAGTTTTTCGAAACATGGGAGCGATTCAATGGGCTACTCTTGAAGTGTCCACATCATGGGTACGAGAAATGGCACCAATGCCAATACTTTTTGGAGGGATTATTGCCGAACGTGCAAGAATGGCTAATGGCAACAAGTGGAGGAGAGCTAATGTTAAAAAGTGCATCAGAAATTTGGGAATTCTTCCAGCGACGAGCGGATAATTCCCAACAACGGAGTCCATCACTCAGGAATACTAAAAGAATTAAGGGAGTAAATGAGGTTCACATTGGCGAGTCAACTTCGGGAATCAAAAAAGTCAAGGAGATGGTTAAACGTCTCTCTCGACAAATAGCATCGTTAACGTCTGCTAAATCAACAGAGCCACATGACCATGACTCATACTCAGATCAAGCCAATGCCATAGGTGTAATGAGAAAACTATCAAATTACAACCCATACTCCAACACATATAACCCTGGATGGAGAGACCACCCCAATTTTTCATGGTCTCAAGGATTTCAACAGAATTGACCAGCAGCTCCAGCTCCACCAATGCAACAAATTCCTCAAGTTCCTCAAGCCTCTTAGCCCCCATTTAGACCATTCAATCAGAACCAGAACTACTCTCAACCCAGACCATGGGAGGATGCATTCCAGAATTTCAAGAATGTTACTCACTCCACGATTGAGCAACAGAACCGTACTATTGATGGACTACGAAATGAGATGAGAGCAGGCTTCAACTCACAAGCCCAATCAGTTTCAAGCCTCGAGAAGATGGTGGGACAACTTGCTTCTTCAGTTTAGACCTTGGCAATGACTATTGAGAAAGGTAAATTTCCAAGCCAACCAGTGCCTAATCCTAAAGGAGTACATGAAGCAAGTACCAGTTCACCACAACAGCATGGAGAGGTCAAAACAGTCATGACCTTGCGAAAAGAAAAAGAAGTCGACAACAAAGTGGAGATGCCGGTGACAAAAGAAAATCAAATTGTACCTGTGAATGTTGAGAACTCACCATCGGAAGAGAAAAAAGAAACCAACTCACGAGAATATGTTCCTAAAGCTCCATTTCCTCAGAGGTTAGCTAAAGGAAAAAAGGAAAAATCCACAGGTGAGATTCTTGAAATCTTCAAACAGGTAAGTGTTAACATCCCTTTGCTTGATGCTATAAAACAAGTTCCATCTTATGCCAAGTTTCTTAAAGACCTTTGTACTAAAAAGAGAAATATTCATGTTCAAAAGAAGGCATTTTTAACAAAAAACGTTAGTTCTATACTCCAACATAAAATTCCTCTAAAATGCAAAGACCCAGTCTCCCCCACTATCTCATGTAGCATGGGGAACCACACAATTGAGAATGCTTTGTTGGATTTAGGAGCTAGTGTAAATCTGTTGGCTTATTCAGTATTTGTGAAACTTGGACTGGGAGAATTACACCCAACTCCAGTAGTGTTACAACTTGCAGATCGATCCACAAAAATACCTCGTGGTATTGTGGAGGACGTGCTTATCCAGATAGACAAGTTTTATTTTCCTGTTGATTTCATTGTAATTGACAATCAACCAATACATGATTCAAGGAAGCACATCCCCATTATTCTAGGCCAACCTTTCTTGGCAACTGCGGATGCTCACATTCAATGCAGGACTGGAAATATGCAGTTGTCATTCGGCAACATGACTATGGAGCTGAACATCTTCAACATTGCCAAACAACCTCATAATGCAGATGATTGAATTGTTGATGTGGATTTAATTTAAGCATTAGTTGATGCCACTTTTCTTTCAAACCTTAGTGATGATCCTTTACAAACATGTTTAACTCACTTTGGTTTGGATTTTGATATTGACAGATCAGTCGATGAGATCAACGCCCTACTTGACTCAGCACCATCCATGGACACTAATAAATGAAAGTCAAGAGTTGAACAACTAGCACCATCAGAAAAGAAACTCATCCCATCATCAGAATCACCACCGAAACTCGAGCTCAAACCATTACCCAACACATTGGAATATGCGTTTTTGGGAGAAGAAAGTACTCTGCCGGTAATCATCTCATCATCCCTAAATGACGAACAAAAAAGTAAGTTGTTGGATGTTTTAAAAGAGCACAAAGGAGCATTATGATGGATCATAGCAGACATCAAAGGTATAAACCCAGTAGACTGCATGCATTACAATCACCTTGATGAAAATGCTAAACCTACTAGGGAAATGCAACGTCGGTTAAATCCTAACGTGAACGAAGTTGTTAGAATTGAAGTCCTTAAGCTATTAGATGCAGGTATCATTTACCCAATTTCTGATAGTTCATGGGTCAGTTCTGTACAAGTTGTCCCTAAAAAGTCAGAAGTCACAGTAGTTACCAATGCTGATAATGAATTGATACCCACTAGAGTGACTACAGGATGGCGTGTATGCATTGATTATAGAAAGTTGAATTCTGTCACACGTAAAGACCATTTTCCTTTACCATTTATCGATCAAATTCTTGATAGATTAGCAGGCCATGAATTTTATTACTTTCTAGATGGCTACTCAGGATACAATCAGATCCCCATAGCACCAAAAGATCAAGAGAATACCACTTTCACTTGCCCTTTTGGCACTTTTGCATATAGGAGGATGCCATTTGGATTATGTAATGCACCTGCTACAAATCAACGATGGATGTTGAGCATTTTTTCTAATATGGTTGAACGATTCTTTGAAGTCTTTATGGATGAATTTTCTATCTTTGGTGATTCATTTGATCAATGTTTACATCATCTAACACTAGTTCTGCAGAGATGTATCGAGAAGAACTTAGTCTTAAATTGAGAGAAGTGCCATTTTATGGTAAAACAAGGTATTGGTCTCGGTCACATCATTTCGAGCAAAGGTATTGAGGTTGACAAAGCCAAGGTGGATCTCATTTCTAATCTTCCTCCACCCAAAACAGTCAGAGAAGTAAGATCTTTCCTTGGGCATGCTGGTTTTTATAGACGTTTCATTAAAGATTTTAGCAAAGTTTCTAGACCCTTATGCAATCTACTTGCTAAGGATGTACCTTTTATCTTTAATGATTCATGTCTTGTGGCTTTTGAAAAATTAAAGCAATTGTTGACATCATCACCCATCACTCAGCCCCCAAATTGGAGCTTACCATTTGAGCTCATGTGTGATGCATCTGATTATGCAGTAGAGCAATATTAGGACAAAGAGTTGATCGAATTGCTCATGTTATTTGCTATGCTAGTATGACATTCAATGATGCACAGTTGAATTATTCAACTACTGAAAAAGAAATGCTAGCAGTAGTGTTTGCATTGGAAAATTTTCGATCTTATCTTATCGGTTGTAAAATAATTGTGTTCACAGATCATGCTGCTCTTAAATATCTTCTCACAAAGAAAGATGCAAAAGCTAGACTGATTCGTTGGGTGTTACTTTTGCAGGAATTCGACTTGGAATTTAAAGATAAGAAAGGCACAGAAAATGTTGTGGCAGACCATCTCTCTCATCTCCATTTTGACACAATTACAGAACCATTAACATTGAATGAGTCATTCTCAGATGAACAATTGATGAGTATGGAAGTATTACCATGGTATGCTGACATCGTGAATTATCTTGTTACAGGTCAACTTCCAGAGCATTGGACCAAGTAAGACAAGGCCAAATTTTTTACAGAAATAAAGAATTTCTTTTGGGATGACCCATATTTGTTCAAGTATTGTGCAGATCAAATTGTTAGACGATGTGTCCCAGAAAATGAAATTCAGAATACTCTTTCATACTGCCATGAACAAGCTTGCGAAGGCCATTTCAGCGCTAAGAAAACAACGACTAAAGTTTTACGATGTGGTTTCAATTGGCCAACTATATTTCGAGATGCTTATACTTTATGTTCTTCATGTGATAGGTGTCAACGAATGGGGAGCATTACACGAAGGAATATGATGCCACTAAATCCAATTTTAGTGGTTGAGATTTTTGACGTGTGGGGTATCGACTTCATGGGACCCTTTCCTCCTTCTTTTGGCCATCAATACATATTGGTTGCTGTTGACTACGTATCGAAATGGGTAGAAGCAATTCCATGTAGAACTAATGATCACAAGGTGGTGATAGGATTTTTGAAAAGCAACATTGTTTCATGCTTTGGATTCCCTCGAGCGATAATCAGTGATGGTGGTACCCACTTTTGTAACAAAGCATTCAAGGCTCTTTTGACGAAGTATTCAATCACTCATAAAGTGGCAACCCCATATCATCCGCAAACCAGTGGCCAAGTTGAGATCTCCATTCGAGAAATAAAGCACATATTAGAAAAGACGGTGATGCCAGACATAAAAGATTGGTCATTAAGACTTGATGATGCATTATGGGCATATAGAACGACTTTCAAGACCCCGATTGGGATGTCACCCTACAGGCTAGTGTATGGAAAAGCTTGCCACCTACCTGTGGAACTCGAGCATCGTGCATATTGGGCCATCAAGAAATTCAACTTTGACATGCAGCAAGCTAGCTCAGAAAGAAGATTACAACTGGCAAAACTTGAAGAAATTCGCAATGATGCATACGAAAATGCCAAGATTTACAAGCAGCGAATGAAAGTCTTTCATGATAAGCAGATTATGAGAAAATCTTTCACTCCAGGTCAGAAAGTGCTTTTATTCAATTCTCGCTTGCACCTATTCCCAGGTAAGTTACGCTCTCGATGATCTGGCCCCTTTATTGTTCATATTGTTTTTCCACATGGGCAATTGAAATTAAGGACCCAAAGAACGGTGTCATGTTTAAAGTTAATGGTCAAAGATTAAAGCCATATCTAGAGTACCAACCACATGGAAAGGACACCGAAATAAATTTGAGTGACCCACCAGATTTGAATTAAGTTTTGTTTTTCTCTTTTCGATGATATTTTGACTTATTGTAGACAAGTTAAGTTTTGGCACATTAAGTATTTAATCCATAATAAAATTAATGGGAAAATAATTGTAATTTATACAATTAATCTTTTGGGCAATAAAAAAAAGAATTTATTAAATTGTATTTTTTACTAAGAGTGGATCCATAACCCTAACTAATTCGATTTCATAGTTTTTCTCAAATTAAATTACATATTTTTAAATTTTATTTTTATTTTTTAAATAAACTTAAATAAACAAATTAAATCATTTCTCTATGGATCAACCTCGGACTCACCGAGATATAGTATAATTAGGCACTCTTATACTTGGGCATAAATTAAACACTTTTAAGTCGTGTCAAATACTTAACTATCAGAACTTACTTTATTATCCTACCATGTTATAATTATTCAAAATATTTTTTTTTGTCAAAATAACATTAGTGCTGAAAAATTTAAATCAGTTTAGGAGAAAACTTGGATGTTGATTTGAACTAATAAGCTGGCGACACGTGCTCAGGAAAGTCAACAAGAAGAAAGTCAGCCTCATTGACCGGACATGAGGATAGTTCAGTAAAGTTAGAAGGTACACTCCCGGAGAAAGGATAGTTTTGCTAAAGACGTCGACTTTAAGGGGTATAACCAAGACTAAAAAATGGTAGCTAGAGCCTTGAATGTGAACAGTGGCATATCTACCTTTTTGGGATAGAAAGAAGGAGCCAATGAAGGAGCAGATCCATTGAGCAAAACAAGGGTAATTTTTAGGGACCTCCTCTGAGATTTGATGTATTAACACCTAAATATAAAATATGACCGTAATTACAAATATCTCTCCCACCATTTGTATTTCCATCTAACGACTGTTAGTAAATCAATAAAATGACCAAAATACCCCTAAATCGAAAACACCCTCGTAGCAACCACTAGGGTGTTGTTTGTTAATAGAATAAAATATGTTTTGCTCCCAGTACACGGATAAAATAAAATAAAAAACCGTAACAACCAAATACTTGACATTACATACTCATTAACTTAAAAAAAATATTGGTGAAGAATTTAATAATTTCTGGACTTCAATTAAGCAAATCATATTTGCTTCAAGTCGTTCAAATATAAAAACAGTATTTCTATCACAAAACACTCCATTCTTTACATTTTTTTTTCTTATAATTCCATTGAGATTTACAAAACAACAGAACATTAGAGAAGAAAAAAAATAAATTTAATGATTTATCGTTGAAGTTACAAACACAAAAATAACCAAGTGCAAAAAACAATATGATTTCAGAACCAACCGAAGAGCTTCTTTAGTTCTTAGGAGTGCTACCAGTTGCACAATATTTCGCAGCCATTTCCTTTGCCTTGAGAAATTCTTGTCCATCTCTAACTTCAATCATTGCCCTTTTCTCTTGTACTTCTTTATTTGGCAAAATCTATCTTATTTTTCATTTTTTAAGCATATTCTGACTTCTTGTTCCTGCCAATTAGTCAATATGTTGACTATGAATCTTATTATTTATAAATATGTGAGATTAACATAAAGCACACTAAAATGCCAAACCCAAAGGACTTATGGTTGTGGGAGTTTTTTTTAATCTTATATATATATATAGAAATATATATATATATATATATATATATATATAGAAATGTTCCAGTCAGGAATTTTAAAGTTCGGGAAACCTTTAAAACCGCATGGTTTTAAAGGTTTAAAACTGTAACATTTTAAAGCCGTGTGGTTTTAAAGCTTTCCCGGACTTTCTCGCACTTTAAAATCTCTGACTAGAAAACTACTATATATATATATATATATATATAACACATTAAAAACCCATTTAAATCGTATTTGCGAATAAACCCACTTAAATCTTAAATTGTAATCACAAATACGATCCCAAAAATTAATTCCATTAAAAAAAATCTCAATTTTTTATTTCAATTTTATTATAAAAATTTATAATTATATTTGTGATTACAAAGCTAAAACTCACTTTTGTTTAACATAGAAATCATGTGAAAATAACTAATTTCTAATACACAATGGTTTGTTTAGCTTATCACTAGTGCGAATCACACTAAAAACATGCAACAACTTCTTCAACAACTCAAACGCAGCATTAAATCCATTTTTAAACACAGCATCAAATCAACCAAAAGGCTGTAACTTTAACATGCATTGAGTTATTTGGAGTTTTCACCTTCTATGAGATTTAATAACTCATTCGTTCTTCGTCTGTCGCCAACAATGGTCACTCATGACAACATTTTCCCGCCGCCATCACTTCGTTGTTCATCGCTCTTCTTTCAAACTAGGGATTCTTCGAATTTGAGCTTTATTTGGCGAGGTTAGAAGCATAAAGAGAAGAATTTGGGTGTGTTTGAGACTTTGTGGGATGAATGGATTGTTAATTAGCTTGGGTTTTGAAGATGAAAGAGAAGATTTGTCCAATGCATCCTTGGAACCGATGGCTAATGAAGTGCACAGCAGTCAATGAGGTTGCTTTTGATTCTTTCAACATTTTAGATAGCTTTTTTACGAAATTACTCTTGTATATTGATAAGGTACCAAATGGAATACAAACGGCTGGGGAGGTATTTAATAATAAACTCATATTTTTTATCTAAGTATTAATACGATAAACTTCATGGGAGGTCCCTAAAATTACCCAAAGAAAAACAATGAGATTATGACATGTCACCCCTCTTAGCTTTGCTCATCGGAAAGTAGTAGGATTACAAAGCTAGAGTCTGACACGTGGGGAGGCAGGGAATAAAGTTAGCGCTGTCGGTTTTCTTGCTCTCCAAGTTCACAAATGTCACTATCAAGTGGTTTAATTGAAAATATTGAGAAGACCTCAACTAATAGAGTTCAACCAATGAATAATCACAAAGTTTCGAACATATTGAAATGACTCTCAGGCACACTCTAATATAAGCTCCCAATTTTTCAAATGGGTAACTTTCCTTACTCACAAAATTTGTCATCTTCAATCTTCAAGTTTACATCATTGAAAAAGCTTCAAGGTTTTCGCGAACTTAAGGCTACAAAAATTATTAACTAAAACATGACTTGAGTGTTGGCGTATGATTGGCAAAAATTACTTCTAGCTTTTTACTTTTAATCTCAATTTGCTCCATTTTACAGTGTTTCAAGGAATTGAAACTTACCTAGTAACTTTCCTTCATTCTCGGGAAGCACACCTCATACTCACTTAGATAGTCAGACTCTTTATATATATCTATTTTTTTAATAGATGTACCTAAAATCTAATTAAGACAATTGGTGCTGTCTAGGTGGGGATCGCAACAAAAAGCTCCACAACAGTTGCCAAGTAAGTTTTGATTTCTGTTTAAAAAAATGAAAGAAGACCATTATTTCAACAATAATCTCGCCATCATTGAGCAAGTTGATGAACACAAGCATGAAGCCAAAACTGAACTTACAAAGGAAATGATGAAAATGGACAAGGTCAGTCGGTATTGGCTGTAGAGAAGAGTTTATCACAAAGAAGTTTTTCTCGAAATTTACCGTCGCACCATCGGTTTGTAAGAAAAGTACCTAGAGAGTGGCCTGAGTAGATAAGTCAAATCACAAGCTCTAGGGGAAAACCAATGGCCAACAATTGGAGGCTCCTGAGGGAGCAAACTGATCAACCCATGGTAACCAAGTCAAAAGCACAACCTATTTATTCCAAAGCTAAAAGATCAAACTATGTCAATTTATTAGTAGTAAGGGATAAAAGCGTAGCAAACAAATGGAAGAATATTCAAGAAATAAACTCAACGCTAAGAGATCTCCTCAAAATGGGAAGGGTCCTCTAGAAATCGAGGGATCCCTTAGTATATCCTGCATAAGATGTCCTTTCTAGAAGATCAAGTGCGTAAACTCTTCGAGAAAGATACTTTATTACTAGGTCCCTAGTGCCAATCATTTATTAGCTACCATTTGCAATGGAGATTCACCAAGAACACTCTCAATCGACCTCAATATACTTCAGATCCTCCAATATGGGGTACCTCTAACCCTAGCGAACATGGTAATTTATAATGGGACCAAATGCTTATAATGGTAGTAAGAGAAAAAGCTATGTGCCACATGTTTAAACATATTTTCATGGGTCTAGCCAAATCTTGGTTCAGACCCTAAAATTTAAGAATACAACCACTATAGATCAGCTCCTCATTGAATTTTTATAAGAAGTTTTGCTACGCTATCCACATGGATAAATCCTTCTCCAAGCTGACCTTTATCAAGCAAAGAAAGACAGAGTTGTTGTCTTCCTTTATTAATAATTTCCACCATGAGATTATATTGCAACAGAGCCTTTGATCATGAAAAAAACATTAGCATATATAGAACTTTCAAAGAGAGAAATTATAAAAATCCTTTCAGAAAATCAAGCTGTTAATATTCAAGAAGGCCAAAACAAGAGCTTTGCAACAAATTGAGTATGGAGATAAGTATTGAATAAAGCTCCAAGAAGATAAGGTTGCTACAGGAAAAAATAAGGATTACTCTAAGAAATTAGAGGCACGCTTCAGTAGAGCAACTCAGGTGCAACAACCTTAATAATCAGGAGGGTTGGGCCAAAGATGGAGCAATGTAAAAAAGATGCCCTTATAAAAGATCACGATGTGATTTTTACTACCCCTCGAACATATCACTGGGTAGATTTTCTATCAAATTGGTGATAGTGGTTTGTTAAGGTCCCCGATTATAAGAAGAGATTAAGGCAACGATTATCAATGGGTACATAAAGGAGTTTGTTGCTGATATGAGAGATGCAATGAAGTCTATCGAGAAAGCAAAAGGGGAAGAACCTCGAGACGGTAAATTGGGGAGGAGAAACCCCATGTATCTAAAAAGGATACTAATATATGATAGCTACAGGTTCCACTCTTGCTGGGTATTTAGAAGATTGATGAAAACTTTTAAGAGAAGTATCATCAGTAGCAAAAAGATTTTGGTTGAGTAGAGCTCACCTTCTAAAGTATCGTACTTAGTTCAAATCATGTTCAATAAACAAGATGGAGAGAATGTGGTCTATCGACATGATAATGCTCTATTAGTCACCCTTAAAATTACAAAGAGAGAGAGTGGCCTCATGACTTTTAGCTGCTACCACTAGAAGTTTGGCGGATATCATTTTTAAAGACACATTGGATCAGCTTATTCTTGAATCCATTAAGGTAACAACTAATGAAACTCTTCTCATTGGTTTTTTTAGTAAAATTATCCCTAAAGGATTTGTTACTTTGTTTATTTTAATAGGAAAATCTCCTTGCAAAGTTGTCCATATGGTAAATTTCCTAGTGGTGGATGATCCAAGAGCTTACAACATCATTTTGGGTAGACCATTCATGACAACAATTAAGGTAGCTGTCTTCAGGGATCATCTTGCTATAAAAATACCAATACTAAAGTCTGTAATCACCGTTAAAGGAGATCAATAAATTGCATGCTAGTGTTACACTACTCTATCAAAAGTTAGCTATTAGTAGTCTTTAATGAGCAGTGGTAGTTTTTCCTGCCATGAAACACCTCGCTATCATTGGTTTAACTTTTTCTTGCCATGAGCAGGTGGCTGTTATTAAAAGAAAGTTAGCTATTTTTCTGAACTTAATGATATTTGTTTGGTTAATTCAATTGAATCAAATAAGCAACTTGAACGTGATACTTCTAATATAAATTTGTTGTTTGATTATTGTCAAACTTTACAAAATGTTGATGAGAAACCAAAATTTGACGAGCTTCGATATTAGAAGTAATTGTTCTTTAAATTGGCATGGAAGCAGAGTTGGTATAGTTATCATAAACCCTGGGGTCAAAAGCTTCAATATGCATTGCAATTTGGCATTAAAGCCTCTAATAATGAGGCAGAATATGAGCAATCATTATTGCATTAAGTATGTCTAAAATCATAAATGCAAAAAAACATGTCATCAAGAGTGATTCTCAATTAGTAGGAAATCAGATTGGTTTAGAGTACTAGGCTAAAAAAGAGAATAAGAAGGCTTACTTAAGGAAAACTAAGGAGCTGATGCTATGATTCAAATAAGTAAGAGTGGAGTAAGCCCTAAAAAAAAATAGTGAAATTAAAAACTTGGCCAAAATGTCCTCGCTTGGAACTAGTCAACTACTAGATCCCATGTTAATAAAACATATTCCTACAACTAGTATGCTCTCAGTAACGCCAAAAGAGGTAAACTCTACTCATATGTAGGAGTCATGGATGCAACCCATAATAAAATTTCTTAAAGAATGGGAGTTACAAGAAGATAATGATCATATTAAAAGATTGGAATACAAAGTTTTTCATTACTGTCTTATTGAAGAAATGCTCTACATGGAAATATCCTTTTTCCTTATTTTAGATGTTTGGAGATAGAACAATCTAAATTGTTTTGACATAAATACATGGATTAATGGCAACCACTATGGCACTCAATCATTAGCCCACAAGGCTTTAAGGCAAGGTGTTACTAGTCTACAATGCACAAGGGTGCAAAAGAGATGGTTAGATTTTGTGACAAGTGGTAGAGGTTTTTTAAGGTGCTTCACATGTCACCCAAGAAGCTAACAGTGAATTCTTTATCATGGCCATTTGCCATATAGGAAGTTGACCTCATAGCATTGATGCCAACCGGTAGAGGATACATAAAATATGCCTTTATAACTGTAGATTGCTTCACTAATTGGGCTAAAGTTGACAATTCCACCATCATCGAGAGAAAAATTATTAAGTTCATATGAAAGTCCGTAATTTGTAGATTTGGTATCCCTAATGTCATAGTGAGTGATAATGGAAAGTAGTTCGATAATAAGAATTTCAAGGAGTTCTGTCAAGACTAGGGATTGCTAATAGATTCTCCTCACCTGCTCAACTACAATCGGATGGCTAAGTGGAAGCCATCAACAAGATCATCAAGAGGATCCTCAAAAAGATGCTTAAGGACAAAAAGGAACATCGGTGAAAAAGTTACCATGTATTTTATGGGCTTACAAAACTACTCAGAACACTACCACGAGGGAAATGTCATTTTCGCTTGTCATTAGGGTAGATGCAGTTATCCCCACCGATATTAGAAGCCCCTATCACAAGATAGCTCATTTCAATATAGAGAAAAACATCCCTCTTGTCACTGTTAGTCTAGATTTATCTACATAAAAGAGAGTAAGAGCAGAACCAAGAATGGCCCATCTCAATACAAAGAAAAGAGATTTGATACTCAAGAAGATAACTTAAACAATTAAGATAACATCAGAATGAGTTTTCAACATTCATTGGGAAGTGCCTTACCATATAGACAAGCCAACTGGTTCATGCACTTATCGAACTTTGCACATGGATGGGGCCATAGTTAGACACTAGTGGAATGTAGCTATACTAATGAAATATTATCAATAGACTATTTTGATCACTATTTCTCTTATCTTATAAATGTTGTTATAATATCGTGTGCGAGCCTTTTGGGTGCCGTATTAGTCGTCTACAATGGTCAGTTGTTTTTTTTCAGTTCTTAGAAGTTATTATGACAAATCAAGAGGCCTACTAGTCATTCAAGTTAAACTTCACCATATCATGAAATGACTTGAGCTCTGGTTAACTAGAGAGAAGTTATCTGTTAATGCATGTCTATTGTTAATATTTCAAATGCAACTCCTTTTAATCTCCTTATGATGTGAATGATTGGTTAATCAATGAATGCAAATGTCACTAGATTAACTGAGTATAGCTTCGTGTTTGTTGATTTCTTCATTGTCTCATGAGTAATTGCCCTTGAATAATCTCAACTAACAATTCGCCACAGTTGATGCTTTGAAATTCATGATCTGGCTCAATATATTCTTAATAGATTAACTTCATTAAGAGACTTAAATAGTCACCAAGTATCATTTGGACCTAGTATCATTTGTCAAAAACCCTTCTAGTTAGAGGGGCTTTCATAGGGCCTGGACCTAATATCATTTGTCAAGCCAGGCCCAATCTCGTAAATTGCCAACCCTAGTTTTAGGAGAGTATAAGATAGAGTCCTTGAAGCTCTATAAAGAATGTGTCCTTGGCAAATCCTCAAGGGTTAAATTCAATACTGGTTTTCATGTTTCAAGAATAACTCTAGATTATATCTCTGCTGATCTATAGGGTCTAGTATAGACAACAACTTTAGGAGGGGCAAGATATTTCCTATCACTTATTGATGATTATTCAAGGATGGTTTGGGTGTTTGTGTTAAAGAGTAAGGAAGATGTGTTTGAGCAGTTCAAAACTTGGAAAACACTGGGGGAAACTTAAACAATAGAAAGGTTATAAGGTTAAAAACTAATAATGGCTTGGAGTCTTGTAACAAAAGGTTTGATAACTTTTGCTCTGAGCATCATATTGTGAGACACAAAGCAGTAAAATACACACCCCAGCAAAATGGATTAGCTGAAAGGATAAATAGAACATTAATTGATAAAGTAAGATGCATGCTTATTCATTTTAAGTTATCTATAATTTTATAGGCTGAGGCTCTATCCATAGCTTGCTATATTGTAAACAGAGGTCCCTAAGTTGGAATCAATTTCAAAACACCTTATGAACTTTTATCTGGTAAACCAGCAGACTAATCTAATATGAGGGTTTTTGACTGTCCAGCATATGTTCATATTAAAGAAGGGAAATTAGAGCCTAGGTCCTTAAGCGGTGTGTTTCTTGGCCACCCTAATGGTATGAAGGGCTTTACTCACTTACACCCTGCTATTTTTTTTATTTGCTAGCCTCTCATTGAGATCCTTGGTGTGGTTTCTGATCAATGATCAGAAAGATATGGTGACCTAGATAAGATGATTGTATTTTCTTAACCTGAAGATTATGTGGATCTAGGGAGAGCTGATCATGTCTTCATCTTAGAAAGTCTTTATATGGACTTAAATAGTCACCAAGGCATTGGTATTTAAAGTTTGACTGTTTCATGGCAGAACGTAGCTTTCAAAGATGTAATTTTGATTGCTGTGTTTATTTTAAAACTTTAGAAGATCGTGACAAGATTTATTTGTTGCTTTATATTGATGACATGTTAATTGCTTAGAAGGAAATGATCATATAAATGACTTAAAACAACAGTTAAGGAGCACATTTGAAATGAAGGATCTTGATATAGGAAAAAAAGATCCTTGAAGTTGAGTTAGTCAAAGATAGGAAGAATGGTATTCTAAGTTTGACAAAGCAAAAATGCATCAGAATGGTGCTTAAAAGATTTGAAATGGGGAATTCTAAACCTGTTCAGACACCATTACCAGTTCACTTTACACTTTCTTGTCAATAGTGTCCTAAAACTGATGCAGAGAAGGTTGAAATGGTTTCAATTATATATTTAAGTATTGTTGGATGTTTGATGTATGTAATGGTCTTGACTAGGCTTGATCTCTCTTATGCAATGAGTGTTGTAAGTAGATATATGACAAATCGATAGAAGGAACATTAGAAGGTTGTTTTATTGATTTTAAGATAACTTAATGGTACAATTGATTATGGTTTGATGTATGGAGCTAATAAGAACGTAGTATTCTATGTGGAAAGCTTTGTAGATGCTAATTATGCTATAGATTTGGATAAAAGAAGATATTTGACTAGCTTTTTGTTTAAACTAAATGTTTGTACCATAAACTGTAAAGCTTCTCTGCAGAATGTTGTTGCTTTGTCAATAACTGAAGTAGAATATACTGCAGCTGTAAAAGTAATTAGAGAAGCCATCTAGCTCAAAGGAATGGTGACTGAGTTGGGATTTGAACAGAAGCAAATTACAGTCTACTGTGATAATCAAAGTACTATTTGTTTAAACAAGAATTAAATATACCATGAGAAGACTAAGCATATTGATATCGAGCTTAACTTTGTTAGGTTGGGAGTTTCAAGAGATGTGGTGAAGATGGTGAAAATACACACCGATAACAACCTTGCTGAGTTTGAGTTTTGCATGAACTAAGCTGGCATTTGCAGGATTTAGACTGCATATGAGTAGTGAAAAGATGAAATCAAGAAGTAACTAATTTGAGTTCGAGGTCGAGAATGTTGGAGAATAAATCTCAAATCTGGATCCTCAACCTAGTATGAAAAATTAGTTACAGACTTAGGAATGGGATGACATGTTAGTTAAAGCTCATCAGTAAACTATATGAAAAACTCTCTATTTCGACTGCGTGAAGAACTAACACATGGCATTTAGTCAACAAGTCAAATAAGGTGTTGACACATGGTCAGAGGCAATTTCAAATGGTTGTTGAAGCTGTTATGAAGAAGGAAGCAGCCGAATTTGTTATCAAACCTAGAAATCATGTGTTGGCTTATGGAGGATCTTTCTAGATCAGTTTCTTTGTGTATATAAGGCTTTATAATTTGATATATGGTTTAGATGGTTATGTTACATCTTCTCTATAACTTTATATCTTGTAAAACTTGAATTTAGTGAAAGCTTGCTTATCTTTTCACAGTGGATGTAGGCATTTCAATAGCTGAACCACTATAAATCTGTTTTACATTGTGTGTATTTGTTTTGGTTCTTTACTGATTTACATGAGCTTTTCTCAATTGATATAAATCATTTACATCAAGAGTAGGTTTGTTAATTGTTGTTTTAAAGATCAAGAAAGATATTAGAGTGGATTTTGGAGAGCCAAATCTGGCGCTTTACTGGTTCTTAGTTCTACAACTGAGAACATGTTTAACATGTTCTCGAAGAATTACAAACCAATTTCTAAAATAAATTACAAAGCAAAACTCGATCTAAATTAACAGTTCTCTCTCCATGGATGTTACTCTTCTTCTTCAACCACAATTCTCTATAATAGCTCCCTCTTTCTGCTGCATCTCGGCTCCACTCGGGTAGTGGTGCTACTGCCTCTCTGTTGAGGATCGATCGGTGTCTTTCTTTATCGCGCCTCGGCCCGTCTCGACTGTTGATGGTGGCGGTTCATCTCTAGTCTGCTTCGAGTAGGGTTTAATTTCATTTTCTGCTAAACCAATCGAACCTATTTTTCATTTTGCACTGTTGCTCGAAGCATCCCGTCGATTTCACCATTTAATTGGGAGAGTAAATAAAAAAAATATTTTTATGGATTTATTGGTAATTTTCACTATAAAATACCATTTGCATTCCCATTTTTATTTTTAGAAAATGCAATTAAGAAACAATACCGAACAGAGTCTTAATTACTATATTCAAATGATATTATGATAAAAAAGGATTTATGTGACTATTTCTAAAATCTTGGAGGACTACTTGTATATAATTAAACAAACCACAGAGGTGTAAGTGCACTTTTCCCTTTATCTAATAAAAAATAGATAATGAACTTGTCAATTTTTTTTTGTCTTACATACAGTCAACAAACACGTTTTAGAGAACCCTAATAACACTAATTAATTGTAAAAAAATCCGCTTCACGCTGCTCTTTTTCAATAGTAGTTGGTTGAGAAAGCAGATCGAGTCTTAAAAATAAACAATGTCAAAACCAAGTCTTTAAAAATAAACATTATTGCCGATTAATTTTTTTTCTTTAGTTAATTCTTTTCTTTTGCTTTTACAAAAACTTTACATATTTTTTCTTATTTGGAAGCACGTTAGTTAGAGAATCTATATTAGATTAAAGCCAATTTGAATCGACAAATCATTTTGAAAATTTATTAATATAAAGATGATATTTTAGTATATTGGTGTAGAGAGAAAGAAGTCTATGAAAATTATCATGATGTTATTTTTGGCATTTTGATATATTAATATATTAAAGTATCAATTTTTAAATTTAGAGTATAGATAATTTGAAAAAAATAAGTATTGAGTATATTTTAACTTGTAAATACTCCCACCTTAAAAATAAACCAAATATACCATAAAATAAATACAAACGAAAGCAAAAAAAAAATGTTAATTTAGTAGAAACATGCATGATGCGAGTCAGTATAAATATGCTAACTAAATCAATTAATCTACAGTAAATCAACTTTTTACTCCTAATTTTCCCTCATAATCTCATCATTGGAAAACCAATAGTCAAAACAATAAATTTTGGTATCATTTTGCATGCTAGCGAGAGGAACGACAACATTTCTATCATCCTTTTTTGTATTTGTAAAAGTCAAACATAGCAATTCAAGAGATAAAATAAATTTACAAAACGCTTGATGAAATTGACAGTATATCAAAATTATTCTCTCAGAAATTCTCCATTTGTTTTTCATTTTTCTTTTTCATGAATATGAATGAAAAGTAGGATTCATAAAACTTAATATAGATCTTCGACATGGTAAAGAAATAGATTTGTTGAATGAGCTGGAAATGAGCTAGAAATATGGTCGGTTATTGAGAAAAGGAACAAGAAAATGAAAGAAAGTTGTTTCTACTTTCATTCATCAGCAACTTGTACATGAATGAATCTAAGATGTTATATTTATACTTGGATGATTACAAACGAGAATCTATTTGCTAGCTTAGCATAACTAAGTTATGACCATCAAGCTTATTCTGCATACTCTGCAATCAAGCTTATCAAGCATGCTTTGTAGACTATATATCAACATCAACAACATCACCATACTCTCTTACACCCCCCCTAAAGCGAAATGTTCCAAGAAAAACATTGAGTTTGCATCGCAGATAATGAAAATGACCATAAGATAATGCCTTTGTGAAGATATATGTTGTCTGATCAGCACTAGGAACATAGCAAATATCAATTTGCGTAGCTAATACTTTCTCTTTAATGAAATGAATATCAAGATCAACATGCTTGATATTGGCATGATAGACTAGATTATTTGCTAAAACAATGGCCCATTTGATTGTCACACCATAAAAAAGTAATAACATCCAATTTCAACTGTAATTCAGAAAGTAGGCTTAAATTAAGACTACTTAGAGAGTAATTGATGTGCTTTTAGTACATTTTGATGTTGATTTGCATTAACATCTATCTTAGTTTAAGTTTGATGAAGTTTGTGTGATTTTGAATAATTGTATGCCTAAAACATGTGCTTAATTATAGGTAATTAGAAACCTAAATTTTATGGAAAGGATGTTGTTGCAATGGACTTATAAAAAGGACAAACGAACATGGCTACAAAAGACTTGTAGATGATGTATCTATTGTTGTAGCAATCTTCGAGCATTGACAGAAAAATCCGGGCAAGATATTCAGAATATTGCGATCTGCAGCTTCCTAATCTGAAGATGCTCGCCCTAAAGTTTCTAGTTACCCTAATTTACGATTATAAAATGAGGCATACATGAAAAGAAGAAAGGAGGGCCGTCAATCAAGATTAAAACAGAAAAGAAACAACGAAGTAGCAGAATTCTCGATTAAGATTCCAAGCTGCACTAGTAGAAGAAATTGCATAATTGATTGGAATTCGTTCTTTCTCTTTCTTTTCTTGTTTAGTTGTTATTCATTGATCATGAAGATGTATTCGATGGCTAGAACTTGGTTGTTTATTTACTTTTCACAAATTATGAACTAAATTTATTTGTGATGAGTGTTAAACTAGCTTGATGGTTAATTGGCCGAATATAGATGTTGCTGCATGTTTGCTATAGCATTTTTCTTTGATAGTATTTATTTAAAGTCATTATTTCGGCTGACCACCTATTTAATGGTACAAGGTAGGAAAGACCCGCAAAAGGGCCTATCCTAGTGGAATATATAAGAGCAATACTCGGTCTTGGATTGAGTTTAACTTGAGTCCTAAAGAGCTATGTTTAATCTAAGATTAGTGATGAACTAGATATAGGAATTCACCTTGTAGGGTAAAGAGAACCTAAACGTGTAATGCTATATCTTATGTAGGTATAAAAACTAGTCATTGTTAGGTTGCATAAAGATATAAGACATCCAACATGCTACCGCTGAGGATAAAGTTAGTTTCTACCCGGTGTTGTAGCAGATGCTGCAGCAATTGAGCTTAACATGCATAAAACAGCCAACACTATCAAGAGAGTTTAATCACTCAACTACTCCATTCCTATTGGTTTAACCTTTTTGTTTAACGTGCAAATTCTATTTATTGCATTTTTAATTATTTTGATTTTATTTTACTAAGTTACTTGGTCATATTAGTTGTATTGATTTAATTTAGAATATAGATTGCACTATTGAAATTATTATAGCAAGTCTGGTAGCATCAATACCGGTGGAGATGATCCTGAATACTCATCATTTTATTACTTGTTGTGTACACTTGCACATTAACACCATAGCAATTGAAGTAAAATCAACAACAATAGCCTAATAATCTCTTACAAGCCTGCCAATGATCAACATAAGGTTTGGAAAGAAACTGGCTTAATTTGTTGACAGAAAATGTAATCTCTGGTCTAGTGAGAGTAACATATTGAAGAGCTCTAATTAGACTTCTATATTGATAAGCATTATCAATAACAGTGCCTGAATTTTGTATAAGATGATGAGAAGTAGCCATATGTGTGGCACAAGGGTTGCATTTGTCCATATTATACTTAGCTAACACATCTGCAATATATTTGGCTTGAGATAAGTGAATACATTTCTCTATTTTGGTCACTTGTATGCCCAGAAAATAATTTAACTCTCCTAAATCCGTAAGTGTAAATGTATGTTGCATATTAGAGATAACTTGAAGAACCAAAGAGGAATTATAGGAGTTCTGTGAGTATACTGTAGCAAAACCAGGTACAACAATCTAGAAAATATCAACATTTTAACGTTAAAACTATCTCAGGTTTGGGGGGAAGCTGAAATTTTTTTCAAAATTACCACAAATTATGCTAGATATGAAATAAAATTCTGCTCCAATGACTCAATTGCTGAGTAAACAGGGCTAAGTATGTACCCCATAAGCAGACTTGAGTAAAAAGGCAGCAACAGTTATGAGCATTGCTGTAGCAATGAAAAAAATAAGATAGGTCCTCTATTTAGGATACTGAGTAGGCAGGTATGTTCATGAGCCCCATGTTCAGCCTTGAGTTAAAGATGTCCAAAGATAAGATTATGTTATAGCATCTTAAATGTTTTTACTGCAGCAACTCTGAGCTGTACATTGATCAAGTAATTGTGTGTCATCATTACAAGCGATAGACATTCACATGAAAAATCAATGTTAAACTCAAGGGTATGTGAAAAAAAAGAAAAAAATGAAAAGAAAATGATAATTGTTGTAGCCCAGCTTAAAGCCATTTTTTACCCTTGTTCTCCTATAAAAGGAAATGTCTGTTGTTTTATCTTTGAGTTATATTTGATGTTAAGTGTTACTGCAGCAACTATGGAACTTGATCAAAGTGCCATCAAAGTGCCACACACACACTTTGGACAGAATAAAACCTAAGTCTAAAACTGGAACTACTGATGGTGATTTTACATGTTTAAGAATGAGATCTGAGGGTTGATGAATACGAACCAGTTAGAAAACATAGATAAGTTGTTTGTTGCATGATTGCATGATTGAAGTGTTAGTATTGTTGTCATTACTTAAGGACAAGTAATAGTTTAAGTTTGGGGTGTGATAACTTTATGAAATGAGAGTTATCATGGCATTTTTAGACTTAAACTAATATTACTTAGAGAGTAAATAATGTGTTTTTATTGCATTTTTAGTTACATTTTGCATGAGCAATTGTTTAAGTCTAATTTTAATAAATTGATTGTGTTTTATATCACTTTCCGCTATGATTATGTGCATCATTGTAGGTGACCAAAAAGTTCAAACTTTATGGATGGAATACTATAGCAACAGACTTGCAGAAACATCAAAGAACTTGCCTGTAGATGAACTAAAACAAATTTGAATCAGAGAAGATGTTGTAGCAATTGTTGTAGCAATCTGGGAGCAAGTACAGACAAAACTACTCGTGTGTTAACTGACAATGCAGCGACAGGTGGCATAAATAGATATTTGAGGTTTCCAAAAAAGAGACACGTGGCCACATGCTTTTGGTTGCCCTAATTCCAAAATATAAAAAGAGCACACGTGAAAGAAAAAATGAGAGCTGTCACTTAAGAAAAATAATAGAGAAAAAAAAAGAAAAAAAAAAGAGAATAAGAGAGAGTTGGGGGCTGCAACAAGGGATTTCAGTGAAAAAGAATGAGAGATCCCAAAGACCTAGCGGAACTCACTTCCTTATTGTTATTTTCTTGTTTTCATCTCTCTATGAGAATATATTTGATGGCAAAAATGAGTATTGTTACTGTTTTTATCGCATATCATGAACTAAACTTTGATGTAGTTAGGTGTTAAACAAGCTTAATGGTTATTTGACTTATATATATGCGTTGTTTAGAATCTGCTGTAGCATTTTATCTTGATTTTACTTATTACAAATCTCTATTTCAGTTGACTACCCATTTAGTGAATACTAACTAAGAAAGAGCTTAAAAAAGGTCCGACTTAGTAAAACAAGTCAAGACAATACATGTTTTTAGATTGGGCTTCCCAAGTTGAGTTATTCTCGATTTGAATATAGTCGTGCTTGATATAAGATTAGTGAAAAACTAGACATAGGGATTCACCTTATAAGGTAATTAGAACCTATAACTCATTTCCCATTGAGTATATCTTTGTGTTTGCCTTGAAATTTTTCTTTATTGCATTTTGTTTATTGCATTTAAAATTTTGTTAAGTCATTAATTTCATTCATTATTTCATTTTAATTAGAGTGAAATTGCACTGTTAAAATTGCTGCAGCAAGTCCTATAACATCAATCCCTATAAAGACGATCTGAATACTCATTATTATATTAGTTGTTGTGTACACTTGCACACTGACACCTATAACAATGCGCATCAACAAGTTGTGAAGTCAATTTTAGTTGGTGCCAAATTTTAGTTTTCTTTTAATTTGTTTAATATGCTGATAGTAATGCTCTAGCAACCCTTGTATGCGTAAGTACAAACCTGTGGAATTTCAGTTTGATCCAAAAATTGAAAGTACTGCAAGGAGATTGAGAAAAGAGCATAGGAATTTAAGATCTGTTGCCAACATGGATGATTTGCAAGATATGGGGAATTTGAACCCCTCAAGCAGAAATAGAACCAGTCAATGCACATGAGGTTAAGAAGGTCAGAATGGGCAGTTTATTCATTGGCAATAAGGGAACTACAATATTTTCTACATGACGGATGATAGAGACAGAAACACTTGAGTCTTTAGATTCACACTCAACATTCATCATCGGCTTAGTATTTCCTTTTTAGCTCTAATTAATTCATGAGGGGCATTTCTGCTCCTCATAATCCTTAGTCTAATAAATATGGTATCAAGTATGTAGTGTGCCAAAGGTCATGATCTTCCACTAAGTGTGGTGTCAAGAACACGTTGTGCTAGACGATAATAATCTTTCTGTTGACAATGTGGCAAGACCATCAACTAAATAGCTTAAATACACTCTTTGTTGACACTGAGTTAAGACGACCCACAAAATACTAAAGAGAAATTTCTCTGTAATAAATATGGTGCTGAGTGTTCATTGTACTAGAAAGTAACGATTCTTCACTAGAAAGCCGGTATACTATGCAAAATCTAGATAAGATACATTGTCTGTCAACAATGAATCAAAACAACCATATAAATTAGAGAGGAAAAGAAAATAAACTTACCTAATTAAGCCCAGGGATTATGTTGAGGCTTCACCTTCAACTCAAGCTTGGAACTAAATTAGCAACTCATAATTGAACTAGGAGTAAAATGATAATTTTATTAAAATACGTAGAAAATACAAGATGGAGAGAAAATTACAAAATATAGAGCTAAAAAATTAGGGATGGCAATGGGGAGGGGACTAATCTCCCCATACCCATCCCCAATATTTTGCACATGTCCCCGTCTCCTCCTTGTCCCCATCAGAATTGCTTGAGAAAATTCTCATCCCCTCCCCGAATAATAACAAGGGATCCCCGAGGATCCCCGATCCCCGAATAACTAATACATTTTTTTATTTTTGATTTTGAGTTAATTACATTAAAATAAAAAATTTAAATAAAAATAAAGTTCGAAATATATCTTACATTAACTTTGATCCATTACAAAAGTCACATGCAAAATACAAATTATCAAAATAATTATCTTTGTCAATCTTCATAATCCTACAATAAAAAAAAAAATTACTTTTATATCAACAATAAAATAAATGAAATAAATGTAGATACTTAATTAATATTTTTAATAAAACTAAATTAAAACTAAAACAAAATTTTTGGGCTAATAGAATCTACCCGACCTTTTTAATGTCCTAAATAAAAATTTAAGACTTTAATTAGTTAATTAGGCCTAAAAGTTTAATAATATAAATATTTTAATATTTGTTATTTTTACCAATATTTATAATTTTATAATATAATTCAAATTTTATTATTCATGTACTAGTAATTTTAAAAAATAAAAATAAAATTAAAAATTAAAATGGGGGAAATGGGGAAAGGATGGGGATTCCACCTCATCCCCGTCCCTTCCCCAAATAAGAGACTGGGTAAAAAAATTTCCCCGTCCCTTCCCCAAATAAGAAATTGGATATAAAATTATTCTCGTACCGTCCCCAAATAGGGAAAATCCTCAAGGGTACCCGTCCCTGTGGGGATTTTTGCTATCCCTGACAAAAATGGATTCAGGGGTCTCAAATTAAGAGAGGAGTCCTCTATTTATAGATACAATGGATAAATTATAGCCATTGGATGAAAACAATTCGGACGCTCATGATGGCAAGCTTTGATTGGTTGGAACAAATCGTCAATCAACACCACATCAGCATTTTGGTCCAATAAGATGCTGCCACGTCATCGGTCAATGCCACATTAGTATTTTGGTCTAATAGTATCCTGCCACATCATCAGTCAATGCTATATCATTGGTCCAATAGGATGCTGCCACATCATCAGTCAATGCTACATCATCGTACCGTTTATGTGAACAGTGTCGTACTTGTGAATAGTGACGTATATGTGAACAGTATCGTATACATGAATAGTACTAAATACCCTTTTATTCTCCTCCTAAAGTTTTCGACCGTTTTAAGTTGAAAAATGCCATTTGTTTCATTGTCCGACTTCTCGTCAGTTGTAAAATGGCCAAAATATCTCTGAAAGACGTAAAATACTTAAATTATAATAAAACACACGTAATAAAAGCTTAGAGAATTTAAACACGTAAAAGTAAAAATGTTAGTGAGGCTTGGAGTATAAAATGACAATTTTACCTGTATAAATATGTATTCTCTAGTACTCAACAACCAAGCAATGTCATGACAAGCAAATACTGTAAAGAGAGCTTATTCCAGGGCACCAAGTCTTGCTCTATAATTTGCAATTAAAACTCTTCCCTGGAAAATTAAAGTCTAGATGGTTAGGACCTTTCAAACTTATCAAAGTTTATCCTCACGGGGCTATGGAGCTTCAAGATGAAAGGGCAGGTCAGGAATTCAAGGTGAATGGACAAAGAGTGAAGCACTACATTAGAGCTGTTGTGAACAATCCAAGGGAGGATTTGTTCCTAAAGGATCTAGCTAGAGCAATTAGGGACGGTCAGACGGAAGGACCTAAAATCAAGCACTTATTGAGAGGCAATCCAATGAGGGAAGTTGTTTCAAAATTTTAAAGCACTAAATTTAGACTTGAATATTGTTTAATTTGCCTTTTTATTATTTAAATTGTGCATCTAATTTTTTTTTATCTTCTTGTCATTAAATTGCAGCAAGTAGGAGTTGATAAAGGAATTATTGAATGCAAAACTTAAAAAAAAAAGCATCACTCACATCATGGCAGACAGAAGGTGTTGCTCAAACAACATATGCATTTTTCGTTATTGTTGTAGAAATAGATTGATTGTTACAGTAACGATTTTTACCGTTGAACTGTGCTTCTTGAATTTTTACCGTTGGTGGCTGACACACTTATGTCAATAGATCAAAATTTTTGACAAGAAAGATAATGCAATCACGAATTTTTCGTGACACATATCTCTTCCTTTCCACTTAAAATTTGTTTTTAAAATTCAAATTTTTTTCCAAACTTATCATTTTGGTTACCTCTCTCTCTTCACTTTTCTTTTACTCTAAATTAGGGTTTCACTTTCAAATCTCACCATCACTTTCTCTCTCTCCCCGTCTGTAACTCTATGTATCTTTACATTTCTTTCTCACGATCTTATCTTTTCAACATAACAAAACTCATTTTGAATTGCTGCAGCAATGCCAAAAATCAAAGCCTATGCTTGCAAATTCAAAGATCCTGAGCGTTTCTACAACTTCAATGTCGAGGAAAAATATGAAGAAATTATCAAGCCTTAGAAAATTTTAGAAGAAAAGGGTTTCCAATTTCCAAAACAGCCAACTGGAATGATAAACAACATCTATACTGCTGCAGCACGGAGAGGCTGGATCAAGTTTTGTGCTCACCCTCGAGATTCAATCCTCCCTATTGTTAAGGTGTTATACTTAAACATGCTACAACAAGATCAACACAACATTTTTGTGAGGCAAGTTCAAGTCCCCTTAGATTCTTGAGTTATCAATACTTTTATTACTTGCCTGCTGTTATTGATTGTGAGTATACCAAGTTTTTTCTAGAAATATGACTACCAAGAAGTGGGGGGAAGTTTTTAAAACCTTAATCGTAGCAGGCAGTGAATTGATGAATGAGGAGGGTTAAGTGGTCAAAAGAATAGACTTGAAGCCTATTGCTAATGTTTGGGTGAAATTATTGAAATCTAGACTGATGCCAACCACACACACAACCATAGTGTCCCAAGATAGACTTATACTCATTTATGCTATTGTAAAGGGTTTAGCCATTGATATGGGAAAATTCATTGAATAAAAAATTAGAGAGTGTACGACAAAGAAGCAAAAGTCTGCTGCCTTGTTATTTCCTTCACTTATCATATGCATTTGTGGCCTCGGGAGTAAAATTTGTTGCAAGTGATAAGAGAATCAAGAATGAAGGGGCTCTTACAGTTAGGACAATTGGAAGGATTGGTGGTGAATATGTTACCGCAGCAACCCCAGAGCATCTTATTGTAACTAAATTAGGGCAAGTTATAGGGATTGGGAAGATGCTGTATGAACTCAGTGAAAGCTTGAATGCATCTGTCCAATCATAAAATGAGGAGAATAAGAGGTTTTGGACTTACATATTGCATCTTGAAACACAAAAACACCAATTTGCCATGTATATGAAGAGGAAGCATGGAGATTTCCCTGAGTCTCTATTGCAGCAGTTCAATTTCCAAAGAGCTGAGGAGACTGCTCCAGTAGAAGAAAGTGAAGAAGTAGAGATTGAAAGAGAGTAAGAAGAAGAGCGGCATCAAGAAAAAGAGGAAGCTGAAGACTAAGCAACCAACAATAACAACTCCTTCACCAGTTACCACAAAGAAAACTCCCACAAAGTCTCTTGTCTCAACTCAAAGGGCGTTCAACAAGAGAAAAGGGGTACAACTTTCTGGAGGTGCTGCAGTATTGGGAGCACAAGAAGAACCAAAACCCAAGAATACAAAGCCAACTCTGCCCAAAGTTACAGAAGCTGTTGGAACCCCTCCAACTAGTCCAACCAAAAGCCAGAAGAAGAAATAGCCAGTTGCTACACCACTGGGTTCACCAAAAGAGCATTTGAGAAGTGAATCAAAAAAGTAGTGACCCTTTATAGCATGTGCTATAGCAAAGTTTCCAACAATAGGGGAATATCTTCTTCCAGCCAGTTTAGCTTTTCAATTTCTGAAACTTTTCTTTTCTTTTATTTATTTTATCTTATTTATTTTGCATTTCTTAATTTTAAGTGTATGCATGTTTGCCTTTTATTTATTTTGAGTGCATGTAAAGACACAAAAGCTCTCAAGTTTGAGGGGTTGTATTATGATGTAATGTGTCTATGAATATATGTGTCTGTGTTGTGTGTGTAGCTTTGTTTATCTAGCATTTGTATTTGGATTAGAAAACCCAATGAAGATGAATTGAGTGATGAAATGTAGGATAAATGACTTCCAAGTAGAGAGTTTATAGATGAAAGTTGAAACATTGTTTTAACACTTCGGCTTTGGTTGAGTTCTGTGAGTATACTGTAGCAAAACCAGGTAGAGCAATGTAGAAAATATCAACATTTTAAGGTTAAAAATATCTCGGTTTTGGGGGGAAACTGAAAAATTTTCAAAATTTTTACAAACTATGCTAGATATGAAATAAAAATTCTGCTCCAATGACTTAGTTGCTGAGGAACCAGGGCTAAGTATGTACTCAAAATTTTTACAAACTATGCTAGATATGAAATAAAAATTCTGCTCTAATGACTTAGTTGCTGAGGAACCAGGGCTAAGTATGTACCCCATATGCAGACTTGAGTAAAAACGACAACAAAAGTTATGACCATTGCTGTAGCAATGAAAAAAGCAAGATAGGTCCTCTATTTAGGATACTGAGTAGGCAGGTCTGTTAATGAGCCACATATTCAGCCTTGAGTTAAATATGTCTAAAGATAAGATTATGTTATAGCATCTTAAATATTTTTACTACAGCAACTCTGAGCTGTATATTGATAAAGTAATTGGGTGTCAACATTACAAGCGATAGACATTTACATAAAAAATCAATGTTAAACTGAAGGGTATGTCAAAAAAAAAATAAAAAGAAAAGGATAATTGTTGTAGTGCAGCTTGAAGCCATTTTTTTACCCTTGTTCTCCTATAAATAGAAATGTCTTTTGTTTTATCTTTGAGTTATATTTGGTGCTTAAGTGTTGCTGCAGCAACTATGGAACTTGGTCAAAGTGCCACACATACACTCTGGACAGAATAAAACCTAAGTCTAGAACTAGAACTACTGATGGTGATTTTGTATGTTTAAGAATGAGATTTGAGGTTTGATGAATCCGGGCCAGTTAGATAATAGAGCTAAGTTGTTTGTTACATGATTGTGTGATTGAAATGTTAGTATTGTTGTTATCACTTAAGGACAAGTAATGATTTAAGTTTGGGGGTGTGACAACTCTATGAAATGAGAGTCATCATGGTATTTTTAGACTTAAATTAATATTACTTACAAAGTAAATAATGTGTTTTTATTGCATTTTCTGTTACATTTTGCATGAGCATCTGTTTAAGTCTAATTTTAATAAATTGATTATGTTTTATATCATTTTGCGCTTTGATTATGTTCATCATTGTAGGTGATCAAAAAGCTCAGACTTTATGGATGGAATGCTGCAACAGCAGACTTGCAGAAATATCAAAGAACTTGTCTGCAGATGAACTAAAATAAATCTGAATCAGAGAAGATGTTGTAGCAATTGCTGTAGCAATCCGGGAGCAAGTACAGACAAAACTACCCATGTGTTTACAGACAAAGCAGTGACAAGTGGCATAAATAGATATGCGATCAGAGGTTTCCAAAAAAGAGACACGTGGCCACATGCTTCTGGTTGCCTTAATTCCAAGATATAAAAAGAACACACGTGAAAGAAAAAAGGAGAGTTGTCACTTAAGAAAAAGAACAGAGAAAAGAAAAAGAAAAAAAAGAGAGAGTTGAGGGCTACACCAAGGGATTTCAGAGAAAAAGAAGGAGAGATTGCAAAGACCTAGCGGATCTCAATTCCTCATCTTTATTAATTTTCTTGTTTTCATCTCTGTATGGGAATATATTTGATGGCAAAAACGGGTATTGTTACTGTTTTATTGCATATCATGAACTAAACTTTGATGTAGTTAGGTGTTAAACAAGCTTAATGGTTATTTGACTTATATATATGCATTGTTCAGAATCTGCTGTAGCATTTTATCTTTATTTTACTTATTGCAAATCTCTATTTCGGTTGACCACCCATTTAGTGGATACTAGCTAAGAAGGAGCGTAAAAAAGGTCTGACCTAGTAAAATAAGTCATGACAATACATGTTTTTAGATTTGGTTTTCCAAGTTGAGTTATTCTCGATTTGAATAGGGTCGTGTTTGATCTAAGATTAGTGAAGAACTAGACATATGGATTCACCTTGTAGGGTAATTGAAACGTAGAGCGCATAATGTTATATCTAATGTTTGTATAACGACTGGTCAATGTTAGGTTGCATATAGATATAAGATGTCTAACATGCGACAATTGAGGATGTATGAGAGATTCTACCTAGTGCTGTTGCAACAGTACCGTAATTGAAAAAACAATCAATACCATTAAGTGAGTTTAAGACTCAACTATCACTACAAGAAAACTGGCAATAGATGATAGAATAAAACTATCATAAAAGGGGGTGGATGACAGTGAATATATCCATCATCACTTTAAATTTTGTTAGGTCATTAATTTCATTTATTATTTTATTTTAATTAGACTGAAATTGCACTGTTAAGATTGCTATAGTAAGTCTTATAACATCAATCCCTGTGGAGACGATCTGAATACTCATCATTGTATTACTTGTTGTATATACTTGCACACTAACACCTATAGCAATACGTATCAACAATAATATGAGGAACATGAAGAACATGATGTAGCATAATAGGTTTATTAGCTGATAGGGCATCAAGTTTAGTAGATCTAATATGTGTAATTCATAAACCATTACCATCACCAACAAGTAATAGTTTTGATCCTTTATAATATTGCAAGTTAAGCAGAATACCTGAATTATTTGTCACATGAGCAGAGGCTCCACTGTCAGTATACCAAGAAAGATCCTCTATAGCCTCAGGTGAAGGAAGAACAACGGCAGAAGAGTTTACTAGCCTTGTTAAATTATCAAGTGTACTACTATAACAGCTGAATGCTGTTGCTGAAGTTAAAGCTAAAGAACTTGCATAAAAAAAAAAAAAGATATGGAGCTAGAACAAATTTAGGATTTGCATATGTCACATTGCCTTGAAAACCATACCCTCTGATGTCATTCTGACCATTAAAACCAATGAATGACATAGGCACAAAACCTCTACCTACACCACAAGATACAAAACCTCTGCCTACACCATAGATAGGCCTTGGACCACCTCTACCACCTCTGTTATAGTATTTTTGAGGGACAAATGCAGGATTGAACCTATTCTTACACTTGTGAGCTCCATGTCCAGGTATAAAGCAAATTTGACGAATAATTGAAACATGATTTCCATTGCTACTGCTATTAAAACCTGAATTAGACATATCTCCAGTAAAATGATCTAAGGTTCTATCACTTCTTTGAGTTTCGAAACCAATTTTAGATAATCCTTGATTTTTCTGAGCAAAATTTGTAGTAAGTTGTGTAGAACATCAAAACTAATTTTGCCTCTCTTTTGCTCAATTCTCATCTCAAGATTTAACGATAAGGCATACAAATCATGTAAACTCATGTTTTCTCCTTTGGCTAATAAACTTGTAACTAGTGATTCACACTCTTGAGACTCTAGTCCAGTTAAAATGTAAGTAATTAGATCAACATGCTCAACAGGTTTACTAGCAATAGCAAGTGTGTCTGCTAACCTTTTCATCTTAGCAAAATAAGCACTCATGGTCATTGATCCATTTTTAGAGATCTGTAATTGCATTGTAATAGGCATTATATGAGTTTGAGTTTGAGAAACAAACATACGTGTCCAGGAATCCCATAGCCCTTGTGATGAGACACAATGAATCACCGAGGACAGCAAGCTTTCTTGATTGCAAGACATCATCCAACTAAGAAGGAGTTGATCTGTTCTGATCCAAGCTGAAAAAACAGGATTATCAATTCTTGAACTAGATCCAACATTTAAGGAGTTAGCACCATTTGGATCTTGAGTAATGTATTGATCTAGACACTTGTTTGCGCCAGTAATAAAACCTTCTAAGCCATTCCCCTTGATTGAGGTTAACAATTGTGTTCTCCATACAATAAATTGTCTTGATCAAATTTTACTGGAGTTACAAAATTATAGGTGGTATTGATTTGATTTGGAGTAGCAGATGACTCTAATACCATGTTGAAATGAGCTAGAAATATGTTTGGTTACTGAGAAAAAGAACAAGAAAATAATGAAAGTTGTTTCAGCTTTTATTCATCAGCAACTTGTACATGAATTAATCTAATTAAGCTACTATATTTGTTGAAACTTGATCAAAGTTAATCAATCAAGATTCCCCAAGATTAACTAAACGCTCTGATGTTTTGATTAAGAAATGCAAAGCAAACACACATGAAACAGAAACGAAACCAGAAAGAACAGTAATCAACAGAGAATAGAGTTATAGTGGTTCGGCTTGGAGATAGCCTACATCCACTGAAGAACAGAGCAACAATCTTTATTCAATCACCAGGAACAAGATACAAGCTTTAAGATGAAGTTACAAGCATCACACACACTGATTCCGCATCACTTAAGGCTATATATACATGCTTAAGTGAGCCCAGAAATTACCCCCACCAGTCAGCTCTCCTTTGTCAATCAAACCCAGATCTTCCCGCTCTTGTAACAGAACTTAACGACCTTCAGAGCCACGTGTTTGCTTCACGTTAAATGGAGACTCTAAAACGGCACTCAGCAAAGTCGTATAGATAAGTGGAAGCATGTGATGGCCACGTGCTTTACTTACTCTCAGATGGATGAATGAACATTTTTGTCATACGGCTTAGAAAGACTTTAACCGACCAGTCGTATTATGTTCCAATCACGAACTGACATGTCGTATGAATTTCTGGAAACCAGTTTCAGAGCTCACACTTCAACATTCTCCACCTTGAGCTTGAAACCCTCATGAATCTGCTACTCTTCTCTTCAACTGTCTGTCACTTATTTTTGACAGATTCCTTCTAATTCTAAGCAAAGCTTGAACGTAGCAGTTGTTACTGGTTTAGTCAGCATATCTGCAACATTTTTATATGTATGAATCTTCTCTGTGACTTCATTGCTCTTATCACTTCCAGCCTTATGAAATGCAGCTTGATATCGATGTGCTTGGTCCTTTCATGGTGTGTCTGATTTTTACTCAGACATATAGCACTTTGGCTATCACAGTTTATCATTATTGACCTCTAATCAACACCAAGTTCTTTAAGCATTCCTTTCAGCCAGATGGCTTCTTTTACTGCTTCTGCAGCAGCTGTGTATTCAGCTTCTGTGGTTGAAAGTGCCACAACACTCTGCAGTTGAGCTTTGCAATTGACAGTGCAGTTGTTGAATGTGAAAAGGTATCCTGTAAGTGATCTTCTTCTGTCCAGATCCCCAGCATAATTAGAGTCCACATAACCAACAATCTGACTGTCATCTAGTCTTTGTCCTCCATACATTAATCCATATGTTGCTGTCCCATTTAGGTACCTGAGAATCCATTTTACAGCCCTCCAGTGTTCCTTTCCAGGGTTTGCCATATACCTGCTTACAACACTCACAACAGAGGATAAATCAGGCCTAGTTAAGACCATAGCATACATCAGGCAGCCTACAACACTTGCATAAGGTATATTCATCATCTCAGATATTTCAGCTTCTGTTTTTGGACACAACTGATCTGATAATCTGAAATGAGGAGCTAAGGGTGTTTGAACTGGCTTTGAGTTTGCCATTCCAAACTTATCAATTACCCTTCTGATGTATTCTTCCTGACTGAGAAACAAAGTACTAGCTTTTCTATCCCTGTGTAGCTGCATTCCCAGAATTTTCTTTGCTGGACCAAGATCCTTCATGTCAAACTCCCCTTTAAGCTTCTGTTTCAGGTCTTTAATTAAGCTCATGCTCACACTGGCAATAAGCATGTCATCTACATACAATACCAGATAAACCATCATGCCTGAATCTTCTCTGAAGTAAACACAACAGTCCAAGTTATACCTTTGAAATTTCTGCTCTAACATAAAGCTATCAAATCTGAGGTACCCTTGTCTTGGGGACTGTTTAAGTCCATACAAAGACTTCTTCAGATGACAAACCCAGTTAGCTCTTGATTCATCTGTGAAGCCTTCAGGCTGAGCCATTACTATATACTCTTGTAATTCCTCATGTAAGAATGCTGTTTTTACATCCATTTGTTCTAAATGCATGTTGTTTACAGCCACCAGTGACAAGATGATTCTTATAGAGGCATGCCTCACTACAAGTGAAAATACCCTAGTGAAGTCAATCCCCTCCTTTTGAGTGAAGCCCTTTGCAACAAGTCTGGCTTTAAATCTCACTGGTTCCACTCCTGTGATACCCTACTTGAGTTTGTACGCCCATTTGCATCCTACCACTTTTTTCTTGTTTGGTTTTTTCACAAGTGTCCAGGTGTTATTCTTATACAAAGAATCAATTTCTTCCTTAATGGCTTTCAACCACTGGTCTGCATTCTTCCCTGAAACAACTTCCTTGTAGGTTTTAGGTTCATCATAATCTAGTTCATGAGCTGTTGTTAATGCATATGCAATGAGATCTACATATGCATACTTCTTTGGTGCCCTTATCTCTCTCATTTCTCTATCCCTGGCCAGCTGATAATCATGCAGTGTTGTTTGTTTTTCTGAAATTTCATCAGAATCTTCTGCATCTCTTTCCTCATCTTCTGATGTCTCATATGAAGTTGTATCTCCAGATTTTCCAATAAGCTCCACCTTAATATGATCTCTCAGTACACCAGTGTCCTTGTTTGAGTCTTTAAGCCTCTGTACATAGCTCTTAAGCATTTCTTGTTCATTGAAAACCACATCTCTACTGACTATGCACCTGGGTGGTTTTAGATCAGTACACCAAAGCCTATAGCCCTTCACACCCTCTGGATATCCAAGGAAGACACATTTCAGAGCCCTAGGCTCAAGCTTTCCTTGCTTTACATGTGCAAATGTTTGGCGAGCAAAATCTTCAAATCAGAATAGTTAGCAGCTCTGCCTGACCACATTTCTACAGGTGTTTTAAAGTCTATGCCACTGGATGGACTTCTATTGACTAAATAGCAAGCTGTCATCAGTGTTTGAGCCCATAAGGACTGAGGAAGTTTTGAGTGGATTAGTAGACATCTTACTTTGTCCATGAGAGTTCTATTCATCCTCTCAGCAAGTCCATTTTGATGTGGAGTGTGTCTTATTGTCTTGTGTCTTACAACTCCATTCTGAGTACAGAACTCATTGAACTGTTGATTGCAAAATTCTAAACCATTATCAGCCCTTAGCCTCTTGACTTTTCTACTTGTTTGTGTTTCTACCAGTGCTTTCCACTGCTTAAACTTCTCAAAGACTTCATTCTTACTCTTTAAGAGATACACCCACACCATTCTAGAATAGTCATCAATCAAGGATAGGAAGTATTTAGCTCCACCTAAAGAAGTTGTATATGCTGGTCCCCACAGATCAGAGTGGATGTAATCTAAGGTTCCTTTGGTCTTATGCACTGCAGTTTTGAAGCTAGTTCTAGAGGATTTTCCTAGGACACGTACCTCACAGAACTCAACAGAACCTATCTTATCATCCCCCAAGACTCCCTGTTTTTCTAATATCTTCATCCCCCTTTCACTCATATGCCCCAATCTCATGTGCCACATTAGTGTTTTGTTTGGATTCTTACTAGTTGAGACACTAACATCCCCTGTAATGGTTGTCCCTTGCAGCACATACAAGCCATTATTTTTGGCCCCCTTCATTATCACCATGGACCCTCTAATTATCTTCATAACCCCAGATTCCATTTTAATGATGCAGCCCATTTGATCAAGGATTCCTAGTGATATTAAGTTTCTTTTGTAGCTCAGGAACATGCCTTACTTCACTTAATTCCGTAATCACCCCATCAAACATCTTAAGCCTAATGGTTCCAAGTCCAACTACTTTACAAAGTGAGTTGTTTCCCATCATGACTTCCCCACCATTAAAAAGTCTATAACTGGAAAAGAGATTTTTATCAGGGCACATGTGATAAGTGCATCCAGAATCTAACACCCAATTACCATTGGTTTGAGTTCCAATGACTAGAAGAACACCAGCTGAGTCATAGCCTTCATCATCCTTTTTTTCTGATGCAACAGCAACATCTCCATTCTTCTTGGGCCCATCTTTTTCCTTGTTCTTTCTCTCTGGGCAGTCCTTCTTGAAATGTCCCTCCTTGTGGCACTGGAAACATTTCATATTTTTATTCTTTGACTTTGATTTGTTGCGTTTTCTGTTCTTGTTACTGTAATCCTTCTTCTTTGGTCTACCCCTTGCTGTTAAGCCTTCTCCATCCTTTGCTTCTGACTTCCTTGTAACTTTTTTTGAACTGAGAGAATCTTTCACATCAGCCATGGTTATTGACTGCCTTCCATATAGCAATGTGTCCACAAAATGTTCATAGGAAGGTGGGAGAGATGATAACAAGATTATTGCCTTGTCTTCATCTTCCAGTTTCACATTGATATCTTCAAGATCAAGAATGATTCTGTTGAAGTTATCAATGTGATTTGCCAGAGAGCTACCCTCCTCCATCTGTAATGTATACAGCCTCTTCTTGGTGCATAGTCTCTTGGTTAGAGACTTTTTCGTATAAAGGTCTTCTAATTTCTTCCAGAGGCCTGCAGCAGTTGTTTGATCCCCCACTTCCCTCAGAACTCCATCACCCAGACTCAAGATTAAGGTGCTATGAGCCTTGTCTAATGCATCTTGCATTTCTTCTCCACTGAGTTTGCTGGGCTTCTTTTCAGATCTTGGATCCCCCAATGTTTCTTCAAGCCCTTGGTGAACCAACAATGCTCTCATCTTGAGCCGCCAAAAATGGAAGTCATTCTCTCCTGTAAATTTCTCTACTTGAAACTTAGAAGTTGCCATTTCTTGGATCAAAGATCAGAGTTGTTGGGCTCTGATACCAATTTGTTGAAACTTGATCAAAGTTAATCAATCAAGACTCCCCAAGATTAACTAAACACTCTGATATTTGATTTAGAAATACAAGGCAATTACAAATATAACATAAACGAAACCATAAACCAGTAATCAACAAAGAACAGATTTATAGTGGTTCGGCTTGGAGATAGCCTACATCCACTGAAGAACAGAGCAACAATCTTTATGCAATCACCAGGAACAAGATACAAGCTTTAAGACGAAGTTACAAGCATCACACACACTGATTTCTTATCACTTAAGGCTATATATACACGCTTAAGAGAGCCCAGAAATCACCCCCACCAGTCAGCTCTCCTCAGTAAATAAAACCCAGATTTTTCCCCCTCTTGTAACAGAACATAACAACCTCTTAGCCACGTGTTTGCTTCACGTTAAATGAAGGCTCTAAAACGGCACTCAGCAAAGTCGTATTGATAAGTGTAAGCATGTGATGGTCACGTGCTTCACTTACTCACAGATGGATGAACGAACGTCTTTGTCATACGGCTTTGAATGACCTTAACCGACCAGTCGTATTCTGTTCCAATCACGAACTGACATGTCGTATGAATTTCTGGAAACCAGTTTCATAGCTCACACTTCAACAATATTTATACTTGGATGATTACAAACAAGAATCTACTTGCTAGAAATTCTAGAAACTTCATACACATAAACACTGTGCTAGTAGCAACTAAAACTGTCATAAAAATCTTGCCAGCTCAGCATGACTATCTTATGACTAATATGCTCAGTTGCAAGTGAGACCATCAAGCTTATTCTGCATACTCTGTAATCAAGCTTATCAAGCATGCTCTGCAGACTGTATATCAACATCAATAGCATCACCATATATACTCTCTAACAAAGATTGAAGTATTATTCTTTTTTTTTTCACTTTTTAATCAAAACTTATATAATTGTTTTTTATGAGAAATTGCGAAATGCATGATAGTTATTAGTTTAGCTTTGTATAGAAAACTCAAGTAAGAGTACGTACGGTGCCATGTTTGTATTATAAGCATTTGACACCAAATTTTCAGTGTATTTTATTGGTCTGGACAAGCATATTACAATAAAATGAGAAGCGGCGCCGGCCATCATGTTTTTTCGCCGATCGCTGCCGCTCATATCATTTTCTGGTGGCCATTCATGTCATATTTAATATTAGGCTTCCATTCTCCGTAAATTCATAATCAAATTATTGAAATTTAAAACTTTCACAATAAATTTATAGCGTATGAGAAATTTATTGTCAGTAATATTGATACAATTGAGTCGAGGCACAAACAAAGATTCTAACGACACCAAAAATTATATAAATAGACAACGATTACTGATTTCTAGTGTGCAGCAATGGAGAGAAAATTATTGAAATAAAAGGAAAAGAAAACATCATGCAGGTTAAAGGAGAGAACATAAAGCCATACCACCTCAAATAAAGGCATGCAGAAAATAAAATACAAGCTAAAGCAAAATATCAGCAAAAATAGACTTATTTTAATTTAGTGGAAACATCAAACATGCATGGTGCTTGCGATGCATGCATGCTGTCTTTAGATGGTAGCCAGTTCAGGATTTGGAGCATCGAGTGGTAGTTTCCCAATGAAATAGGATTGGAGGCTAGCCAAGTAGAGATTGCCTTCAAACTCGACAGCTGAAGTGACAAAGGATATATATGTTGCATTAGGATCATTAAAATCCCTGATTATTTTGCCGTCAATTCCGTCAACTTTGACTACTCTTGCACCCCCATCACTGCCCATGGGGAGGAGTAGGCTGATCAGTCCTGGATATGCATCCAACAGTTCCCACTTCTCACTGCAGTTTTGGATAGCCGTCACACCAGTCTGATTCATCTGCAGCATGCACCATAATTATTTAGATAATTAATTGCATTAATTCATGAAGAGATTTATTTCTTTTGTCCAACTAGCTCCTCCGAGCTCGAGTGGCCATTGCCCAACAGTAAAGTTGCTTGAAAACCACTCAGGCTCATGTGCTCAATAAGACCTTTGGAAAAAATATGTAACATGTATACCTTAATTAAGGCAATCCAAAAAGAGCCATCGGGGACAAGATTGATGTTATCAGGTTCACCTGGAAGGTTTTCAGCAAAAGGATCAATGTTCCATTGCGATTGCCCTTCAGCCAATATCTTCTGCATCGGAATCTAAACCCAGCCACATCGAAAGAGAATGAATTAATTAGTTAAATTCTAGATGCACGCATGCTATATATGGCTATTATTAACTCAATTGCAACTTACTTCCATGATTCACAAATGACCACAAAGTCTTCATCTTTTGAGAGCGCAATGCCATTAGCAAAGTAAAATCCCTCTTGCAAAACTGTTGTTTGGTTCGATTTAGGATCATATTTGAGCAACTGGCCGTAAGAATTTCCCTCAGCCATGTCTTTGTAGAAATCTGCGGGGGTATATTTGGTGCTTGATACAGTAAAATACAACGTGCCATCTGATGCTTCGATCACATCATTTGCAAAACTGATCGGACAAATAAAATAAATAATTGATAAGTAGATATAAACTATAACATATGGCTCCCGCCGTAGCATGCATGCATGCGCCGATTGAACGAAATGATCAACATTACCTTACATTTGGAACAATAACCTTTACGCCTTCTTCGCTAACCTTAAGCAAACCCTGATCGATCATATTGGGGGAGAAAAAAACATATTAAAGATGATTTTTAATTTCTCGTAATACACGCGCGCACATGCACGCACACTCACACGTACAATAATTAAAGCTTGAGAGTTAATTATGTTCCTCACTTTTTCATTATCGCACATAATGACGTCACCATCCTTTGTTGTTGTGAGTCCAACTAGAGATTGACTGTCTACATGCTTCCAATTAACCAATGTTTCATTATGGAGGATAATATACTTGACCCAACCATCTCTAGTAGCTGTATAAACCGCACCCTAACCACAATAGAAACATCCTCTGGGTGATTCACACATCGTACTTCAAGTTTAATCAAACCCAACATACCGGAAAAGATTAATCAACAACATTATATATATATACACACACACGACATTAATGCATAGATGATAATTAAGTAGCTCGTAATTAGTGTATGTGTGTCTGTGTATACACCTCCATAGACGAGCTTTCGTTGGAGTTGGAAAGAAGAGAAACTGAAAATGATTTGTAGAGTAAACGCTAGTAAACAAGCTGCGAGGAAACTCTTCGGAGCCATGAGCTGCAATCTCTACCCAAGTTAGCAATGCTATTTAACTAGCTAGGTGTGCCTTTCCGCGACTTTATGTAGAAAATTGATGGAAGGGAAAAGGACAACAATACCCCTTGACTGGATGATAGAACTTCGTTAAATTAGTAATTAATAAATTGATAACCTTAATTGAATAATAGTTTTTGTTGGTCTCAATTTTGGGCCAAAGTGATAAATTAAAAATTCGTTAACTTTATTAGATATATAATATATTTTCTAAAAAAAAATACTTTTCTATAGGATCCTTTTAATATGTAAACTAATAATTAACTAATTTGAAACTAAATATATATTGTGTGTCCATGATTTTCTTTGTTATACTGGTATAATGTTTTACACATTTTATCAATCGTTATTACTTTCTTTACATCTTTCAAATAAGAAGTCATTATTATATTTTTTTTATTGTATTAAGAGAAATAAGGGAGAGATCGGTTTAATATATTGCCACCAAAAGGTATCCTTTGATGAATTATCATATAACCATGATCCAACCATGCAATCTAGTCAAAGCATTATCAAGTGACTAATTTACTCAATCTAAATCAAATCAAAATCATATCATACAACTTGACAACATTATTGAATTCTCTAATTATACTACCTCTATAATTCATAAAAAAAATCTTATTATAAACGTGGTATTATTATTATAAGTCAGTAAATTATTGACCTATTGATAGATTGACAATTTTCAATTTATTGACACACTAATATTCACCAAATTAATAGATTTTTCTTCATCCCAAGACTATTAATTAATCATGGTTCTATTGTATACCCTATCATCATTTCAAGAATACCCATCCAAGAATACAAAAGTTAAGGTGATTTTTCCCTATTATTTATTAAAAATACAATGACAATTTTTAATTTTCAATATTAATAAATATCTAAAATTCATTAAAATAAAAAAAAAAGTGAAATAAACCAGTCACTATTATTGACAAAGTCGCTGCCTGAAGTTGTTAGGGAAAAATAAAATATACTCTATAATGACACTGCTAAACCATTAGAATCCATTTCTCACGATCTCTCCAATGGTATTATTACTAACATCAAAAGATGAATGGAAAAAAACAAAATCAGTGCTTAAAACTGTGTTTTGCCATAACTTTACCATTTAATGATGGCGATTCGATGCTAGATCATGCTATGCTTAACCTGATAATGATGGTGGTGCAACATGACCCGCCACTATGAAACGACAACGTTATGGTTCGAAGCTATAGTGTTAAGTGGCTATTTGACTTTCTCTGATGATCTTTTAATATCAGTAACGACACCATTGGATAGATCGAGAGAAAATGGATTCAAATGGTTCTTGATATTACCTTTAAAGCCATTACTGGTGAATGTTTGATGTAGGACATGTTTAGAAGATTCTAGAGTTTATTTATTTTAGGACTTTTTTATATTTTTTATTTTAGTTAGTGGCTTATTAGGTCATTTATTTCTAGTATAAATGTGATTTAGTTTTTCTATTTGAATTAGCTTGAGGAAGTAGTTTTACACTGTTATAAATAAGAAGGTCTTGCATAATTTAATTGAATTCAATTATTCAATTAAAAAAAACCCTTATTTCTATTTCCCATTGTGATTATTGATAACTTTATAAAATGAGAGTTATCATGACACTTTTAAAATTAAATCAATATTACTTAGAGAGTAAATGATGTGTTTTTATTACATTTTAGTTATATTTTGCATAAGCATCCATTTTAGTTTATTTTTAATAAATTGAGTTTAGTTTAGATCATTTTGTGCTTAAATTATGTGCATGATTGTAGGTGACCGAAAAGCTCAAGTTTTAGGGATCGAATGCTGCTGCAACAGCCTTGCAGAGATGACATAATAACTTGGCTGCAGAGAAATTAAAAAAAGTTTGAAACAATAAAAATGCTATAGTCATTGCTGTAGCAATCCTGGAGCACTGACAGGCTAGATTTCGTGCTCAATAACTAAAAGATTGTGATATGAAGTTTCCAAAAATGGAGGATGCGCGTTACACACTTTTGGTTGCCCTAATCCCAAGTTATAAAAGGAGTACGCATGAAAAAAAAAAGAGGGAACCGTCACTCAAGGAAAAATAACAGAGAAAAACAAAAGAAAAACATAAAATAATAGAGATTTGAGGGCTGCAACAGAAGATTCACAGAGAATAAGAAGGAGAGATCGCAAGATTAAGTGGACATAAACTCTTTATCTTCTTTTCTTGTTTTCTATTTATTTATGGGAATATATTTAATGGCTAATATCCATTTGTTTAGATTAGTATTGTGTTGATGAAGATTACCGTGCTAAATCATAACTCGATGTAGGAAACAAAGCAAGACTAGAAGCAGAAGTAGATGGCATTGTAGCACTACTATCATTAAGAACATAATTTTGGGATAAAGAGAACTAAATAAGTGATGAATTGACAGTGACATATTCAGACACAATAGAAGAATTTTGAGATTGAAATAACTCCAAGTAAGGAAACTTTGACTCATTAAAGGAGACATGCCTTGCAATATAAACTCTATCTAACTTATTCAGACACTTAGATCCCTCATGGATAGAACTTTAATCAATTAAAACACATTTCTAAGCATGAAAATCAAGCTTATGTTGGTTGTAATGCCTTAGTAACAGGAAACAGGAACAACTAAAAACTCTAAGAAACTAATAATCAAGATTTTAGATCTATTATTGTAAGCCAAGATTGTTGAGAATCTTGATGTTGTTTGCCTCTAGTGCTATCTGGAGAAGAATTTGTGTTGTAATCCCATTAATATAGTGAAAGTTTATATCGGACTACGGTCCCGTGGTTTTTCCCGATTTGGGTTTTCCACGTAAAAATCAGTGTCTCTTATAGTTGGTTTTTGCTTAAATTTTATTAGTTTATTTTTCTACCTATTTATTTATGGTGCACATCTAATTTTAATCACACAAAGAGGGAAAAAGTTTTGTTTCCGTTTAATTTACAGCTGCTTATGGTAGTCCCTTTCCCAACAGAGTGGTATTAGAGCGTCAGGTTGTGTGCTTTTATTAGTTGTGTTGTTGAGATGGAGGAGTCTTCGGCGTTCATGATTTAATTGAAGTCATGGAATTATGGTATTTGGAAGTCTAGAATGGAAGATCTGCTCTACATGAAAGATTTACATGAACCTATTGAAGGTGACAAATCTAAACCTACTGATTAAGATGATAAGAAATGAGCTCAATTGAACCAGAAGGCCATGAGTACTATTAGGTCATGGATTGATCAGATTGTGTAACATCATGTCGCGAATGAATCCAAGACCGATGTTCTTTGGAGAAAATTAGAAACAATTTATGAGCAGCCGATAGCACAAAAGAAAGCCAATCTGATGAAAAGGCTTGTTAATTTGAAATATAAGGAAGGCCACAGTATAATTGAACACACTAGCGAGTTTCAGGGCTTGGTTGATCAGTTGACTACTATGAAGATCATTCTAGATGATGAGTTACAAGCACTATTGTTCCTTAGTTCTTTGCCTGACAGTTAGGAGACATTAGTGGTGTCAGTGAATAATTCAGCACCAAATGGTAAATTAACCTTGGATATGGTTACAGATAGACTGCGGAATAAAGAATCTCGAAGAAGGAATGATGAAGTAGTTCCCTCTGAGTCAGCTGCACTGGTTTCAGATAACCAAGAAAGATGGGGGAGAAGTCAAAGTAGAAATTTCCGTTAGCAAAATAATGATAACCCTAGAGGAAGATCTAAGTCCCAGAGGAGAAGCATCAAGTGCTTTCATTGTCAGAAAATGGACCATGTAAAAAAGGAGTGTAAATTGTGGAAAAGAGAACAGGTAAAACAAAAAGGCGATGGTCAGAAAAATGACAAAGAGAATATTGTCGTTGTAGTTGATGGCGATATGGGTATTGTTTATAATGATAGCTCTATAAACACTGCGAGAAAACTAGCAGTAGATGACGGAATAAAACTATTGTGGACTGGAGTGCAATGAATCGAAAACTCAGAGCTCTAAAACGGCTTCGTTTGGATTAAAGGTTTTCAGTCACTTGTCACGTGCAGTCACGAGTCACTTAAAGTTTAAAGCTAAACGGCTCAGCTCTCTGTGGTTTTGGAGAAACTTAAGTGGAGCACGTGATTTAGCTTGTGAAGAACGAATCTAATCTGTTATTTGCTGTTACACACGTGTCCTGATTGTGTGCAATCTGGGTTTCAGCATCAGGGGTATAAAGCTGGTTATTGAAGGAGAAAGAGAGTGATTCTGTGAGAGCTTTAGAGAGAGATAGAGGAGTGAGAGAGGTTCTTCTTGTTGCTTGTAATCTCTTGTTTAGAAGCTCTGTAAATGTCATCTTGATTCATCAATAAATCTTTTTTTGTGGCTTCTCCCGTGGACGTAGATTGTGCATTTCATGCACAATCGAACCACGCAAGATTCTGTTTCTTGTGTGTTTGTGAAGTGCTTCCTGGTTAGGTTATACTCTGTGATATTCATCTTAGACCTAGGGCTAATTGGAATCTGTGTTGGTGTCTTGATATCTAAACTTGGTTTGTTCTGCAACTTGATTTGATCTTGGCTAGAGTTCTTGGGCAGTGGTTAATTGCTAGAGTCTTGAGGGCAATTAAATCACTACAACTATCATAAAGGGGGGTGGATGACAGTGAACATATCCATCATCTATGTACCTGTCACTCTTTTATGATAGAAAAAAATCTATCATTAACTTACAATACTGTGTAGAAGTCATATGTCTGTCATACTAAAAAATGAATATTTTAATTAATTTTTTGCGAAATTTTTTTTTAATTTGAAATTTTGGCAAAAAAAACTAATTTTCGCACGTGAATTATTATCCAATTAATTTTAGTGGGTAAATTATTTTGTTTGTGATAGAATTTATGATTGATATTTTTCATCATAGGATCCAAATTTATATTGAAAGAAATTATGAATTTTTTTATTTATATTTTTGCATTCTTGTATTTGAAACTCAATTACGAATTCAATAAGAACAAAAAATTAAATTATACATTTCATTAAGTCCAAAAACACTTTATATTAATAACATACACATAACAATGTATAGAAGAAGTTTTATAGGTAGATCAAATTATTGATTATCAATATTTAAGTTAAATCATATTAGTAATAAACTACTAACAATGTAACAAACTCTAAATCTAACTAGTATCTAACAATTATATCCAACTAAAGTAATACAAAGTTCACCAAGACAAATTCCGACAACCAAGAGTAAATATTTCAGACTTTGCAAGCTAAGCAGCCATCAAATCTTTGGGGTGGCAAAACTCCCATATTCTGAGTAAAATTCTAGCAGATCAGCTCCCATTCTCAGCCAGTACCCAGCAAAACTCCCAAGTCTGATAGTTTCTTTCAACCTGCATGTGTAACACCAATTGAATACAATTGATTATTTGATCCAGAAAATAGAAATGAATTAGAACAATATGTAGACCTCTATAATTCTTTTTCCCACAATCTTCATTACAAATAGCAACATATTTCAAGTCAAAAGGATCAGAATGCCCCATTGCAACTTGTATAGAACCCATGTGGAATTTGGATCACTCTTGCAAACTCAATACCATCAAGAGCTTCCTACAACAAAAATAAATTTATCTAAAAAAAAGCCCTGCTATGAATATGTACCTCTAACCTAAACAATAAGTAGCATCCTTAACAGCAAGATATGAGGCTAAGTTTTGTCTGGACAAGAATGAAATTACCACATGAAAAAGGGGCTTTTAAAATCAAATTCCCATATTACAATAAAATTCAGAATTGATTTGTTAAATATGCATGAGGGGATAAAATAGACTAACAATATCTCAAACCATTTTTTTCCTTGGAAATTAGCTTAAAGGAGATAGTTTTTCGTGTTTTCTTGTTTTCAAATCAAAAGATGGTGTTTTGACCAATGGTCACGCAAATATAGCCTACAGACTTGCACACATACTCACACAAAAGGTAAGGCAGTGGAAGGATCAACTTGATCAATATGGCATATTCCTATAATAAAACGAAAAATTGAGGAAAATAAATAAATCAACCACATAGGCCAAGAAGGAAAACGTAAAGGCAGCCATGGAATCAAACAGATGCTTAGTACAATTGCTAAATACCTATATAGGCAGTGTACAAGTGTCTTTCACTAGTTGTATAGCCTAGTAACTTTATCTTATTATCTACTTGAGCAACATAAATTAAAGTCATTTTCCAAAATCTCAAAAAATGAACTTCATCTATAGAAATGCATGTGAAACCTACTTGAAGGAACTTAAAATATTTGACAGTTTTCATATATTATTAAACTTTGAAATAGACTAGCTACAAATTAGAAGTTAATTTGAAACCTACTTTTAGTTACTAATAACATTAAAATGCCATAAACAGAGTATGCAACACCACGTAAAAAAAGGCATACCTTGAGCTCGTTAGTGATAACGACATATTTACTGATCTTAGTGAACTGCTATAAAAGACCACTTTGTAGGTCTTCCATTATTTTTATACCCTGAAAAAGGCAAGAGTAAAAAAGAATACAAATTACTGCAAATAAGAAAGAAAAATATATAACCTTCGAGAAGTTAACAAGAAAGGGATTTGGCAGTCTTGTTTCTTGTATAAGCACTTTCATATTTTTTTCATCATAGACTAGTCTCAATCACAGAATTAAGGTCACACAGACGAATCCTTAAGCCCACAAATAATCCAAAAAGTCAAAATCAAAATCAAACCACTGAAGGACCTCTTCACATTTGACCCAAGAATCTTTATCAAACAACATCACCATCAAACAGAGAAATCCCACAATTGTTAGTCTCTAATCGCTAGAATAAAAGTTCACATTTGCAAATCTTTTATCCAATAATATAACCATAGGATAAAAACTGAACATAAGCAAGAATTCTTAACCCACAATAACAAACAAAAACCTTTAAATTAAACACCAACAAACCCAACAGTCTTTATCTAATTACACAATCAGCAGAAGATACAAAATCATAAGACAAAGCAAGAATCTTGGCACAGGAAAAGAACAAAAGAAAGAAAGAAACCTTGGCTTGGGGGTTATCGGAAGAAGAGCTGGAAACAGTCTTGGCCGTAGACGGTATGAACTCAAACACGAACCTCTTTAAAGTTGGTGGGCAAAGAGGCAACTTGTTCAAAGCAATGGCATTTGACAATGGAGTTCTAGGGCACTTAGATTCCACATTTGGCCACGGTGAAAGCAGAGGCTCCTCCACCATCGGAGGAAGAGGCGGAGTGTAGGGATCAAACGAGCAGCTGTGGGGAAAAGGAGAAGGATTGAGAAAGTGGTATTTGAAAATCCAAAGAGAGAGTGATGGGGTTTTCAGAAGAGGGGCGTGTGAGTGTGCCTATGGTTTTAGTGTTTGTGAGGGTAAAAGTGACGAAGATAGTGGTCGGTGTTTAATTAATTTTGAGTTTAGGACTTAGAAAATTTTTTGTTTTCTTTAGATTTTAAACACACCTATTGTTTTATGTATTTTTTTATTTCAAAAATCATTTCATGCCGCGTTTTGAATTTAAAAAAATATTACTTTTAAATTTGGTCAAAAAAAGGTCAATATTAAATTTCTATTATAATGCTTGTGACTGAGTAAATTTCTATCATTTACATATCATAAATTCTTAATAGACAAATATTCTATCACAAGTACATCATTAATCGTTTGATAAACCAAAATTCTATCACGACTCCATCATACCTACATGATAAAATGATTTTTATCATAAAGTCGCAGTCATCTATTACCAGTTTTCTTGTAGTCAAATCTCACTTGCCATACCAGTGATTGGGCAATTGATTCTGGTGCTTCATTTCATGTTACTGCATATCGTGATTACTTCACATTTTATACTAATGGTGATCATGGCCATGTTCGGATGGGAAATGAAGGGGCATCAAAGATTGTGGGCATAAGAGATATTTGCTTGGAAACTAGTGCTGGCTGTAAGCTACTCCTTAAATATGTCAAACATGTACCAGATATTCGCCTTAATTTGATCTCCACATGAAAATTTGATGATGATGATGGTTATACTAACCAATTTGGTGAAGGAAAATGGAAGCTCACCAAAGGCTCTCTAGTGTTGGCTAAAGGAAAGAAAATGAACACTCTCTACGTAATAGAAGCCAAGATCAAGAAAAAAGATGTGAATGTGGCTGTAAAATATTCTGACATTAAGACATGGCATAAAAGGCTTGGTCACATCGGTGAGAAAAGAACCTCTTGCCAGAAAATGATTTCTACCAAGCTTTGCAGATATGTCCCTCAAAACTTGTGTTAATTGTTTAGCTGGAAAGACATATAGAGTAACTTTTAAAAGTTTTTCCCATCTAGAAAATCGCAAATACTTGATTTGATTCACACTGATGTTTGCATGATGCAAAGTAGATCAATATGAGGTGCACTTTACTTTGTGACTTTTATTGATGATTGTTTTAGAAAAGTATAGGCTTTTGCTTTGAAATCTAAAAGTCAAGTGCTTGATATATTTAAGTTCTTCCATGCTTATGTTGAGAAAGCGACAAGAAGAAAATTAAAATGTGTCAAGGCAGATAATGGTAGTGAGTACAAAGGACCATTTGAGCAGTATTGCAGATCCTATGGAATCAGACTTGAGAAGACTGTACCAAAAACCCCTCAGCAAAATGGTATTGCAGAAAGGATGAACAGAACAATTGAAGAAAGGATCAGCTGTATGCTTTCCGATGCCAAGCTTCCTAAATCATTCTGGGTAGAGGCTATGCGTACTACAGTTGATTTGATTATCATTTCTCCTTCAGCTCCATTAGATGGCGATGTACCTAAAAGAGTTTGAACTGGAAAAGATGTTTCTTATAAACACTTAAGAGTGTTTGGGTGCAGAGCATATGTTCACATCCCTAAAAATAAGAGATTGAAACTTGATGATAAAGCCAAGGAATGTATTTTCTTAGGCCATGGACATGAAGAATTTGGGTACTGATTATGGGATCCAGTGGCAAAAAAATTAATCAGAAGTAGAGATATTTTGTTTCTTGAAGATTAGATAGTTGGTGATGAAGAGAAGAGTGATGAGTCTGATTCATCTCCAGAGATTCCTATTACTCCAACTTCAGTTTCTTCACCTGTTGTTCACGATGATCATAGGGGAGCTGGAGAGGATAATAATGATGGTCCAGTAGAACCAGTTGAGCAAGCATCTTCGGAACCGCCAGCATCACCATTTGAGCTAGATTTGAGAAGATCCACTAAAGAACGATGACCTTCCACTAGATATCCTCTACATGAGTATGTGATGCTCATAGATGGAGGGGAGCCATAATTTTTGAAGAAGCCATGTCTCACCAGCATAAAAATGAGTGCGTTAAAGCCATGCAAGAGGAGATGAAATCCTTGAATGAGAACCAAACTTATGACTTAGTGAAGCTGCCTAAGGGAAATAGGGCACTGAAGAACAAATGGGTTTATACGTTGAAGATTGAAAATAACTCACAACAACGTTACAAGGCTACATTGGTTGTGAAGTCTCAGTCAAAAGAAAGGTGTTGATTTTAAAGAAATATTTTTCTCCTGCGATAAAGATGTCTTCTATCCGAGTAGTTCTAGATTAACAGCTAGCTTGAATTTAAAGATTGAATGGCTCAACATAAAGAAAGCTTTCTTGCGATGATGACGAGAGGAGGAAATATACATGGAGCAACCTGAAGGGTTTTGTGTCAAAGGCAAAGAAGATGTGTGCAAATTGAAAAAAATTTGTATGCGGTAAAACAGGCACCAAGACAGTGGTATAAGAAGTTTGATTCTTTTATGAAGAATCATGGTTTCAGCAAGATTATGTCTGACCATCGTGTTTTTGTGTAGAAGTTTGGTGATAATGATTTTATTATTCTTTTGCTTTATGTGAATGACGTGTTGATTGTTGACAAGGATGCTAGTAAGATTGACAATTTGAAAAGAGAGTTTAGCAAGTCTTTTGTAATGAAAGACTTGGGATCGACAAAACAGATTGTTGGCATGAAGATTTCCCGTGACAAAAAAATAGGGAAGTTATGGATATCTCAGGAAACATATGTTGAAAAGGTTCTTAAAATATTTAATATAGACAAGACAAAATCTGTTCGTTCTCCACTTGCAGGCCATTTCAAGCTTTGTTCAAAACATTATCCTATACGTGAGAAAGAGAAGTAAGAGATGAGAGGAGTTCCTTATGCTTCAGCAGTTGGTAGTTTGATGTACGCCATGGTTTGTACAAGACCAAATATTGCTTGTGTAGTTGGTGTAGTCAGCTGGCAAAGAACACTAGACAGTAGTAAAGTGGATTCTCATATATCTCAAAGGCACTTCCAAGGCATGTTTATGTTTTGGTGGTAACAAACCTGTGTTACAAGTGTACGCGGATGCAGATATGGCAGGAGATGTTAATTCTAGAAAATCTCTATTAGGATATTTGCTCACCTTTGCAGGGGAGCGGTCTCATGGCAGTCCAGACTTCAGTAGTGTATTACGTTGTCTACCACTGAAGCAGAGTACATTGCAATCACTGAAAGTTGCAAAGAAACCTTGTGGATGAAGAATTTTCTACAAGAGCTGGGCGTTAAACAAAACAACTACATTGTGTATTGTGACAGTTAAAGTGCCATCCACTTAGACAAAAAATTCAACATATCATTCGAAATAGAAGCATATTGATGTGAGGTATCATTGAATACGAGACGTGCTCGAGCAGAAACAGTTGCAACTTGAGAAAATTCACACAACAAAGAATGGGTTAGATATGATGAAAAAGTTATTACCCAAGGAGAAGCTAGAAAGCTGTAAACAGAGAGCGGGCTTGGTGGTGCCCCTTAGATGAGATAGAGGGGCAGATTTGTAGGGTCCATCTCACTTCGGTGGACCAAAAAGCCTAAAGTCCAAAATAATTTGTTTGATGTGTAATTATTGTAAAATTTTAGACTTGGACAAAATTAACCGTAAAATATATAAAGGAAATAAGTGAAGAATCGCGAGAGCTGTAGGCATTTTGTGAATTGAGAAGACGCTGTGAGAGAGAAAAAACAGAGGTATTTTTTTTTCTTCAGGTTTTCAATCTTTGATTAAGCAATTGGAAGGTGATTTTAACTCCGATTTATCCCAAATTTGGAGGGTAAGTTCTTGACATCGCTCTCTACATTTCTACTGGTGTTGATCTGTATTTTATTCTCTTGATAGCTGTTATTTGAGATACCTACTTATTAGATAAATAGATTTTAGATCTATTATTTTAAGCCAAGATTGTTGAAAATCTTGATGTTATTAGCCTCTAGTGTCATTTGAAGAAGAATTTGTGCTGTAATCCCATTAATATAGTGGAAGTTTATATCAGACTACGGTTCCGTGGTTTTTTTCAATTTGGGTTTTTCACGTAAAAATCGGTGTCTTTTGTAGTTGGTTTTTGCTTGGATTTTGTTGGTTTATTTTTCTGCTTATTTATTTGTGGTGCAGATCCTATTTTAATTACACAAAGAAGGAAAAAATTTTGTTTCGACTTAAATTACAACTGCTTGTGGTAGTCCCTTTCCCAACATTCATATGTAATGATCTGAAGCGAGAATCACAATAATGCCGTTTTTAAGTATCTTTTAAATGTTAGTAGTAGCAAAACATGCATCGTCTATTTATGATTTGTTTTAAAATGGAAAAAGAACATCCACCATAAATTGAATTAAACTTAAAAGAAAATTAATATGATTTGCACAAGCTTACAAGTCTATGACGTCTATCGAAGTTCGATTGATGTTGATCCATACACTTCTTACACTGCCAAGCTATCCTCAATCCCTTCAATTTTCCTACAATTTGTTCAAAACCAGCATTCATATTTTTCATTTTAACCCAAAAAGAAAGGTAGACAAGTAAGAAAGACACAAAACTTGAAGAAGAGGGTCACCTTTTATGATTCGCGATCACGAGATTTATCATCTTTCAATATGGACTAGGCAGAGCACCCAAAAAACCTCTTGGGTCCTTGGATGGACTAGCATAAAGAAGAGGTTGATTGCGAACCAGCCCTTGAGACATACAATTTCTTAACAAAAGCATGCGACGAGGTTCTTCTGCATCTTCCTTCACCACCACCAGACTTCCCAAAGAGAACCCACCTGCAAGTATTTCTGAAATATCAGGAACAAACGGAAAAACAAAAACAATAACAGTAACAAAACAGATAATTTACAAAACCATTATCAAACAAATATAGAGGGAGGAAAACAAGTAGAATATTACTGTCAAGATCAGATATCCTGGATTAAACGAACATAGTGCCATTTGTACCACATTTGACTCCAGGGGTTTGAGATGAGGATATAGTCAACAGGTTGCAAGAGAATCTGCTTAGCCGAGGCTTATTTGTTCCCATGGAAGCATCAACAGCTTACTCTTACAAAGTTACAAACAAAGAATATAAAAAGAAGCTTAACAAAGAAAAACAACAAATTTAAAAATGCTACTGATCACAGATATTTTATTTCTTGCAACCATTAAACAAAGCAGCAGGGGTGGCTTTAGGCATAGACGAACAAGGCAGTCGCCTAAGGCCTTATATTATGTGAAGGCCTCATTTTTTGATTTTTTTTCTAATAATTTTTTTTAAATTACGTATTTTAGGAAATCAAAAAGCTTATTAACATCTCTCTAATTTATTAATTATCCTACAGTTAAGAATTATTTTTTATGAAAAATCTATATTTGATAACATTAATGTTAAAGAGATATAACTAATAATATTATTTAACCATTAATTCATTCATTATTAGTCTTTCCAAAAAAAATTAAATTATTTATCTTTTCAATTTCCTCTAAAAAATTAATTATCTAATATTAGAATCTTTGACTTTTAGTATTTCTTTTACTTTGTATTAAAAACTTTGTAATCTCAAAAATCAGTAAATGAAAAAATTTCTTCCTCTCTTTTCTACAAAGAAAATTATTATATTCATTGGTTCATTTAAAAATAATCAGTTTATAGAAATACAAAGTCAATTTCTATTATCTTATCATTAATTCATCATCTCAACTTTTTATGTTCTATCATTCTAAATATCTGATTTGAAAATAATATTATTCTTATTTATTTGTTTGTTTGTTTTGTAATAGTTTTAATGGAATAAAAAGATATCTTCTTAACTTTTTTTTAGGTTTTATTTTTAAAATTCAAGAATTAAAAATGGAATAAATTTTGAACTTTTTTTAAAATTTCTTTTAGTATTGAAATTGCAAAACAAATAGAGGCCTCATAAAAAAATTTCGCCTAAGGCCCCATACACTCTAAAGCCGGTCCTGCAAAGCAGTACTGACAAATTGTGTAAAAGAGCTACATATTGAAAAAAGTAATTGGCTGGGAAACCACAAAGTTAAAGAATTCAAATGATTAAGAATAAGGGGTGGGAACCGTTGACGATTGAACCGATGTAATTCCGGGCTTATGTTTTGCAGGTATTGGGTGGAACTCCTCCTAAACAATTAGTTTGTATTAATTGTTATGCGCACATTAGATAGAACTTATCCACAATAGTATGTTCAGTTTTAAAAAATCGAAGAAGAGGAGAGGAGAAAGAAATAAGAGAAGAAGAGATGAATTCCATGTCAAAGGCATGTTTGGTTTGAAGAAATGAAAGGAGAGGATAGAAGAAAGAAATAATGAAAAAAGAGTGAATTTCATATCAAACTAAATAATAAAATTGAGATTGATCATCATTTTTCGTCATTTTCTCTCCTCATCTCTCCTTCCCATTCCTCTCCTCTTCTCTCATTTCTTCCAATCAAATATTGGCAAAAACAGACATGAGAGGAAGCCTAATTACACATAAGTTCATATATCAAGTCTTAACTTAGCGATGTGAGACTCAATTAGAGCCGTTATAGCTTGCCGGCTACTAGGCTGGGGATTTGGAGATGACTTGAGTGTAAGCTGTTAAGTTGGATTTTAATTTTGGTTAAAATTTGAAAATATACGCCTGTTATGTTGCTATGTTGTGTGTCAAAAGTCTACTGTAACATAAAGGATACCTCTCAAATAATGTCACGTGTAGATTACATGAAACATTTAGAAAACCGGATTAAGAAATCGCTTTCTCGGCATGGTAAGTGAACTAGTAGATTTTGAAGTGGTTTTATTGTCAAAAATCAAAATGGGCTGATTATATTTTTACATATTTTTCATATAAAATCAATCTCATTAATAATAACACACACGGGACTCTAACCTTGTTCAAATGAGTGATAAAAGAAAATGATATATCTATTTGATTACTGCTACAAAATTAAATGAATTACTTATACAAGATTTTATTATTCAAATTTTAAAAACGCTTATATGGATTATGAATCTCACCATGTTTTAATTTTTTTCTCTCATAGCCTCTAATTAGCTTTATAATCTAGTGACATGTGCCATATTTAAAAATGGGTGCAGTCAATATTGAGTTGTCATATTTAATGCAATATTAATCATATGGATTTTATTAATAGACAAGGATTTAGGGCTAGTTTGGTAATATTATGACTTTTAAAATAATTACTATTAGCTATTATAGAAATAATCAAGTTTGAAGAGAATTAGTTAAATATTTGATAAAATTTATTTCTAAAATTGCCGTGAGTTTTAAAGGGTAAATGCTAATTGTCCTTTTTGTCCTTATATTTTAAAAAGTATCTCCAAACACCCCCTATTTTTCTTTGCTGTTACAATAACAATACCTTGCCATAATCTTGAGAGCATTAATTAGAAAATTGAGCAATAATTATCAATCTAAGAGAATTAGGATTTTTCATACCCTTGCAAAATATTTTTGATAATTATTTATAAATAAATTAATACCAACCAACTTAAAGCTACATTTAATACATTTCTGTCTTGCTAATAACTATCTAAAATAAATTTAAGTTACCAAATTAACTGTAAAAATTGAAAAACAATAAAAAATTTACTTTAATTTTTATTTTTCTTTTAGTGTTAATTTGATAAATTAATATTTTTCTTTTCATTAATGTCACTAAGAATATAATTGTAAGGGTATTATTGTAAAAGTAAAGAAAAATAAGGGCAGGAATGTCACATATTTAATAGTAGGATTATCTTGAGACATTTTTTAAAATATAAGGACTGAGGGTATTTTAAGAAATAACATTCAAAAAGGGTGTTAAAGGATTTTAGAGGGGAGTTAAAAGCTCTACTCTTTTTAAGTATAAAGCTGATTTTCATCTCAAAATCCACTATAAGATAGGTGATTTGTCAAACGAAAATTTTAAAGAATTTACCAAGCAATAAAATTAGCTTTTAATTAGTTTTTAGAATTACTTTTAAGCCTTTTGAAAACAATCCCAAGTGGATCTTGATTATTGAGATGATTTGGTACTAATACACAAAATCAATGATTGTTAATCAAGAGAATGAAAACATAAAAGCAAAAAGTAAATTTTGACCATTGATTCGGTGTTCAACTCTAATAAATTAAATCAGTTCAACATTGAGTCCTAATTCATTTATGATATATGTACATGGCAATTAGTGAATAGATAAGGAGCAACAAAGACCTCCTCTTTTAATACTATCTTTAATAATTTTAATAAATTAATATTGTCATGAAAGATTGAAAAACAAACTAATAAATGTAATCCTTTGGAATGGAAGTAAGTTAACAACTATAATAGAAATTGGATAGTATATATAAAAGATTTGAAGCTAAAACTCTACTTATACCTTGATTTTGAAAATAAAATTACGCATGATAAGAATGAATTGTGTATATGACCTTTTCTGTGTAATCTTATTATTTTTTTATCATTATTTACTATTAGAAGTCTACTAAAATATTTTATATATGTTCTAGAGTGACACAGGTTAAATATTTGGATATAGAAAGGCCATATTTATTTCTAAATATTGAGAAACAAATTAATATTTTATTAATCCAATGGAAGACTCAAACCTCTCCCCAAACAGATAAGAAAGAAAGAAATTTATTTATATTATTATTTCTTAAAAAAATAATTCATTTACTTTACTTGAGATTCCACCATTCAATTTCTAAAACACGTTTCACTATAGAAAGTAGTAACTAACATGGTCATTATTTTCTGGAAAGTGTGTGAGTTACCATGAAATTTATCTCCTAGTAAGGAATCCATTTAGTTTGTGAAGGGTTAATAATCACGTATTATCCTCTTTTCTCATCGTCTCGTTTGACTAGTGATTGGAATTGATGGATTCGTCTCTCTCGTTTATGTATTAACAATCTCTTTTAAAAACTGAAACGAGAAGAATTACAATCGGACCATATAACAAAAACCTCAACAATAGTACTTTGAAAGAAAACACCAAACAAGCAAGAGGGGAAAATACAAAGCCATACCCCCTCAAAGAAAGGCACGCCGAAAATAAAATACAGACTAAAGCACAACACTAGCAAACTAGCAAAGGCAGACTTATTGTAATTTAGTAGAAGCATTAAACATGCATTGTTGGTGACGCATGTTATTTCTAAATGGTAGCTTTTGGAGCCATTTCTGCTTTTGAAGCATTAAGTGGCAGTTTCCCAACGAACTTGGATTGGATGCTAGCCATGTACAGATTGTCTTCAAATTCGACAGCTGAAGTGGCAAAGGATATGTCGGTTGCATTATCATCGTTAAAGTCCTTGATTATTTTCCCATCTGTGTCAACCTTGACTACTTGTGCCCCCGCATCATTCCCCAAGGGGATGAGTAGGTTGATCAGTTCCGGATATGCTTCCAAAAGCTTCCATTTGTCAGGGCAACTTTGGATAGCCCTCACCCCAGTTTGATTCATCTGCATGCACCATGCACCAAGTTAGTTAATTATCTAGATAATTAGTTAAATGCATGATGCATGCATGAAGAGATTTTAGGAAGTACGAATATCCAGCGTGGGCAGCTGCCCCAGATGAGTGCAATTTTGGCAAGAATTTTTTTTTTTTAATTTCCGCCAATTTTGTATTCCTCCCCAATAAAATTTGTGATTCATCTCAGTTGGTTTGAGTAAAATACAAAATGTAGGCATAAAATTTTATTTTCATCGTACAACTCAAGTACATTATATCCAAAATTAAATGAAACACTTCATAGAAGAGAAATTTAGGTAAGAAAAATTCACTCCTGTTGTTTTAAAGTTCGTTTTGCATACTATATAGTATATATACCTTGATTAAAGCAACCCAAAAGAGCCATTTGGGGCGAGATTGATGTTATCAGGTCCACCTGGAAGGTCTTCAATGAAATTTTCCAATTTTCCTTGATCAGGGCCCTTCAGCCAATATCTTCTGCACCGGAATCTGAAAGAAAATCAATTTATTAGTCTAACTACTTAGCTAATTAAACTGTACGTGCATGACTCCCAGGATTCACAAACAACCACAAAACTTTCATCTTCTGAGAGTGCAACGCCGTTAGCAAAGTAGAAACCCTCTTGCAAAACTGTTGTTTCATTCGATTCAGGATCATATTTGAGCAGCTGCCCATGAGGATTTCCCTCCACCAGGTCTTTGTAGTACTCTTTGGGTGTATATTCTTTGCTTGATACAGTAAAATATAAACTACCATTTGATGCTTCTATCACATCATTTGTAAACCTGATCGATCAAATCAAAGTAATTTTACAATTTAATTAAATTAATGATAAGTAGAGAGTAAGTTTCTGATCCGGGATCCTATAGATTTTATAACGTCCAGGATCCCCTTCAATAGTAAACGGATTTTTTCACATTGACAATGTTGTAAAAATGGGATCCCCATTTTTGTAAAGAGTGGGATCCCGGACCAGATATTTTTTATAATCATGTAACATATAGATATATATGGCTCCCGCCGTTGCATTATATTTGCATTCATGCATGCTCTGATGGAACGAAATTGAACCTGACTGTTACCTTACATTTGGATCGAGAACCTCCACGCCGGCTTCACTAACCTTAAGCAAACCCTGTCGATCACATCAATTGGAATAACGAATTGAAGATGATTAATATTCTTGGATTACACACACGCACACAGACATCCAATAGTTACTTGAGGTTAATTAAGTTGTCTCACTTTTTCAGTGTCGCATACAATCACATCACCTTCTTTTGTTGTTGTGATTCCAAGAAAAGTATTACTATCTATATGCTTCCAATTAACCAAGGTTTCATTATGGAGGATGAAATACTTGACCCAACCATCTCTAGTAGCTGTATACAGCGCACCCTTTCTAACCACAACAGAAACATCCTCTGGGTGGTTCACACATCCTTCTCCAAGTTTAATCAAATCCTACATACAGCATGAGTTTAATTAATTATGAGCTCGAACAAACAAATTAATTAATAGTTGAGCGATGCATAAATAAGCAGCTTTTAGTTAGTAATTTATACCTTCATAGAAGAGCTGTACTTGGAGTTGGAGAGAAGAGAAGCTGAAGATGATACTGGTGGCGAGAAGAAGATTTCTAGTGTAAAAGCAAGTAAACAAGCGATCAGGAAACTGATTGGAGCCATAAGCTGCTGCAAGTCTCTGCTTCAGTTAGGTATGCTAGCTAGTTAATTAGTTAATGGGTTGCCGTGAATTTATATAGAAAATTGTTCGGAAGTGAAATGGACAACAATACCCCCATAATTTGTTCCAAGTGAAAAGTATACCCTGTATCATCATTTCAAAAATTAATACCTATTCAAAAAGTTTAGCGACTCATCTTAATTTTGTTGGTTGAGATGCCACGTCATTGATAATAATTTTTAGATTAAGAATATAAACTTAAGGACATCTTATTAATTTTTTAATATGACTTTGGCACATGGGATGCTGTCTTTTGAATATAAGTTTAGCCCATGAGATTTTATAAAGGAAAACAGTTAAACTTATCTGTAAGTAGACTCAAACTATTCTTATGTCTTTTTATTTAATTCTTATCCCATGAAAAGATAGTATAGTCCTAATTGTATATGAGTCTAACAAATTATAGTGTATTATTCATATTAACCAGTCAATCTCAATTCCTTTCCCTTTGTCTTAGCCTCTCACTTTTTACACTCTAATATTGATGGTAAAAAAATAAAAGAACAATTGCTTGAATTTTATTATTGCTTCTCAGAATTAAAGATTTCATCACCTTAAGTACATTTTTCAATATAATATTATGATTTAGTTTAGCGCTTTAATTGATGAGAAATTTTTGTTGTTCTCTTCATTCATAATTCTTTCCATAAAGTGTTTAACTAATTGGAAGGTAGGCCCTTTCCACATTATAATTATTTTTAAAAATAATTTGAAGATACTTGGTCACTATATCAGAATTCTAAATCTTTTTTTTAAAGGTAGAGGTACATGGAAATATCCAACTAAATAATTTTTTTTAATTCCTACCTTCTCTCAGGATTTAAAATTAGGTGACCAATTAATTAAAACTGCTTAAAAATTACTCAGTCAAATCTTAGGGATAAGTAATTATTTTCTTTTGCATACTACATATTTCATTTTAATGGAATACAAGTTTTTATGGGTATGCTTTATGTCTCTTCTTCGGAATGCATTGATTTCTTGTAGTTGTAAATTCTTTTTCAAAAAAATCTTGTATGTTAAAACAATTTTATCCTACCTTTTTTTAAAAAACAATCCTGACTCCGCCTTTAGCCCCCACCTTACTCGGAAGGCCCTTACAAAAATTACATATTTGTCGAAAAGTGAATTATTAGCCATTATTTTACATCTAAAATGTAAATTTTTTTCTGTTTAATAATATATATTAAAGGATTTATTTATTGTTTAATTTAAAGTCAAGGAAAAAATGTCCTATGTGTGATGGAGGTGTTAAGAAAATAATATTGCACTAGCTTAGGATAGTTCATGGACTAAGTAAATAAATGTTTGGGCAACCATCCCTTAAACGAGCTTTCAAGTGTTGGGATTTAATATCGGCACTACAATGAACAACATCAAGTATGTATGAGATACACCGTTAAGATTCTATAGGATAATTTACATGAAGAAAAGAAAAAATCTTTTACAGATCTCCAAGCAAATAAAAGAATGATTCTCTTACACAGAAGAGATCACATTTATTAATATTAGATAAAATATTACTAAAAAAGTACGAGAAAATTCCGACAATCATCCTAGTGAGTCATTGACAGTTATTGCAGCGGTTGTAATAGGGATTAATGGTTAGGCATTTTAATTTTACGAAGATGAAGAAAAGAAAACATTAAATCGCATTCGGTTCAGAGATTCTTTTAACTCTGAATAATCTGATAACTAAATTAACTTTTGGTTTAAAAAGTTGACCCCTCGTCTGAGAAGAGTTCTTGGATTTAATTAGCAAGTTATGGTGAAAATACTGCATTGACTGAGAATAATTTTTTGATGATTTTAGCACGTTAGGATCAAGGGCGGACTTAGAATTTTTCTTTTAGTACGCCAGTTAATTTATAAATTTATTGAAATATTTGTGTGAATATATATATATATATATATGCAACATCAAAACTCTTCGCAAAATATATATATTTAATAAAAGAATGGTAACAAATAAGCTTATAATATAAATTATCAAATTATAAATTAAAAAGATTATTATTTTTATTTCAGTGATAAAAATATAAAATATTTGAATAATTTAATTTAATAAAAAGAAAAAGAACAAGTATTATGAAGGAAATAAATTATGTAATTATAAAAATATTGTTAATTGCTACTATGTTGTTTTGTAACTTTCTAATACAAGTGATGATTTTACAATATATCGATCTACTTTTTTTTTTCAATTAGACCAAATCATAATATTATTTTATAATAAGCTAAAGCAATACTAATATTTTAGCTCGCTAATGACAAATTTATTCAATAAAAAAATAATTTAATCTTTTTCTAAAATAAGTCTGTAACTCTAATCGAAGGGGGGAAAATTGAAATGGTCACATACTTGAAAATTAAAAAAAAAATCTAATATTATATGAAAATCATAAATACTGAAGCGTATAAATGAAATTTTTTTAGACTATACCAGGTTACAACCCGATTAACCAAAGTTTAGGTCCACCTCTGGTTTAAAATAAATATCTTTCATTTACTTGATAATTTTTTAGTTAAGTATATGTTGTGCAATCCTAAATTTTTGTGCTTGCTTGAGTATGAGAAGTTAAACCTATGCACTTCTATATAAAATCACAACTAAAGAACAAAATCTATGGGCTTCTACGCGATATCAAACCAAAGAATAATAAATTCACACTACATTTCTACGTTAAAAAAATTACTTTGGAAGAAAGTCTGCCTTGCATGTGAATGGGAATGTCAAGAAATATAATATCACACTGACTTAGTGCAATTCGTACGTACTAAATACATAACTGCTGGGGCAACCACCAACTCTTATTAACAAACTTTTAACTTTTGTCTGAGTTAGATCTTAAGCTTCCATAGGAGAGCTTCCATGAGAGAAAAGAAAAATAATTTTACGTATCTTCTAGCAAGTAAAAGAATTGTTCTTATACCGAGGGAATCATATTTATTACTAGATAACGATTACTCGTAGAAAGAGCAGTTATTTTAAAGATTCCCAATAAAACAAAGAATTGAAATCAAACAAATAAAAGAATGATTATTATTCGAAGTGAACCATATTTATTTAATCTTTTTCTTTCTTGGGCTAGCTTTATTTAATCTGCAACGAAAATAGAAAATCAAAATCCCATTCTTTTTCTTTATTGACCAGCTTTATAAAGAAATCTAACTACATTACATAGCTTTATTAATTTTAGGGTTTGTCATCAATCATATCAGTAAACCCTAATATGCACGTAGTCTCTTCACTTATCATCCATATACTGGAGAGTAAAGAGTAAAACCTCCGTTGCAACTTCAGTCAATAAGTCTGCCATCATATCAATTAAGAGAATTTAAAGCGATCACCTTCATTTGTTGACTATTAAATAGCAATAATATTCTTTTTCTTTTTAAAGACAAAAAGGTTAATCTCACTTCTAGATATTTTTTTATAGGGAGATTGCTAATTTCCCTCCTATTGTAATCAATATATATTATTTACTCCCTACAGTTTTTATAATAACAAATAACCCCCTGATATTATTCTTATTTTCAAATACACTTTTATTCATATTTATTATAGATTAAATAAATCACATTAATGGAAATTAAAATAAAAAATTAAGTATTAAAAATAAAAAATATATGTTTTGATGTAAAAAAATTAGTAATATAATATTTTTCTTGTACTTTTTTATTTTATAAACATTTTCTTATAATAAATATATAAGAAATTATTATAAAATGATAAAAATTATTACAAGAAAACTTGAATCATAAATAAAAAATTATTATAATATAAATAATTAAATATTTTTCTTTTACTTTTTACATTTAATTTTAAAATATTATAAAATGTTTATTATACGAAAATGTTCACAAAATAAAAAAGTACAAGAAAAAAATTTTATTATTAATTTTTTTTGCTCATATCAAAACATATATTTCTTGTATTTAATACTTAATTTGTTATTTATAATTTTTTATTTATTTTCTATTCATGTGATTTATTTAATTTAAAATAAATATAAATAAAGAGTAGTTGAAAATAAGGGTAATATTATAAACTTATATTGTCAGGGGGTTATTGGCTATTATAAAAATAATATGGGATAAATGATATATATTGATTACAGTAAGGGGAAATTGGTAATCTCCTCTTTTTCTATATTTTATTGTTTTGTTTAAAAAATGTGGGGATAAACTAAATTTAAATTTATTTTTTATTTATATTTCTCAAGATTTGAATTTGAGTGACCAGTCAATGAAAGATCCTTCTCAGGCTCATCTGAATAAATTAATTGAAAAATAAAGGCTATATATAGGGGGTGTGTGTATATAGGCCCGATTTTACATATATATTTTAACACTAATTTTTCCACAAAATGTCCCTCCTTAAATCATAATTAATCCGATGGCTGAAAATAATGTTAATTTGAATTTCCTTTTTAATGAAAAATTAATAAAAATTCGGCCCTACCAAAATTATTATTAATAACAATAATGCTTATTATTCATATTCCTCCGTATCTTCTCTCATGGGTGTTTTTAGTAGCAATAAATATAAAAGAGGAAATGAACAGTGCTGTATCACAACCAAATAATAAAGAAATGTTTTTTGATAGGAAACAAAAGAAGAAATCTAAATTAAATGGTACAAAAAAAGTGATTTGCTAGTTATAGAAGCTGACTAAATATTAAATTGTGTCCCTATATAGTATATACTCTAATAATTTTCTTGTTATTTCTTCACAAATCTTGGCTATAAAAAATTATACGGTATAACTGGATCAGTAATTGTAAATGATTATCCTAATTTCATATTTACCCATTGATTTTAAGAAAAGATAAAAATCCCCTTATTCAATTGTGAGTTATAATTTTGCTATCTGTTATATACAAATTACATGTAACAAATAAAAATAAAACTTATCTAGGAAGAAGAAGAATTAGTGTAGAAGATTGCTGGGAAATAGAAGAAAAATATGGAGCAACGAAAAATAATAAGCGAGAAAAAAGAGGAAAATAAAATAGAAAGAATAATAATATTAATTTGATGGGACCCAATTTATATTAATTTTTTCTTTTTAAAGAAATTTAAATTAACTGTAATTTCAACCATTGCGTTAATTACAGTTTAAGGATTGAGACAGTGTGTGTGTGTAGTGCTCATTTACTTAGGATTTAGTTATTTACTTAGGATTTTCGCACTATGTTAAATTACACGAATGTTGTTATGACATAGGGGTGTTCAGAATCCAATTCGATCCGCTCAATCCGTCCGATCCGTAAAAATCTTATCCGTAAAAATCCGATCCGTGGATTGGATTGGATTGAAAATTTAAAAATTTGCAGTCGATGGATTGGATATGAATTTACTTCTATAAATCCGCAAAAATCTGTGAATCCGCAAAAAAGAAAGTATTTATTTAATTAAAAAAATAAAACTCATAAATGTAGCAATGCTACTTACTAATAAATTAATTAATTAATTAAAGTATAGGTAAATTAACTCAATATCATATCTTATTCGATAACAATATACAATAAAAAATAATTAAATATTTGAATAATTAAATAAGCAAATATAGCTTCCAAAACATTAAAAATTCTAAAGCAAAACAAAAACCCTAAGCCAAACAAAACATTTTGGCATATAACACCAAATCTCTACCCCACCGCATGCACAAGCCATCACTGTTTCACTTCACCACTTGAGGTAATTAAGCTTAATTTCTTACTTTCTTTCTAAGCTCTTCAAGTTTCTTACTTTCTTCCTATTACATCTAATCTTTCAAGTTTCAACATTTAAATTTATAATTTTAGTTAATTTTCATGTATTGATCTAAACAAATGAAAATTTTTTTTTTGTGTGTTATATTTTAAAATTTTGAATGTATTATTCTAGCTTATTTAAACAATTAATTTATTTAAATCTTATTCAATTTTGAATTTAATTGGTAGTAAAATTATTTTTACATTAGTTTTTTATTTAATAAATTATTTGTATATTAGATTTTTTTAATTTAATTACTTCGTAGATTGGACAAAATTAAAAAATTTTAATTCGTAAATCAATCCGCCAAATGATGGATTGGATATGGATTGGGTCAAATACGTATCTAATCCGCAGACATATGGATTAAATTTGGATTGAGTTTCACTAATTCGTGAATTGGATTGGATTTGATTGAAAATTTATAATATGCAAAATCGTGAATTGGATATGGATTGATGTCCAATCCGCAAAATCCGATCCGCGAACACCCCTATTATGACATATGGTGTAATAGTGTAATGCTCATTACACTCTATAGCATAATAGGCATGGATGGAAATAAAATTTGGATCCGCCTTGCATACGCAAGGATCTGGAAGATCTGGATTCGGAAAAATCTAGATCCGCATATTAAAAAAATGCGGTCTGGATGTGGAAAGTTGAGATCCGCATGGATCCAAATCCAGTTTCAGATGCAAATGCATCCAGAAAATTGAATATCCGGATCCGGTTAAAATTTTATTTTAAATTAAAAATAAAATTAAATATATATTAAAAATAAAATTAAAAGTTAAATTTTATTTGCGGATTTATGATGTTATTGTATGTTATTCATGTTGAATTATTAGTCGTTGAATTATGATTGAATTTTATTTGATATTATTAGGTAAATTATTGAATTTTATTTAAATTAAAAATATATATGTTAAAAATTAAATTAAAAATTAAAAATTAAATTTTATTTGTGGATTTATGATGTTGTTGTATGTTATTCTTATTGAATTATTAATTGTTGAATTATGATTGAATTTTATTTGATATTATCAAGTAAATTATTGAATCTTTAAATTATATATTAAATTATTAATTTTTTATTTTTGCGAATCCAAATATATAGAATATCCGCCCACATCTGTTATGGATACTACCTGCATCCGGATTCACATATTTTTTGGGGGATCCACATATTCTTTTCAGATCCGGAAGCGGATTCGGATATAGAAATGTAAATGTTGATCCCGATCCGAATGTACCTACCTCCGAGTCTAGATTCGGCTTTTGCCAACCCTAATAACAGCTTTCCCACACTTTAGTAAAGTGTAGGAACTCTTAATGGAAAATATATATACATACACACACACACACCCATATATATAACAATGATCTAGTGGGCAACAGTACTCATTATAAAGTGATCAATAGTGCCACATGGCATTGTCTGGTTAATCAATAGTTTTATTACTATTCACAAGGAGTTACAGAATTTTGCCATGTGTCCAAGTGCTCACCATATAGTGTGCTCACTATAAGATGACCAACAGTGCCACTTGGCATGTATGGTTAATCAATAGTTTGACACTATTGACAAGGAGTCACATAATTCTGCCATGTGTCTGGGTGCTCAATAGATCATCTTTATATATACATATAGAAATTATCAAGCAAGGATCTCCGTATTTTATAAGATTTTTAAAGTGTTGTTAATGAGTTTTCACAATGTTGTAACTCTATTTTGCACTTTAATAGAAGTGCAAGAACCTTATTGGAAAAGCACTACACACACACAAAAGTTTTCCTTGTAAAGAAGCTTCTACAATGTTGTAAATGTGTTTCAAACTTTATTAATATCTAGAATTTTTGGATTGAAAGTTAACTCTCTCTCTCTCTCTTTCTCTCTCTGTGTCTGTGTGTGTGTATATATAAACACTATATAGTTAAGTAAAAAATTAAATTTTGAGTAAGTCTCTCAATTAACCAAAAAATTGTGACACAGATGGCTTTGCTTCTCTAGAAATAAGCATGCATGGTCATTTCATGGATAATGAATTTCTATTAATCACCAGCTACTTGCCTGATGTTATGGCTCCATTTACGACTATTTGGTATTGTGATTGGGCAGTTGTAACTTAAAAGTTATAATACTAATGATGTTTACTAATCGATAATTAGAAACGGCTGAAATCAAAATTGAGTAGAATCGAAATAGATTGGAATCAGAATGAATGGGAAATGGAATAAATTGTTTACTTAAGCTTTAGGATTCTGAATCGGAATGAGCTATATTTCCATTGATGTATTTAGTTTGTCTTAGAATCAAAATGAATTGTTGCAAATTATAAAAATGAACTTAGTTGATTATTATCATTATTTATTATAATAACTGTGATTATCATTATTCAAAATCATTATTAACAATAATTATTGTTATTGCTATATTATTGTAATTGTTGTTATGATGATGATGATGATGATTATTATTATTATTATTATTATTGTTGTTGTTGTTGTTGTTGTCTATAAATGGGTAAAAAGTACTTTTTAATTTTCACTAAGTCTACAAATATCAATACACTCCTCATTTTCATTCCCACTTCCTGTATGAAAATGAGATTCTCATTCTTCATTCCCAAATTGTGAGGTCCTCTCCAATTTCATTCACATTCTTTTATGTTTTTTGAAAGTAAATACTATCAATGATTCATATTCTTCAATCCCACAAGTAAACACACTATAAAGTTTTTAGTAAACACTGACTGTCGTGGTTTGGAAGTTGAGTTGATTTTATCCTACACATATATGGTGAAGAACTTATAATATTTTTACTAGTTTTGTCAAAATTATTATTTAAAAGTCATAATTACCATACCTATCAACTGTTATTTCATAGTTACAACTTTTTTTTCACAACTATGGTTTAAAAGATACAACATCTCAATACCGAACAATACAGTATAACCATTTAAAATGAACAAAAGGAAACAAAGTTGTGGCTTAAAAGTAACTGCAGCTCAATACCCAACAGTGCATTAGTATAACCATTTAAAATGATCAAAAGGAAAAAGAAAAAGTGGTGAAAGAAAAAAGAAAATTAAAGAGAAAAGCAAAATCTGAGAGGGATGGGAAGAAATAAAGCAAAACCGATAAGAGGGAAAGGAAATAAAAGTTAAAAAGAAAAAAAGAAAATTACATGGAAAGGAATTGGGTAATTAGAATTCTTCATATGACGCTTTTATCAATTGGTAATCGGAATGGATCAGAATCGAAATGGGAAATGGAAATCAGCATAAATTGTTTACCTGAGCTGTAGGAATTGGAATTATAATAGGCTGTAGTTATTTACTTATTTAGGGATTAGAATGGACTGTTGAAAGTTACTAAAATGTCCTTAGTTAAGTATTGTCCTTAGTATTATTATTATTTATTATAATAGTAACAATAATAATGATGATGAAGATGATAATAATAATAATAACTATAACAACAACAATAACAACAACAACAACAACAACAACAATAATAATAATAATAATAATCATAATAATAATAATAATAATAATAATAATAATAATAAGGACCGATTTGCAAGTATTTATATAAATTCTGTAAAGTATGGAAAATTGGACTAAAATGTAAAATATAATTGAGGGTAATCCGGACATTTTAAAACTTGAATAGGGTAAAATGTTCAATCTCGGGAATGGTAATTTGATTTTCAACCTGTGAAAATGAAGTTCTCATTTAGGATGGCATTGGGGTGGGGAGGCCTACCCTATTCCCCACCCCATTAAAAATTTCACCTTCATTCCCAGCCCCATTCCCCAATAAATTTAATGTGGTGGCAATGCGGAATCTCCATGTAGGGTAGGGGTATTCGCGGATCAGATTTTGTGGATTGGAGATCAATTCATATCCGATCTACGATTTTGTGAATGATAAATTTTCAATTCAATCCAATCTACGAATTGATGAAATTTAATGCAAATCCAATCCATACATATGCATATTGGATACGTATTTGACCCAATCTATATCCGATCCACGATTTTATTACCAATCAAATTTAAAATTGAATAAAATTTAAATAAATTAATTGTTTAAATAAAGCTAAAATAATACATTCAAAGTTTCAAAATACAACACATCGAAAAAAAATATCACATTTGTTTATATCAATGCATGAAAATTAACTAAAATTATGAAAATTAACTATTTAGGAAGCTATATTTATTTTTTCAAATATTCCATTATGTAATTATTTTTATTTTATATTATTATTGAATAAGATATAATATAGTGTTAGTGTAACTATATTTTAACTCATTCATTCATTAATAAGTAGTAATGCCACATTTATATGTTTTATTTTTTAATTAAATAAATATTTTTTTTTGTGAATTCGTAGATTTACAGAAGTAACTCTATATCCAATCCACCGACCGCGGATTTTCAATTTTTAATCCAATCCAATCAACCAATCCAGAGATAAGATTTTATAAATCGGATTTCTGCGGATCAGATAGATTGAGCAGATCAGATTGGATTCTGAACACCCCTAATGTAGGGAATGATTTTTCCATCCCACGCTATGCCCTATTTACTTATTTTATAGCAGGTATAGATACACGATTTCAATAAATTAAAATTAGAGACTTAAATAAAGTTATCACCTTATTATAAAGTATTTAAATTATTTAAAAAATCTCTAAAAGTTTGAAATAATATCTTGAGATGATATCAAAATTGAAAATGTTTAATGAGAGCAACACTTTAAAAGAAAAAAGTAAACATAATAATATTTTTAGGTTGAATAAGAATTATATTGTATGGTTTTCTTCTAGTTATAGTCTATTTATATTAGGTAAAAATAAAAAGAAAATTTATTAACCAACATTGTAAAATTATTAAATTAAAAAATAAAAAATATCAATATATAATGCGGATTGGCGTAGGAGTGGGGAGGAGAGTACAAAACTAAACCTCACCCCATTAAGAATTTAGGAATTTTTTTCCTTTATTCCTGCATCATATTCCCCAAAAATTATTCAAAATATACCACATTTGGAGTGCGACCCGATAGAGCTCTAATCCCGTAAAGGATTTTGGCATCTCTATTCCCATTCCTTAAACCCAAAACTAAGTAGCCCACATGTTTAATTCTCATTCACTTCTATTTTAATAAGTAAACAACATCAATCATTAAGTAAAACACCATCAGTGCATTAAGAAATCAATTTCTTTCTGAAATAAATTGTATTTTATTTTTCAGTCTTCAAAACCAAGCCAATGTTTTCTTTTTGATATAAACTTAAAGGATCACTGAAAAAGATGTGAAATGAGCTTCGAGCGGTATAAAATTTGAGCAGTTTCGGCTCTTTGTATGACATGAGACGAATTTCTATCCATAGCTCATGGGTGTGATTCTAGTAAATATTTAGAAAAGTTTTTTGTTAAGGGTTGTGTAATTTTTGGTTCACTTGTAGTGATTCAATGTATCCTTCTTAATGCTAAATTTAACACTATTGGGCTCTTCGTAATATATGTCCTTTTTTTTTTATATACTGATATGTTACAATCAGAGCACTACTGATATTTGACAATCAAATATTGATCGGGACTCTGTTTTAGTATTCTATTATGGCACAACCCGAAAATCTACCATTACTAAATACTAGAGGGAGATCTATTATACCCCTAATGCGGGGAGATAGATAAACTCCTACCAGAAGGAGAGTCAAATCCCAACTATTTTTGGGACTCGAACTCATACACCTAAGGTCATATCAGCGCATGGAACGCAAGTGGGGTACGAGCCCATTGGCCTCCGTAATAGCTGACTTAATTGCAAGGAGAAAATTGAAAATGACGATCTGGTGCTCGCATAGACGCATACTTTTTGGAAAAATAATTATGCTGCTGATTGTCTTTCTAATCTTGGGCTGCACCCTCCATTTTGTGATCAATTTACCTGGTGGTATGATCCTTCTCTTGTTATTCAAAAGTTTATTTCTTTGAATACAACGGTTTTCACAATATCGCTTCAGTTAATTTTGCTTCTTGTTGTTACTGTTGTCCATTTTTAGTGGGATGTAATTTTTCAGTTGTAGGGCACTTTCAATTTGCAATTGTAGAACTCAATCTCAGAATTTTTAACATCAATTGAAAAAATAAAATTAGAGATGAGATTCAATACGGCTTTGAATTTAAAAAAAATAACAGTAAAGTCATATTTTATTTAATAAAATAACTCAATTATATATACAATTTAGTAAATTATTAATTTATAATATGAATGTGACCATAGTGTTGTATAAAAATTTTCAAAAGAAATATTATCTTGTTAATTTATTGAAATTATTAATTTAGCCTATTAGCTCTGTTCGGGACCGTAAAAAATTATTATTTAATATAGGTTATTAATTTATCGAGTATTTAATTTATAGAGATTATATTAATAGAACCTTGATAAATTAATTAATAGCATTGACCATGAATATCTATTAATTTAGTATTTATTAATTAATCGATAACTCATTTAATTATTATTTTCAGATTTATTAGTTTTTTCTTTCTTTTTTTTAAGTTTTACATTTATTTGATTTTTTTTTGTATTTATTATATTTTATCTGAGTAGTAGTTAGTTGCCTTAAATTGGTAGGAATAAGATTTGTGTAGTGTTTTTATCTTGAGTGATGATAAAGTCACAAATTTTTATACAAACTTATTTTGTATAAACTAATGTGATATAAATTCATTGGTCAGATGAAAATTTCAAAAAGAATATAAATAAATCAGGTGAACCAAGAGTCATTTAATCTAACTAATTGACATATACCACATCAGTTTGTGTAAGAGTTTATAGTTCTATTATTATTACTCTTTTGTGTTTTGTATATTAAAGATGATAGTTCTCGCGTAAAACCCGTTCCAAAAAAAAAAAAAAACCCTTAAAGCCGTAGTGACATTGGTTATTTTTGTATTACAAAAAAGTTAAATTTAGGATCCTCTCGTTTGTACAGGGATTGGATTTGATGGATTCATCTCTCGTTTAGGTTTTAATAAAAGGGAGCTGCTACCTTACATGTAATGTAAGGTACAACCTCTCACAAACTGAGTTGTGGGTTCCACTTGGGCCCACAGTCTTGTGAGAGGATGTACCTTACATTACATGTAAGGTAGCAAAATCCTTAATAAAATAGATGAAAATCTGTTCAGATTTTCTCGGATCTCAAACCATTCTAAATCCGAAGAAAAGGGCATTATATATTGACAAAATTAATTTACATTCATTATCATTTTTTGTTTCCCTTCAAAATTGAAGAAAATCCTTCTTCCAAAGTAGTTACCAATCACAATCTCATTACAAATTAAACATCGCAATCCATGTATTCCAAGAACCACACAAAAATCCAGCCATGGCCGACTATCTCCATAAATTCCAAGATCCCATTCACAAAAATCCAGCCCGTTTCATCACCAATCTCATCCCTATCCCATATAAACACAAAACTCCAAATTTCATAGCACCGACAGAAAGACTTGCCACCTAGCAAAGCCAAAAGGGTATTTGTATCCCTATTTGTTTACATTTTTCAAATAACAATATGGTTTGTTTACGTAAGCAATCAGATTAATTTCCATAATCTTTATGATTTCGTAACTTTTCAAGGTATGATTTCGCTATCACCAAGATATGTAAACATAACTGTATTAATATTTGTATACTTTCCTTCCAATTATAGCTTCGTGTATGGTCTGTATAAAGATTTCTTTCATTATTAATACAATTCATTAAGGCGCTTTCATTGTAAATATTATTAAGACTGAAATAAAAGAACATCCGGCCAGATGGCAGGAGCTCTTTGACGATTCACATATTTCTTTTAAGTTTGAGATGTCTGTTTAAGATTGCACATGAGGCTTCTCCATTCTTCCTTTCACGAAAGTAATTTTTAGTATCGCTTACATCTCCAAAAAAAGGGGGGAAAAAGAAAAAAAAAAGATTATGGGAGTGTGTTTAATATACTTAATAAACCAAAAATAGTGTTTATACTTCGTGAGTAATTTTATGCTTATTCAGTTGAGATATTAAGGTGATATTTATTTTTTTATCTGAAATTTAAATAGATCTGAATTAATCTGAATACTAAATAAACCTGAATGTTTGAATCTAAACAATACATTTTTTTTTGGCTAAATCTCTAAAAATAAATATTAAATTATTTGGTTTTTCAACTTTAAAACTAAAAACATTTATTTTTACATTTGTACCTTTATTAAATTTAAATGTTAAATAAATAATGTATATCTCAAAGAACATAAATATCATAATATTTTATCATAACTTAAATCATGTTCAAATGAATACAAAATGACTTTGAAATTATAATATATAAAATATTATATTCAAATTTTATTATCCATTTTCCAAATTCTACATTTGCTTTATTCTAGTTCGAAATAATTAGGCTTTACACTAAAAAATTAGAAGCTAGCTGAATTTTATAATTGTGATATTGAGCAAATAATGCATCATCCACTGACACTTTTTGAAGAAAATTATATATTTCCATTTAGGCCGCTATTATTTTTCAAAAAACCAAAACACGTAACATACTCACTACATAAATGAAAAGTTCAACAAAGAACCCAATGAAAAAGTTGGCTTATTACATAAACCAAGGGCTATATGTTGGAGAAAAATCAGTTTTTTATAAAAAATTTTAGGATCGCTCTCATATAATATATAAGAATTTGTAATCTTGAAATCGTACCTTGAAAATCTGATTTGGCTTTTTCCGCTGAAGTGATTTAGGCTCCTAGATCATGATCCGTCACCACCACTCCTGTTAGATTACGATCTGTCACCAAATAATCTTCCAGGCTATGACTCAAATTTGATCTGCACTTGACGTGTGGACGCCTTTATCACCACTAAAGCAACTAGCACGAGAAAATTTTTCTCTCAACAATAGAGAGAAAAATCTTTTCTCTGATCTGTATAAAGTGGCTACTCTCTTTCTTTTGGGAGAAAATAAGCCATTTTATATTTCTATCTAGTGGAAACCCTAGGCTCCTTTTTTTATATTATTTAATTCTATTAAATCAATTTTGATTTAAAATAATAAACCAAAAGTAACGTTACTTCTTTCTTGTCATAGGGGCCCACCTTGTAAAATAACACAAGGCCCCTTAGACACAAGTACATTACATGGAGCCTCCCACTAAATAATATATTTAGGCTTTTAACCCAAATAGCTAGTTATCTTGCTTATTAATCCAGTAGTGGCGCAGTCAATTAAATTATCTAACCCGGGGATCATTTGGGAACATACAATAGTGGCTATAATAATTAGGCCTGTAATTAAACTAGCCCAATTATTTAATTCCAAATATACTCCACTAAAAGATTGGAACTTACCTCCATAATTGTATGCTCGAATAATAATTCGTCCCAAGCTACATTGATTTCTTTACTGCACAATCCTTTGTACCACATCGTTAATTAAATTGATATCTCAACTGTCCAATCAATTTAATAACATCTTGTTCCTTGATACTTACTGGTTTTCTCTAATGATCATTTTCAACATACTAAATATGTTGACACACTCTGGCCAGATAATTCTATGATCAAGTGCCGAAAACCCATCAAGAGATGTGTTGTACAAATTCTATATTGTTAATCTATAACTCCAATACACATAATTGCTCCCACCAAGATACCGGGTAATCTTGACTATAAGTATGTGTCGTGCCCATTGGTAACTCAAATGGAATAACAATTACAATCATGAAATCATAACTCACGATTAAGATTATAGTAAAATCAATGCCTATGAGATTTAATAAGTCTGACAGTTATTACAAGGTTAATTAAATCTCATATGTGATCCGCCTCAATGTAGTCAAACTACATCAGTAAATTCATATATGATTAAGACAAATCATTCAATGAATTTACTACAGTCTAAACATAAACAGAGCGCCCAACTCTATTTATCAACTGTGAACTAAATTTATTTAATCATAAGATAACTTGTATTTATGTCTTCTGTGAATCCATATGATGATCCCATAAATACATATAGTATGATTAAACGGACATTATTCAATATATATTTATGCAATTGAAAATATCTCAAATATTTTATTAATCAGAAAATAAATTAATATACTTTAAAAGAGCATATAATCCCAACACTATATACTTCAAAATTTTCATAATGACACAAAACAAAACATTGACACCTATGAAGTAGGAAAAAAAATATTGAAGCCATCTTGGTAAACTATAAATCCATCCAATTCATTTGTCACCACACTTCTTGCTGATCCACATTGGTGTATAAATTAGGGTTTTTACCTCACAATCGTCATCTTCTAAATTAATGGGAGTTTCAGATAATATTAATGACATATTGCACATTTCTGGTATCCCTTCCGCTCCAAAACTCTAATTATAAGCCGCAGTTGCTACTGAACCTAAGAACAATGCCTCTAACTCTTCAGTATTCGTTAAAGGTTTATTGCAAGATTGCTTATCTTCTAAATATTTCTATTCAGTTATAAAATAAATGCATAATTAGTTATATTGTAAATTTTTCCAGAATTCAATTAAATATAAGAAAAATAAAAGATGTTACCTTCAAATATTCTTCCCATCTTTCAAGTGGCCTATCAGAAGTACGAGTAATGGAATTGTAACTATGTTCTGTTGTTATTGTTAATTCCAGCCATATAGTATTGCCTTTTCATATAATCCCACCTATTTTTAAGCGGTTTCGAGGTAAAAGCTTTTCACGTCATTGTTTTTAGTTCCTGATAAATTATATTCCAAGCAACTGACTTTAAGATTGCCCCAAATCTATTTTCTATTGTTCCCTTCATGCGTGTAAAGATCAATAAAATACTTCTTATAAGCATTATCTGTCCAATTCAATCTTTCACTTGTGATGATATCTATAAGAAAATTCTACAAAAATATATTAGTGGAACCAATTGTGGACTGTCGATATCCCAGCTCACAATACACAACACTACATGCCGAACTATTCCACGTATCCTTTCACAATGGTGGAATTTTAAGGCCAAATAAATTGTCATTTTTCCAAACCAAAATACTTGGCTTTCTGTAGATAAGCTCGTTAATACAAGTCAATAAATAATTGAAGAAATCTTGAATTCTTCATAGCTTGCAATAAAATCTAAAAGCAGAAGAGATATAAATGGGAAAATGACATAGGACTTCCTAATCTTAAAGGACTAAACCCCGTTTAAAGCATGAATTAATATCCAATTCAGTAAGAACAAATTTTATAAATACAGATTATATAGATACATAAAAAAAATTATGAATAATACGTTTGACTAGTGATAGTGGGAGATTCAAGAACTTCTTGAGAGAAGAAAAGTGAGGAACGCGTCACCAAAAAGAAAAAAACAAAAAAAAGATTATGAAGTGTGGTAAACATGCAAGCATGGGTTATATATGGTAGGTATTGAAAACAAATAATAAAATAGGAATATTTTTTACTTTAAAAATAGTTGGCTTATTAAGATTTTTTCATTCAGTAAAAAGTCAAAAAATAACTTGTTTTATTCAACCAAAATTATCTGAAAAATCCCACTAATTTATAAAAAGAAATACCTCTAATGACTTTCAATCACTAAATAAAAAAAATTAATTAGTTTATATCCTAACTGATATGACATCTTATGTGTTGGATTCAAAGAACAATATGTAAATAATTAATAATAAAATCAATTAATATCATAAACATGACAATAAGTGATTGATTTCACATTAGTTGAAATACAAACTAACCTTCCTAATTAACTGAATAAGCACAACATTTCTGTTGGGATTAAGGTCCTCTCTTCATAGTTTTCTCTCTTAGTCTCCCTAGTCTTTCAAATCGAATGAAACAAGTTGCTTTAATTATTAGTGTAATAAAAAAAGTTGGCTTAATTGTCAACATCGAAATTTAAAATTTAATGTTGACCACTTATTTCATTAAGAGAGACTGAAAGAAAAAAAAACACTAGAAGAAAATATTTATCCTTTTTATTGACGTTTAAGGCTGTGCACGTTTCTTTATCGACGAACTATTTTGCTTTTTAAATTTTGTTGTTGGGTATAAAAATAATCTCTCAAATAAATTAAATAAACACAAGCAGGGAACGCAATTATATTATTCATATATGGGATTGGGCTCAGCAATTATCCATGACAAAGGTCAAATATCCGTCTTCATCATGAGCAGCGCCACATCTTCCTTAGGTTTCAACAAAACAATTGGTAAAACAAGACAGAGGCTATATGTGATGTGTCCATAAGCCTCTTTTCTTCATATCAATAAAGACCTCTTTGAGATTCAGCGCATAGTAATGAAAGTAAGAGTGACATCTTGAAAATTACTTTGGATATCCTTTTCTCATTAAAATTGGCTAATACTATTTTATTATCTAGGACAATCCATCAAAATCAAAATATGATTTTGTTGTCTTACGCAAATACATGTTGGATCATAAACATAATCCATACAACTTTGAAGTCTAAATGATCTTTGATCTAGCTCATGGTTGTTAGGTTTGATGTGTGGTTATAATTTGTTTAGTAGATAGGTTAATGTATGATCGTGATTAAGTTATAACAAGTATAAATACCTCCTCTCTTGGTTTAAGCAACAGGAAGTAGTAAAGCTTCTTAGTTCTAAAAGAGTAATTGAGGAGTTGTATAAGAAAAATGAGGGTTTTGAGTATTTTGGTCATTTAAATTCTCCAATAAAAAGGTATCAGAGACAGTAATTGGTGCTCCACATAATAGTGTGGCATATCAAATTGAAGATCTAGACGAGAGGAATGTGATGCCGCAAAATCAACCTGATAAAAGTCTGGACGCACCTGCCGGAAGTTTTTACTCTGAAACTGAGTTGACTCACTGAGTTGAACTAAACTAAACTAAGGTGAACTGCACTATATTGAGCCAAACCTAGATAAATTGAGTCAGATTTGAGTCAAGTGAGCCGACCCTAACTGATCCCTTGACCATCGACCATTAGCCCTTGACCATCGACCGTCAACATTGACCATTGACCAAAATTTGAAATCTTGGTTGTAGTCCCTCCCTAGGTTTTTTAATGTTCCGGATCCATTCTTGTAATCAGAATTCTCAAAATTTAACTCTAAAAAGAGTTATGCCAAGTAGTTCGTGGCATCATTATAAGTTTCATCACTTAAAGGAAACGAATATCGAAAATTAGAGTATTCAAATGAAGGCCCTTCTTGGAGCTTATGATGTTTGGGAAGTCATTGAAAAAGGCTACAACAAGCTAGAAGATGAGGCTTCTTTGACTCAACAACAAAAGGATAGCTTAAACGATTCAAGAAAGAGAGACAAGAAAGCTCTCTTCCTTATCTATCAAGCGTTGGATGATGATGGATTTGAGAAGATTTCAAGTGCAAATTCAGCCAAGGAAGCATGGAAGAACCTTCAAATTTCTTATAAAGGATAAGATAAAGTGAAAAAGGTGCGTCTCCAAACTCTAAGAGGTGAGTTTTGATCGTTGCACATCAAAGAAGTCGAGTCCAGCTCTGATTATTTTTCAAGAGTTCTGGCCATTTTAAATCAACTAAAAAGAAATGAAGAGAAGATAAAAGATGTAAGAAAAATAAGAAAGATACTTCGCTCATTAACCCTAAAACCTAAGCACATACTTGTAACAATTGAAGAAAGAAAAGACTTAGAGGCCGTGACAATCGAGCAACTTCAAGGATTTATAAAAACCTACGAAGAGAAGCATAAAAAGAAGAAATGATCAATGAACAGCTACTCAAGATGCAAATCAAGGAGAAGCCAACAAACTAAGGCAATGAGATAGGACAATGGTCTTGAGGTAGAGGTAAAGGCCAAGGAAAAATAGAGCACGCGGTTGTGGACGAGGCTGGAATTCCAACAACATCAACTCCAACTATAAAAGAGGAGAAAGCTCAATTAGAGGACGGGGAAAAGGCAAACCAAAATTGAGGTATGACAAATCACAAGTACACTGCTATAGTTGTCAAAGGTTTAGGCATTATGCTTTAGAATGTAGAGTTTCAAGTACTAGAGTTCATGAGAAAGTGAATTATATTGAAGAAAATAATGAAGAAGATGGTACACTTTTACTAGTACGTAATGACACTAGCGGAAATCAAGAAAATACATGGTATCTTGACACAAGTACTAGCAATCACATAAGCCAAAACAAAAACATGTTCATGGAATTGAATGAATCAATCAAAGCTGATGTCGCTTTTGGAGAGGATTCAAAAGTACCAATAAAAGGCAAAGGTAACATTCTTTTTTTTTTTTAAAGATAGACGCCAATAATTGATTACAAATATCTACTATGTGCCCAATATGAAAGGCAATATCCTTAATTTAGGTCAACTATTGGAAAAAAGGTTATGATATTCACATGAAATATTGTAGTCTTTTTATAAGAGATGACAAAGTAAACTTAATCACGAAGATAAGATGGCTTTGGCATCTTCGATTTGGGCATCTCCACTTTGGAGGATTGGAGTTACTATCTAAGAAGAATATGGTGAAAGGCCTACTTTCAATTAATCATCCTATTTAAGTTTGTCACGAATGTTTACTTGGCAAGCAATTTAGGAAGAGTTTTCTAAAAGAGTCAAACTCAAGAGCCAAAATGCCACTTAAGTTCATTCACGTAGATGTTTGTGGCCAAATCAAGCCAAGTTCCTTTGGTAAAAGTAACTATTTCCTTCCCTTCATAGATGATTTTTCAAGAAAAACTTGGGCGTACTTTTTAAAGCAGAAGTCAGAAGTTTTTAAAGATTTCAAGAAGTTTAAACCTGCAATGGAGAAAAAAAGGTAGACTTTAGATTAAAGTCATGAGATCTAATCGAGGAGGAGAACTCACTTCCAAAGAATTCAAAGAGTTTTGTGAAGCAGAAAGAAAAAATAGAACAATATTTGATATGACAAGAAGCATGCTCAAAACCAAGAAATTACATAAGGAATTTTGGGAAAAAGCTATTGCATGTACAGTTATCTATCCAACATATCTCCAACAAGAAGTGTATGGGGCAAGACACCATAAGACGTATGGTGTGGCAGATTGTCAGGCATCTTTCATATGAGATGTATGAATGAAAATATTTATATTGTTTTATCTTTAAGATGTATCTAATGCTTGAGTGATGTTGCAGCAACTCTGAAACTTGATCAAAGTGAGACACACACACATTGGACAGAATGAAACCCAAGTCTAGAAATAGACTTGTTAATGGTAACTTTGCATGTTTGAGAATAAAATCTGAGGGTTGATGAATCAGAACAATCTAGATAACAGAGCTAAGTTGTTTATTGCATGATTGTGTGATTGAAGTGTTTGTGTTGTTGTCGTTACTTGAGAACAAATAATGGTTTAAGCTTAGAGGTGTGATAACTCTATGAAGTGAGAATTATCATAACATTTCTAGACCTAAACTGCTATTACGTAGAGAGTTAATGATGATGTTTTTATCCCATTTTTAGTAAATTTTGCATGAGTATCTATTTAAGCTTAATTATAATAATTTGATATGTTTTAGATCATTTTTAGCTCTAATTAAATGTGATATTGTAGGTGACCCAAAATCTCATGCTTTGTTGATGGATGCTGTAGAAGAGGGACTACATTGCTGCAGCAATAGGCTTGCAGAAAATGACAAAAGACTTATCTACATATGAACAAAAATAAATCTGAGACAGAAAAAATGCTGGAGCAAATGCTGCAGCAATCCAGGACCAAGTACAAACAAAACTGTCTAGGTTGTTCACGCGCTATCTGACAGATTCTGCTGCAGCCATTACTGCACTACCACAATCAGGTGCAGACAAAATAGTGGCAGGCGAGGCAGGCAACACAAAAAGAAATGTGATCCTAGAATGCCAAGAATAGACAAGTGTCCTCATGCCTTTTTGGGTTGTACAAATCCAAAGCTATAAAAGAGCGCATTTTAAGGAAACAAGAGAGATATTTTAGAGTGCAATTTATGCACTAGTTTTGTATTGTTTACTTCCTTTAATATCGATGTTTTGCACTTAATAATAGTGATTTACTTGTGTTTTATTTTTGTAGATGCAATTCTATTGATTGGTGCTAAAATTGAGCTACAAGATGATGTTTGAGGATGATTGTTTTCCTAGAGAAATTATGAACTTCAGAATAACTTTGTTGATAAGGTGTGGGCGCGTGCTGTCAACTAAGGACCTGCAGTTTTTATTTTAACGTGTTTTATCTTTTTGGTTATTTTTGTAATTTCGAATTTAATATTTAGATAATATTTTAGATATTAGTATTTTAGTTTTGAAAAAACTCTATAAGAGGAAGGAGACGTGAAAAACAAAAAAAAGGAGAAGAAGAAAGAAACCCTAGATCTAATTTTTCTCCTCTCTCTATGAAGAACTAAACCTATTATTCTAGTTGAAGGTTAATAAAGCTTTGATTCATCATTACTGTGAGATCTTTCTTATACTTTAATTATTTTATTACTTTTTGGGTATTTGTTTATTCTCTAAATTATTGTCATGATTATGTTTGTTAATTAGATAATTGGCCACTATTTAATTATCAACTTAATCTATTGTCAATTAAAAGATTCATCGTATGAAGATTTTAATGTTTGTGACAAAAAGCATAGCAGTGCGTTGTGTTATGAGAATAAACAATCTAATTTAAATGAACCATCGTATGCGTTTGTTGATTAGGATTTGTGTCTCTCTGGTTTTTCAGGCTGTCAATTGATTAAACCCTATGATCGTATTTAGGGTTGTCTATTGATTAGGGAAATAACCAATGGTCGTACCTTAGTTATCGACTAGTTAAGGAGAGATTGGCTATTAGAGGGTCTCAGTAGCTATAACCGGTCTATTCATAAGTAGTAATGATTTATATTTGAATCAATGATCAGTAGTCGAATCAAGTTGAGTTAATTCCTTCAACCAGAGCTTTTCCCAATTTGAATTACAATTTTAATTTGCATTCTTGTTATTTTAATTTGATTTTTATTATTGTCAACAATCCCCCCATTTTGCAATTTACATTTTAAAAAGGATTTAAATAATTACCGATCTCTGTGGACATGACCCTGCTCAATCACTATACACAATTTATTTAGAGTATGTATTTATTTTTGCTGGCTTCGACAACCATCAAATTTTGGCGCCGTTGCCGGGGATTGGTGTCGTTTATTTAATCCTTTTTACGTTTTACTTGGTGTATGGTTTGTTCTTCTCGTACAGGTATGTTGTGCAAATTTTAATGTACTCGCAAGCGCACGAATCTATTGTAGTATAGATCAATGGTGACGAGTGTCGATCCCACGAGGAGGTGGATTTTAATTGTGTATAGAATTAATTTTGTAAATGGGGGATTGGATTTGTGGTGAAAATGATTTGGAATATGCTAAAACTTAAATTAAAATGGCGAGAATAAATTCTAAAATTGGAATTGTAATGGCGAGAATAAATTGAAGCGAAATCTATTGAAATGAAGCACTTGGGTATCCGGATCCGTATCAACATGCATCATGGGCTAAATAATCCGTATTAATGCCAATTAAATCATGAGGGGGGAATCCACACCTCATGAACCACGCTATAATCAATATGGTGCTATGGGCTTATCGTACAAATAATAATAACCTTGTACTAGAGGGCCATGGAAACCAACCAAGGTATCTCAGACAAGATTAGTATTATTTGTCGACGAGAAGTCAAAACATCCACAAAAACTAGAGGGGAAGTGAAAATAAATTTACCAAATTAAGCCCATGACACATGTTGAGACTTCACCTTCAACCCAAGCTTGAAAGAAAACTAGCCACTCATAATTGAACTAGGGGCAAAATGGGAATTTTATTAAAATACAAAGAAAATACAAGATGGAGAAGGAATTACAGAAAATGGATCCCAAAAATGGATTCAGAGATATCAAATTAGGGGGGGGAGGCCCCCTTTTTATAGATACATGGAGTAAATCATGGCCATCGGATTAAAAACAGTTTGGACGCTCAGGATTGCGCCACGTCATCAGTCAACAGTCAGCGGTTTGACCACGCGGATGAACAGTAACACGGTTTGACCCGGATGAACAGTAACGCGGTTTGGTTGAAAATAATCCTGTGTGATGCATGTACCGTGACGCGTGACGATTTTTTTTTCCACCGATATGCCGCCACGCCACCATAAACAAGATATATAAATTTTAGCCCAACAGATCGCGGACACCATCGGGCCAATGCCACATCATCGGTCAATGCCACGCCATCAATCCGCCTATGTGAACAAAGTGTCGCGAATGTTAACGCAGAAATGACTGCATACGTGAATAGTACCGCATATGTGAATAGTGCCATTTTTCCTTTTATGCCCTCCCAAGGTTTTCGACCGTCCCGAGTTCAAAAGTGATGTCCGTTTTGCCGCCGATCTCTCCTTTATTGTGAAATGACTATAATGCCCCTAAAATACATAAAATACTTAATTAAAATAACACACACGTAATTACATCACAAGAAGGTTAAATACATAAAAGTAAGAGTTGTTAGTAAGACTTGAAATGTAAAATGATGGTTTTCTCCTTTATAAATATGCATTTTCTAACACTCAACACACCCCCAACTAGCCTTTATGGCTAGTCCCTAGCAAATAAAGCGAAAACAAAATTCAAATTCAAATGATTTTTTTTTTTTTTTAAAACACTCGTGTTTATTCAATCGATTAATGATAGCAATCAAATAAAAGTATAAGCATTATCTCCAGTCTAAAGCAACATCACACCCACATCAACCATCCACATGAATTAGCCCAAAGAGACTTTGTTATATCTACTTTCAAGAATGACATGTCAAACCCCAAAATCTCACTGGAAGTAGTGACACTCTCACAAAGAAATTAAAACCCAATAAACATAGTCACTCCAATGAATGGTAATTGAGAGAGAAAATAATAAAGAAATGATATCACATGCTCTCACCAAGATGAAATAAATATGCCTCGCACTTAGAAATAATACGATCTAAAGTAAAATAAAATGTTAGTCAACCCACTTTATTTATCTTTTTTTTTTTTTTTTAATTATGCATCACTACATCTTTTTAGCCCATATAACTAGCTTCTACTTCAAACTATAGTTCCCTAAAATCAAGAAGGACTTTTATTAGGACGTAACGTAGGCTAGGGACAAGGTTAACAAAGAAGGGAAATAAGGAAAACAAATTGTATGTTTGAGAAAAATGCAAAATTTTTTTTTTTTTTTTGGAAGTTGCAAGGTGGATTTCACCTATTATTGTTATTTTTATTCTTTTATTTTTTTGTTTCTTGTTTTTTTTCAAGAACAACAATTTTTTTTTTTTTTTGAACTAGGCATAACTTCACTATGCAAAATGTTTATTTACATTTTTCTCAAACATAAATAGGTGATGGAATTTGTAAGATATTGGGTAATACTCCAAATCGGAGTGGGTCAAGATGATAAGTTAAACAAAGAAAAGTTTTTTTTTTTTTTTTTTTTTTTTTTTTTTTTTAAAAAAAGCTCAAATGGGTTAACTATGGATACTTGATAAGAGGGATGGCTAGAAAGGCTCAAACGGATCAAAGATGGCCTTTCCATCGTCTTTTAGGGCTCTAAATAATCATCCATATCTACTAGTTAGATGGGCCTCCCAATGTAGCAACACACACATTTTTTTTTTTTTTTTTTTTTTTTTTAGGGGTTAACTCAAAAGAAATCTAGAGATCGTGTATACAATAATAAACTGTTAAGCTGTATAAAGAATGGGCAAAAGGGTTACTCTCCAAGAAAAATGATAGGCTCAAAAACTCACTTGGTACTTATTATGACATGTTCATTCCTTCAAGCAACTCATATTTGTCTCCGACATCAACATGTAGAGTAGCAAACATAATGTAACATCACTTAAGACCAAAGATAATACAAATACTAAAATTTGAAATTAATCATGTCATCTAATGTTAAAACAAATCACACAATTTTTTCTTTTTTTTTTAAACAACATTCTACCCCCCAACCTATTCTAAACATGAAAGGAAAATATGCATGCAGAAATGTGAAAATGATGCATAAAAACTAATTAGAAAAGTTACACGTAAAATGATAGAAAACGAAAATGAATTTTTTTTTTTTTTTTTTAACTTAGAAGATGCGTTTCTAGAGGCACTACACTCCATATTCAGCCATCTTCGACTCAAAAGTTGGAAAATATATATTTATAAGGAGAAATTAAAAAGAAGAAGAAAAATGAACATCAAAACATAATAAAGAAAAAGAAAATGTTTGAATTTTTTTTTTTTTTTTTTTTAGTTTTTTAGTTTTTTAAAATTTTTTTTTTTTTTAAACGATGAAGATGCGTTTCTAGAGTCACTACACTCCATATTCAGCCATCTTCAACACAAAAAGTTAGCAAATGCTTAGTTTCTACAACAAAAATTAGTAAAAACTTAACCAAGATTCCACAATTGTCGACTATTCCCTCCCCCAAACCTGAACGAAACATTTTCCGCAATTTTTGAATGGAAAGAAGTGGAGTTTATAAGACATCACCTGGGTGTTGCAACACAGAAGAAAATATTTATAGACGAAGAGTTAAATCTAATTTGTACTTCTTACTGCTGCCATCATTACTATCATTATTTGGGCGCTCCAACACAAAGGTCCAGGGGTCTGGCTCCGGTTTATAAGCTTGTAACATATCAAGTAGCTCAGTAGCAGTGTGAGCACAAATAAAGAGTTTTTTCACATTAGAAGGAATGAAATAGTTTTTTATTGCATGGTTAAGAAATGCGATAAAGCCATCATAAAAGTTATTGACATTTAACAAACCGATGGGTTTCTGGTGGATGTGCAGATGGGCCCAAGATGCTAGTGTGATAAGTGCCTCTAGTGTTGCAAGATCTCCTGGAAGGAAAATAAAAGCATAATCATGATTAAGCATTTCTGTTATTCTTTCTTGCATACCCGAGACGACTAATTTTTCTCCAAATTGATGAGTCGACGAACCGCCTAATGGTTTTAGGACTCTGGGGATGATGCCTAACACTTGACTTCCTCTGATAAAAGCTGCTTCTGAGACCATTTTTGATAACCCTCGGTTACCTCCTCCATACACCAAGTGTAATTTTCTCGCTGCTATGCTTCGACCAAGATCTATGGCTGCCTCCACGAACTCTTTATGTTTGCCATAGGTAAATCCTTAATGCACACAATTGTTCTTGAATTGTCTATCGGGAGTAGCCGCCATTGTGATACTTCTCAAAAACAATTGGTGAGTTCGTGAACAAAAAGTTATATTTAAAAATCTTGGTGACAATGGATCATAGCTGTGAATGAGGTAACATGTCAAGTCAAATAACGCCAAAAGCACGTGGCTCATGAGTCAAAAAGGAAACAAGAAAAGGAAAAAGCAAACAAGAATAAAATTATTAAAGACAATAATGCAAACAATAAAACAATAAAGAAATAAAATAAAATAACAAAGAAAGTAAAAGGATATTTACACGTAGTTGCGATCGTGGCTCACATCTTCCTCTCGGTTTTACGTCCCGTAAACGGCTTGAACGCCTCTATGGGTCGAGGATAGGCTTCCATCCAGCTTTTCTTATAAACCGACAAACAGGGTCGCTTATAGTCGATTCCCGAGACTATATCGCATGCTGCTTTTCTCGAATAATGGCCATAATCGAGAATCGCTCCTTGCACATATCCACCGGGATGCGTTTCAAGAGACAAAAGGATATCATCCAATGACTCCTTATTCAAGCCATCCCTAATGAATTGAATCTTATCTTCCCTCATTATCGACACCATTCCTAAAGAACATGGGTTTTTATTGCAACTCATTCTCGCACACTTATGACAAGCAACAGAAATTCTTCGAGCTCGCTGCTTTCTTGCATAATTTCCTTTACCACAACCAGGCATGAATGCAATAAATTTTGGAGGTAACTCACCGCCGATCGTATTTTAGCTTCGATTAACCAACGGATGTCAAGGTATGTTATTCCTCATGAGTAATCGCATGCGTCGACCGAGCTTTATAGATCGTAAGGAGGGCATTCGAGGAAGTGAAGGGAATCGCTTGAAGCTTCGCTAGAATCTCGCTTCGTCCATACTTTCGCCTCGTAATGTCGGGCTTATTATGGAAACTCAAGTAACCGACTTGATTGTCACGGAGTACCGTTATCCGCCATTTCACCGGGTAACAAACTAAAGCACACAAACAGAAAAACAAATTAAAACACACAAAGAAAATTAAAATCGTCCTCTTATTGAATTTACCTCAAGCTCCAACCGATGTCGAAACACTTCTCTCAATGTCTCCGAGTTGGCGCTTCTAAACCCTCAACATAGGCTACTAACTCGTGGTTGTAGAGCCCAAATGCGTTGTGATTTACAAAATTGAATCTGCTTTTTTAGATGAGTTTTGACACGTTGAAGTGGTTTAAGAATGTTCAGAGGAACGGTCTAAGTATGATACTCATGATTAACAATGATAAGAAAAAAAAACTTAATGGTAAAACAAACACACTTATGCAAAAATAATTTCAATTAGCAAAAGAATAATAAAAAGAAAGAAAGAAAATCAAATCAACAAAAAGAAAAAAAAATCAATTCAAATCTGTGGGTCACTCAAATTTATTTCTGTCTTTCTCCATGTGGTTGGTACTCTAGATATGGCTTTAATCTTTGACCATTAACTTTAAACGTGACACCGCTTTTTTGGGTCCTTAATTTCAATTGCCCCATGTGGAAAAAAAAGATGAACAATAAAGGGACCAGACCATCGAGAGCGAATTTACCCGGGAATAAAAACGAGAATTGAATAAAAGCACTTTCTGACCTGGAGTGAAAGATTTTCTCATAACGTGCTTGTCGTGGAAGACTTTCATCCGCTTGCTTGTAAATTTTGGCATTTTCATATGCATCATTGCGAATTTCTTCAAGTTCTCGCCAGCTTGTAATCTTCTTTTCTCGAGCCGGGCTTGCCGCATGTCAAAGTTGAATTTCTTGATGGCCCAATACGCACGATGCTCGAGTTCCACAGGTAGGTGGCAAGCTTTTCCATACACTAGCCTCAGGGTGACATCCCAATCGGGGTCTTGAAAGCCGCTCTATATGCCCATAATGCATCATCAAGTCTTAATGACCAATCTTTTCTGTCTGCCTCACCGTTTTTTCTAATATGTGCTTTATTTCTCGATTGAGATCTCAACTTGGCCACCGGTTCATGGATGATACGGAGTCGCCACTTTGTGAGTGATTGAATACTTTGTCAAAAGAGCTTTGAATGCTTTGTTACAAAAGTGGGGCACCACCATCACCGATTATCGCCGAGGGAATCCAAAGCGTGAAACAATGTTGCTTTTCAAAAATCCTATCACCACTTTGTGATCATTGGTTCTCGCATGGAATTGCTTCTACCCATTTCGATACGTAGTCAACACCAACCAATATGTATTGATGGCCAAAAGAAGGGGGAAAGGGTCCCATGAAGTCGATACCCCATACGTCAAAAATCTCAACCACTAAAATTGGATTTAGTGGCATCATGTTCCTTCGTAATGCTCCCCATTCGTTGACACCTATCACATGAAGAACAAAAAGTGTAAGCATCTCGAAATATAGTTGGCCAATAAAACCACATTGTAAAACTTTAGTCGCTGCTTTCTTAGCACCGAAATGGCCTCCACATGCTTGTTCATGGCGTAATGAAAGGATATTCTCAATTTCACTTTCTCGGGACACATCGCCTAACAATTTGGTCTGCACAATACTTGAACAAATACGGGTCATCCCAAAAGAAATTCTTTATTTCTCAAAGAATTTAGCCTTGTCTTGCTTGGTCCAATGCTCGAAATTTTACTCAGAATAAGATAATTAACTATATCAAAGATACCAAGGTAATACTTCCACATTCATCAATTGTTCATCCGGGAATGACTCATTTAATGGTAATGGCTCAGAATTGTGTCAAAATGGAGACGAGAGAGAGTGGTCCGCCACAACATTTTCTCGTCCCTTTCTTATCTTTGAATTCCAAGTCAAATTCCCTGCAAAAGTAACACCCAACGAATTAGTCTAGCTTTTGCATCTTTCTTTGTGAGAAGATATTTAAGAGCAAAGATGATCTCGTGAACACAATTATTTTACAACCAATGAGATAAGATCGAAATTTCTCTAATGCAAACACTACTCATAGCATTTCTTTTTCAGTAGTTGAATAGTTCAACTCGTGCATCATTCAATGTCATACTAGCATAGTAAATAACATGGGAATTCGATCAACTCTTTGTCCTAATACTGCTCTCCTACGGCATAATCGTATGCATCACACATGAGCTCAAATGGTAAGCTCCATTGGGGGCCCGAATGATGGGTGATGATGTCAACAACTGCTTTAATTTTTCAAACGCCATGAGACATGAATCATTAAAGATAAAAGGTACATCCTTAGCAAGTAAATTGCATAAGGGTCTAGAAACTTTGCTAAAATCTTTAATGAAACGTCTATAAAAACCAAAGATGCCCAAGGAAAGATCTTACTTCTCCGATCGCTTTTGGGGAGGAAGATTAGAAATGAGATCCACCTTGGCTTTGTCAACCTCAATACCTTTGCTCGAAATGATGTGACCGAGAACAATACCTTGTTTTACCATAAAATGGCACTTCTCCCAATTTAAGACTAAGTTCTTCTCGACATCTCTCTCGCAGAACTAGCGTTAGATGATGTAAACATTGATCAAACGAGTCACCAAAGACAAAAAAATCATCCATAAAGACTTCAAGGAATCGCTCAACCATATCAGAAAAAATGCTCAACATGCATCGTTGAAATGTAGCAGTGCATTACATAATCCAAATGGCATTCTCCTATATGTAAAAGTGCCAAAAGGGCAAGTGAAAGTAGTTTTCTGATCTTTTTGGTGCTATGGGAATCTGATTATATCCCGAGTAGCCATCTAGAAAGCAATAAAATTCATGGCCTCGCTAATCTATCAAGCATTTGATCAATAAATGGTAAAGGAAAATGGTCTTTACGTGTGACAATTCAACTTTCTATAATCAATGCATACACGCCATCCTCGTAGTTACTCTAGTTGGTATCAATTCATTATCGCATTGGTAACTACCGTGACTCCCGACTTTTTTGGGACAACTTGTACAGATCGACCCATGAACTATCGTAAATTGGGTAAATAATACCGCCTAATAGCTTAAGGACTTCAGTTCTAACAACTTCTTTCATATTAGATTTAACCGACGTTGCATTTCCCTAGTAGATTTAGCATTTTCATCAAGGTGAATGTAATGCATGCAATCTATCGGGTTTATACCTTTTATGTCTCATGCTATGGTCCATCCTAATGCTCCTTTGTGCTCTTTTTAAAACATCCAACAACTTACCTTTTTGTTCGTCATTTAGGGATGATGAGATGATTACCGCAAAGTACTTTCTTCCCCCAAAATGCATATTCCAATGTGTTGGGCAATGGTTTGAGCTCAAGTTTCGGGTGGTGATTCGATGATGGGATGAGTTTCTTCTCTTCGATGGTGCTAGTTGTTCAACTCTTGACTTCCATTGATTAGTGTCCATGGATGGTGCTCGAGTCAAGTAGGGCATTGACCTCATCGACCGATCTGTCAATATCAAAATCAAAACCAAAGTGAGTTAAGCATGTCTGTAAAGGATCATCACTAAGGTTTGAAATAAAAGTGTCATCAACTAATGCTTCAATTAAATCCATATCAACAATTCCATCATTTGCATTATGAGGTTGTTTGGCAATGTTGAAGATGTTCAGCTCCATAGTCATATTGCCGAAGGACAACTGCATATTTCCAATTCCTACATTGAATGTGAGCATCCGCAGCTTGCCAAGAAAGGTCGGCCTAGAATAATGGGGATGTGCTTCCTTGAATCTCGATAGGTTGAGTGTCAATTACAATGAAATCAACAGGAAAATAAAACTTGTCTACCTGGATAAGCACGTCCTCCACAATACCACGAGGTATTTTTGTGGACCGATCTGCAAGTTGTAACACCACTGGAGTTGGGTGTAATTCTCCCAGTCCAAGTTTCACGAATACAGAGTAAGGCAACAAATTTACACTAGCTCCTAAATCCAACAAAGCATTCTCAATTGTGTGGTTCCCTATACTACATGAGATAGTGGGGGAGCCTGGGTCTTTGCATTTTAAAGGAATTTTATGTTGGAGTATAGAACTAACATTTTCTGTTAAAAATGCCTTCTTTTGAACATGCATATTTCTCTTTTTAGTACAAAGGTCTTTAAGAAACTTGGCATAAGATGGAACTTGTTTAATAGCATCAAGCAAAGGGATGTTAACACTTACCTGTTTGAAGATTTCAAGAATCTCACCTGTGGATTTTCCCTTCTTGCCTTTAGTTAACCTTTAAGGAAATGGAGCTTTGGGAACGTATTCTCGTGGGTTGGTTTCTTCTTTTTCCGGTGGTGACACTACAACATACACAGTAACAATTTGATTTTCTTTTGTCACCGGCATCTCCACTTTGTTGTCGACTTCCTTTCCTTTTCGTAAGGTCATGACTGCTTTGACCTCTCCATGCTGCTGTGGTGAACTGGTACTTGCTTCATGTACTCCTTTAGGATTAGGCACTGGTTGACTTGGAAATTTACCTTTCTCAACGGTCATTGCCAAGGTCTGAATCAAGAAGCAAGTTGCCCCACCATCTTTTCGAGGCTTGAAACTGATTGGGCTTGTGAGTTAAAGCCTGCTCTTAACTCATTTCGTAGTCCATCAATGGTGCGGTTCTGTTGCTCAATCGTGGAGTGAGTAACATTCTTGAAATTCTGGAATGAATCCTCCCATGGTCTGGGTTGAGTGTAGTTCTGGTTCTGATTGTATGGTCTAAATGGGGGCTGAGAGGCTTGAGGATTTTGAGGAATTTGTTGCATTGGTGGAGCCGAGCCAGCCGGGTCCATTCTCGTGGAGTCCTTGAGACCATGAAAATTGGGGGTGGTCTCTCCATCCAGGGTTATATGTGTTGAGTATGGGTTGTAATTTGATGGCTTTCTCATTACACCTATGGCATTGGCTTGATCTCGAGTATGAGTCATGGTCATGTGGTTCTCGTTGATTTAGCAATGATAACGATGCTATTTGTCGAGAGAGACCTTCAACCATCGCCTTGACTTCTTTGATTTCTGAACCGATTCGCCAATTTGAACCTCATTTACTCCTTTAATTCTTCTAGTATTCCCGAGTGACCGACTCGTTGTTGGGAATTATCCGCTTGTCGCCGGAAGAATTCCCAAATCTCTGATGCACTTTTGACATTAGCTCTCCTCCACTTGTTGCCATTAGCCATTCTTGCACATCGGCAATAATCCCTCCAAAAAGTATTGGCATTGGTGCCATTTCTCACCCCATGATGTGGACACTTCAAGAGTAGCCCATTGAATCGCCTCCCATGTTTCAAAATTGCTCGTCCTCTCTCTCGGTAAACTCCGAGATTTCCTCGCGAATAGCATTGGTTTTATGCACTGGGAAATATTTATTCAAAAATTTTGTTACCATTTGTTCCCATGATGAAATGCTATTAGCAGGTAAATGTATTAAGCCATGAACGAGCTCTATCCTTTAAAGAAAATGGGAATAATCTGAGTTTAACATCATCATCTCAAAAATTTTCATATTTAAAAGTTTGACAAATGGCATGAAAATCATTCAAATGATTATATGGATCCTCATTTTCTAAGCCATAGAATGTGGGAGACAATTTAGCACACTAGGTTTTAATTCAAAACTCCTAGCAGCCTACATTTGGGTATCTTATGCATGATGTGCTCAAATTAGCTAAAGGACTAAAATAGTCCTTAAATGGCCTCTCCCGTGGTGCTTGTAAATCCATTCCAAATTTATTTTTAATGTGCTTTTGTGTGCGAAGTGTTTTTTTCTAATTCAAGGTCTATAGGTTCAAGATTAGGAAATAATGACCTACGACCATGCATGCAAAACAAATAAAAATAATGATGGGAACAAAAAAATAAAAATAAAGATAAGAACAAAACAAATAAAAATAAAGAAGAGGGAGAAATTACGATACTAACCTTATTGCGCTATTACAACCTTACTATAAAAACACACTAAAAAAAATACGTGGAAATAAATTAACTAATAATAAATTAATAAGATAAACAAAAAAAAAATTACAAAGAAAAATAAATTGAAAATTAAATTACAGAATTTTAAAGAAGAAAAAAAGAAGAAAAAAAAAGAAAAGAAATACTAACCTTTAAATGTAGATTCACTTTTTTTTTATTTTTTTTTTAATAATAATAAAAAAACAAAGAAAACAAATAAAAGAAATTATTCACAAAAATTAATTCTATGAATTAAAATTACTTACCTCCCGCAACGGCGCCAAAAAACTTGTTGTGCAAATTTTAATGTACTCGCAAGCGCACGAATCTATTGTAGTATAGATCAATGGTGACGAGTGTCGATCCCACGAGGAGGTGGATTTTAATTGTGTATAGAATTAATTTTGTAAATGGGGGATTGGATTTGTGGTGAAAATGATTTGGTATATGCTAAAACTTAAATTAAAATGGCGAGAATAAATTCTAAAATTGGAATTGTAATGGCGAGAATAAATTGAAGATAAATCTATTGAAATGACGCACTTGGGTATCCGATCCGTATCAACATGCATCATGGGCTAAATAATCCGTATTAATGCCAATTAAATCATGAGGGGGGAATCCACACCTCATGAACCACGCTCTAATCAATATGGTGCTAAGGGCTTATCGTGCCAAATAATAATAACCTTGTACTAGAGGGCCGGTGAAACCAAGGCGGTACTAGACAAGATTAGTATTATTTGTCGACGAGAAGTCAAAACATCCACAAAAACTAGAGGGGAAGAGAAAATAAATTTACCAAATTAAGCCCATGACACATGTTGAGACTTCACCTTCAACCCAAGCTTGAAAGAAAATTAGCCACTCATAATTGAACTAGGGCAAACTGGGAATTTATTAAAATACGAAGAAAATACAAGATGGAGAAGGAATTACAGAAAATGGATCCCAAAAATGGATTCAGAGATATCAAATTAGGGGGGGGCCCTTTTTATAGATACATGGAGTAAATCATGGCCATCGGATTAAAAACAGTTTGGACGCTCAGGATTGCGCCACGTCATCAGTCAACAGTCCACGGTTTGACCACGCGGATGAACAGTAAACACGGTTTGACCCGGATGAACAGTACACGGTTTGGTTGACAATAATCCCGTGATGATGTACCGTGACGCGAGATTTTTCGCCCACCGATATCTTCGCCACGCCACCATAAACAAGACATAAGAATTTTAGCCAACAGATCGTGACACCTCATCACCAATGCCACATCATCGGTCAATGCCACGCCATCAATCCGCCTATGTGAACAGTGTCGTGAATAAGAACGAGATGCATGCACACGTGAATAGTACCGTACATGTGAATAGTGCCATTTTTCCTTTTATGCCCCTCCTAAGGTTTTCGACCGTCCTGAGTTCAAAAGTGATGTCCGTTTTACCGTCTGATCTCTCCTTTATTGTGAAATGACTATAATGCCCCTAAAATACATAAAATACTTAATTAAAATAACACACACGTAATTACATCACAAGAAGGTTAAATACATAAAAGTAAGAGTTGTTAGTAAGATTTGAAATGTAAAATGATGGTTTTCTCCTTTATAAATATGCATTTTCTAACACTCAACAAGGTACACTTTCGTTTGATCCTGAAATTGAGAAGACAGCTCGCCAGCTGAGACAGCAGAAAAGCGAGCTAAGCAACGATCCTCGTCGCCTTTGCTTTCTGAAACAGATACGGTGCCTGATTTAGTTGAATCATCTAGCGATTCAGAAGAACAAGTGATGGATGAGCTGCACTGTGAAAAAGAACTCTTAGAGAGTTAGCTGAACCAGACTTGAATCAGCAACCACTCTGCATTCAATATGTAGACTTGGAAGTAAATTTTGAATTAAAGTCTGGTCTTATTCATTTATTACCCAAGTTTCATGGTTTTGCAGGTAAAGATCCTCATAAACATCCCAAGGAGTTTCATGTTGTGTGTTCAAATATGAGGCCACAAGGCGTGACTGAAGAGCATATTAAGTTGCGTGCTTTTCCTTTCTCTTTAGATGGATTAGCTAAAGACTGGTTGTACTACTTGCCTCCTGGATCGATTAAAACGTGGAATGGTTTGAAGAAGCAGTTCCTCGAGAAGTACTTTCCTGCTTTAAGAGCTACCAACATCAGAAAAGACATTTGTGGGATCAGACAACTTCCTGGGGAGACTTTGTATGAGTATTGAGAGCGATTTAAACAATTGTGTGCCAGCTGTCCTCAGCATCAGATTTCTGATCAACTTCTTATTCAATACTTTTATGAAGGACTGTCATTGATGGATAGGAGTATGATCGATGCTGCCAGTGGAGGTGTGTTGGTGAACAAGACCCTTACTCAAGCAAGGGAGTTGATCTCAAATATAGCTGCCAATGCACAACAGTTTGGCAGCATGCAAGATCCCACTTCAAGGAAGGTGAATGAGGTAAATATTTCTTCTATTGAACAACGTTTAGATAAACTTACTTCTCTTGTAGAAAACTTTATTGTAGGTAATGTGCAACAGGTGAAGACTTGTGGCATTTGTTCCAATATGGGTCATTCAACTGATATGTGTCCTACACTTTAAGAAGAACCCGTTGAACAAGCCAATGCAGTTGGAGGATTTCCAGGCATACCTCAGAGGAGGTATGACCCTTATGCACAAACATACAATCCGGGATGGAAGGATCATCCCAACTTAAGCTATGGAGTTAGGCCGTCAGGATTCCCACAACAATACCCACCAAGACAACCAGCCCCTCCACAGTCAAACTCCAAGTCAGGTATATCTCTTGAAGAAATTGTTAAATCACTTGCGACTAACACTCAACAATTTCAGCAGGCAACTACAGCAAGCATTCAGAATTTGGAGAACCAAATGAGTCAATTGGCGACTACAGTGAGCCGTCTGGAGTCTCAAGTATCAGGGAGATTGCCTTCACAATCTGAGGTGAATCCAAAGCAAAACGCTAATGGTGTCATCCTTAGAAGTGGGAAGGAGTTGCAAGAGCCTAGTAAGAAAGTGACAAAGCATGTAGAAGATGAGCTTGAGAAGAATGAATTGATGCCTAAATCTCAAGATGCGTAACCCACCAGAGCGAAACCCCTACTTGTGGTGATACCTCCTCATTTTCCAAGCCGGTTTCCAAAATCCAAGAAGGAGGAACAAGAGAAAGACATCCTTGAGACATTTCGCAAGGTTGAGGTAAATATTCCTTTATTAGATGCTATAAAACAAATACCTCGATATGCTAAATTCCTTAAGGAACTATGCACCTCCAAGAGAAAATTAAGAGGAGATGAAAGAGTTCACATGGGGGAGAATGTTTCAGCAGTTCTCCAAAAGAAATTACCTCCTAAGTGCAAGGATCCAGGTATGTTTACTATCCCTTGCAAAATTGGTAGTATTAGAGTTGAGAAGGCTATGTTAGATCTAAGAGCTTCTATTAATGTCATGCCTCGTTCCATTTATTCATCTTTGAATGTTGGTCCATTAAAAGAAACTGGCGTGATAATTCAACTAGCTGATATGTCTAATGCATATCCTGATGGGGTATTAGAAGATGTCTTAGTACAAGTTAATGAGTTGGTTTTTCATGCTGATTTTTATGTACTTGATATGGAAGCGGATAACTCCTCTAATTCTGTCCCAATTTTGCTAGGACTAATGGATGTACATAAAGGGATTCTCACTATGGAGTTTGATGGAGAGGTTATAGAGTTCAATATGAATGATGCCATGAAATATCCTAATGAGGAACATTCGGTATTTTCTGTGGATGTTATTAACCCTATAGTGCAGGAAGTTTTTTATTTGGATGTTGAAGATTCATTGGTAGCTACTTTAAATAACAGTTTGGGCCTTAAAGGATTGCAAAAGGATGAAAATGAGTTTGTTTTAAATTCTGTATTGCAAGAGACAATTTATGAATTAAATTCTTTGAGAACTTTAACTCATCATATGTCTTATATTGAATTACCTTCATCTCATGCAAAACTTCTTCCATCTATTTTGCAGGCACCGAAAATAGAGCTTAAACCGTTGCCGAGTCATCTAAAGTACATGTTTCTAGGAGATGGTGAGACACTTCTGGTGATCATCTCTTCAAAGCTTAGTACTTTAGAGGAAGAAAAGCTTATTAGAGTGCTGAAAGATTACAAAAAGGCTATTGGGTGGAAAATTGCTTATATTAAAGGGATAAGTCTGTCCACGTGCATGCATAGAATACTACTTGAGGAAGATGCCAAACCTTCGATTCAAGCTCAACGCCGTTTGAATCCACTCATGATGGAAGTAGTGAAGAAAGAAATTCTGAAACTTCTTGATGCAGGTATAATCTATCCAATTTCGGATAGTAAATGGGTAAGTCCGGTACAAGTGGTACCGAAGAAAACTGATATAACAATTGTTGAGAATTCTTATGGTGAGTTAGTACCCACCCGAGTTCAGAATGGGTGGAGGGTTTGTATTGATTTTAGAAAGCTTAATTCACTCACTAGGAAGGATAATTTTCCTATTCCTTTTATTGATCAGATGCTTGAAAGGTTGGCAGGAAAATCTAACTTTTGTTGTCTTGATGGCTATTCAGGTTTTCATCAGATACCAGTTGCACCTGAGGATCAGGAGAAGACTACCTTCACATGTCCTTTTGGAACCTTTGCGTACCGACGTATGCCATTTGGTCTTTGTAACACTCCCGCCACTTTTCAGAGGTGCATGGTCAGTATTTTTTCAGACTATGTAGAGAACATTATAGAGGTATTTATGGACGATTTTACAGTCTATGCTGATTCTTTTGATGATTATCTCTATAATATGAAGAAAGTGTTTGAAAGATGCATTGAAACAAACCTTGTCTTGAATTATGAAAAATGTCATTTTATGGTAGATCAAGGCATTATTTTGGGTCATGTAGTCTCTGCTAGAGGAATTGAGGTAGATAAAGCTAAGATAATTGTTATTAAATCTTTTCCTTATCCCACATGTGTGCGGGAAGTTCGTTCTTTCCTTGGTCACATAGGTTTCTATCGACGTTTTATCAAAGATTTTTCAAAGATGGCTCAGCCTTTATGCAAGTTGCTTCAGAAAGATGTGACGTTTGATTTAAATGAAGCATGCAAGGTAGCATTTGATAAGCTCAAGGAGTTATTGACTTCAGCTCCAATTATACAACCACCCGACTGGAGCCTCCCTTTTGAGATAATGTGCGACGCCAGTAACTATGTTGTTGGTGCTATTCTCCGACAAAGGGTTGGAAGAGCTGCTCACGTGATATATTACGCATCAAGGCCACTTGATAGTGCTCAGTGCAATTACTCAACAATGGAAAAAGAACTTTTGGCCATTGTTTTTGCTTTAGAAAAATTCCGTTCAAATTTATTGGGTACTAGAGTGATTATTTTTTCTGACCATGCAGCTCTCAGATATTTGCTCGCCAAGAAGGAAGTGAAACTGAGACTCATCCGTTGGATCCTACTACTTCAAGAGTTCAACTTGGAGATCCGTGACAAGAAATGAGCAGAAAACTTGGTTGCAGACCACTTTAGTAGATTGACCACGAGTGAAGAAGCAGCACATTTGAAGGATGATTTTCCAGATGAGCATCTCTTTGTAACTCAAGGTATGGTTCCTTGGTACGCTGACATTGTCAATTACTTAGTTACAAGAACACTACCTAGTGATCTGACGAGGGCTCAAAAAGATAAGATTAAGAGCGATGCTAAGTACTATGTTTGGGATGACCCTTACTTGTGGAAACATTGCTCTGACCAAGTCATCAGAAGGTGCGTATCTGAGTTTGAAATTCCTTCTATTCTTCAGTTTTTTCACTCATATACATGTGGTGGTCATTTTGGTCCCAAAAGGACAGCATCTAAGGTGTTAGAATGTGGTTTATTTTGGCCTACTTTATTTCGTGATTCATACATGTTTTGTAAGTCGTGTGAGAATTGTCAAAAGACTGGCAATTTAAGTCATAGGAATCAAATGCCACTTACCCCTATTCTTGTGTGTGAAATATTCGATGTGTGGGGCATTGATTTTATGGGACCTTTTCCCTCATCTTTTGGCAATGCTTACATTCTTTTAGCAGTGGATTACGTTTCTAAGTGGGTAGAGGCTAAGGCTACCCGGACTGATAATGCTAAAGTTGTTGTAGATTTTGTCAAGTCTAATATTTTTGCCAGGTTTGGTATACCGAGAGCAGTGATAAGTGATAGAGGCACTCATTTCTGTAATCGGGTGGTGGAGGCTTTGTTAAAGAGATATCATGTTACCCACCGAGTGTCTACCGCCTATCATCTACAGACAAGTGGACAAGCTGAGATATCAAACAGAGAAATCAAGTCTATTCTTGAAAAGACGGTTAGTCCAAATCGAAAGGATTGGAGCTTACGATTAGATGATGCATTGTGGGTGTATCGCACCGCGTAAAAAACTCCTATAGGTATGTCTCATTATCATTTGGTATTTGGTAAACCTTGTCATTTACCTGTAGAGCTTGAGCACAGAGCATACTGGGCGGTTAAGCAATGCAATATGCGGATGGATGAAGCGGGAAAGCAGAGGAAGTTGCAGCTGCAAGAGTTGGAGGAGATTAGAAAAGAATCCTATGAGAGTTCGCAATTTTACAAGGAAAAGACGAAGACATTTCATGACAGAATGATTTTGAGAAATGAGTTTTCTGTCGGTCAAAAAGTTCTTCTTTTTCATTTTAAGCTTAAACTTTTTCCTGGTAAATTACGTTCTCGCTGGGTAGGACCTTATATTGTTACTAATGTTTTTCCTCATGGTGCAGTTGAGATTCGGAGTCCGACCTCTGACAAAGTTTTTAAGGTTAATGGTCATCCCTTAAAACCTTTTTATGAAGGTTTTCGGTGAATATTGTGGAGGATGTGGCTCTTGAGAGTCCCATTTATGGAGATTGATGCATGAATGTGTCTAGCCAAAGACATAAAATAAAGGCGCTTTTTGGGAAGCAACCCAAATAATTTATTTATTTTGGTTTTTGTTATATATTTTGTTTTTAATTTTGATTCAGATTGTTTAAATAATGTTTTTGCTTATTTTGGCCAGAAGAAAATTTTTGGCTAGGCGTGCCCACGTTTTAACTAATAAGTACTTCTGTGATTTTAAAGTAAAATGATTTTAAGGCGTGCCCATATGCTTATTAAAAAAGTATTTCTGTAATTTTTTTTTTGGTGTCTTAAGTGTCTCTTTTAGTTTTAAAAAAAAACAAAATTTGTTTTCACTGTTCACAAAAAAAAAACCCTAACGCATTTCATTGTTTTCATTGAGCCGCCTCTCTCCCCAGCCCACGTTCGGCAGCCGCGTCTCCAGCAACCTCAAGCCGCGCAACCAGCTCCTCACTCCACCAGCAGTCCAGCATCTCCAGCAATCCTGCAACACCAACCGGCGTCCCGCAACCATCACGCGTCTCCAGCCACCCGCGAGCTGCGTCTCCAGCGCGCGTCTGCAACAAGCCCACGTCCAGCAAAACTCCCATAGCCGCGCAAGCATCTCCCGTCAGCCCAGCAGCCGCGCAACAATCCCGTAGCACCAGCCCACGTCTCCAGCTCCATCCCACAACCAGCGTGCGCCAGCAGCAGCCGCGCAACCAGCTCCATCCCCGCAGAACAAGCCCGCGCTCACCAGCAATCCCGCGTGAACCAGTAGCCGCGCACCCGCAAGCTCCAACCGAGTAGCAATCGCGCCCAACCAGCTTACGTCCGCAGCTACACCAGCCCTGCAACCAGCCCACGCCCAGCATTCAAGCCGCGTGAATCGAAACCCGTGAGTAAAATTACTGTAACAATGCCGAAGAGGAAAGCATCAACTTCCAAGTCATCTACAAAGACACCCGTCGCAAAGAAATCCAAGATTGTCGCTCCCACTACGGTTCCATGGAATACAGTTTCAGATTCACGCCAAGCCGTGAGACAAAGATCGAAACATGGAAAAGGCATGAGTGTTTTGCCACTTGCTGAATCAAATCTCGGAGGGTGCCTCACATTCACGACTCAACACGAGAAAAAAAGGTACAAAGATATTTCCAATCGAAAAATACTTCCAGCTAAGTATATTCATTACCCGACTCTTGAAAAATTGAATGTTAAGGATAATTTTAATTCTTTGATAGATAAGATTGGTTTGCGTAAGTTTGTTGATGTTAATTGTTTGGGTTATGTTGAGTTGATTAGGGAGTTCTATGCTACTTTTCAATTTAATATACCGAATGATTTTACTTTGCATACTCCGGATGTTATAAAGTTTAGGTTAATGAGACGAAATTTTTCACAATCTATCACAGATTTTAACCTAGCTTTAGGATTCATTGATGATGATTATTCTTCTAGTGATGCATATTTAGGGACAACTTGTGACTTTAGCGAAAATTTTGAGCCTTATGGTCTTTGGCGTAATTTATCTTTTGATCACAATGCCTATGACCCGAGTAAATCAAAGAGCTCTTTCTTACGTGATCCTGTTTTGAAATGTGTGCATCGGTTCTTAGCATATAATTTTTTAGGAAAGAAAGATCACTCGGGAGTTTTCTCTAAAACTGAATTTTATTTTATCTTGTGCATGTTAAATGATGTGAGGCCTAATTTAGGTTTTTGGTTAGCAGATCAATTTCAGAGTGTGCTTAAACGGTATAGGACTTTATTTCTTGGTCCATACATTACTTTGTTAGCTATAAACTTATGTGTGCTTGATCCTGACAATAATGATTTACACCGTGCTTGCAAAAAGGAATTTTTGGATATGTCTGTGTTTGAAAGAACAGGTGTGGTCGAATTCAAGGAGGGGAGATTTCAGTTTACTGAACCAGGACCCACTTAACTTCCAAAGAAGCTTTATGCTAGGAGTGGTGCTACCTCTGATGACGAGTTTGACGACGAAACTGCTGCCCCACCAACTATTCCTTCTACATTTGCACCACCTTTGAGTATTCAGTTAGAGAAAATGGAGCACAAGCTGAACAAGATGGAGCAGAATTTGGCCGCATTCTTCGAGAGTGTGGGATTTATCCCACCATTTCCGCCAAGCCCATAGACGGTATGTGGATCAAAGCTCACAATTCAGGGACGTTTTTCCTTTAATCGTTTATCCTTATGCTTTATTTCTTTATGTGAGCTTTGATTATCATACATTGGGGACAATGTAAGTTCTTGGTGTGGGGGAGGGATTTTTGCAATATTGATGTCTGGAAGTATTATTTTCACTCTGTTCATCCTTAAATGATTTTGGAGTTAGTATGCTTCATATATTTTTTTTTCTTTTCTTTTCTTTCTCACTACCCTTTTCCCATCTATCTCAAATTATTTACATCTATTTTTATTTTATCATACTCTTTCATCACTCACATTTTATCTTTCACTTTTTATATTACTACATACATCTTTCTCGCTTCTTATCCTTTTTACCTTTCCTTTTATATATCACTCATATCTTCTTCTCATTCTACACCACTATTGATGGTTGATTCATTTGAAGAGTGTACATGATTTGATGGCAAATTTTCAACTTTGTGAGGATTTGAGCCTATGAGCGACCACTTTGCTCTAATTATTTTTGTTCTGTGAATATCAATCTTAGTTTGTTTATTCTAGAACTTGCTTTGTTATGCATGTTGAAGCTGCATTACGGGATTTTATGCATTAAAATAATAAGGGCAAACCACTTTCCATTTTTCTATTTTCGCATTTTTCTTCTTTTTCTCCACCCGAAAACCTTATTTTGTTATCTTTGTTTGAGCCTTAACCATTACCCATCTAATTATCTCTATCTACTGACCCATTTTCCTTTTTTTTTAGCCTCAATTTAAAGAGATTTTTGGACTCATTGTTTGGATATATTTTGTATATATTTTGTTGCTCTTGCTACCTTGAATTAAAGTTTCTCAATTAGATCAACAAGCATTATGCTTAAATTAAATTGTGTAAGGTTCATTTATTTTGTTTTCCTGGAGAAATTGAGCTACACGATGATTTTTTAGGATGATTGTTTTCCTGGAGAAATTGTGAGCATCAGAAGAACTTTGTTGATAAGGCGTGGGCGCGTGCTGTCAACTACGGACCTGCAGTTTTTAGTTTAACGTGTTTTGTCTTTTTGGTTATTTTTGTAATAGAAATGAACCTTGCATAATTTAATTCAAGCATAATGCTTGTTAATCTAATTGAGAAACTTTAATTCAAGGTAGCAAGAGAAACAAAATATATACAAAATATATCCAAACAATGAGTCCAAAAATCTCCTTAAATTGAGGCTCAAAACGAAGGAAAATGGGTAAGTACATGGAGAGAATTAGATGGGTAATGGTTAAGGCTCAAACAAAGATAACAAATAAAGGTTTTCGGGTGGAGAAAAAGAAGAAAAATGCGAAAATAGAAAAATGGAAAGTGGTTTGCCCTTATCATTTTAATGCATAAAATCCCGTAATGCGGCTTCAACATGCATAACAAAGCAAGTTCTGGAATAAACAAACTAAGATTGATATTCACATAACAAAAATAATTAGAGCAAAGTGGTTGCTCATAGGCTCAAATCCTCACAAAGTTGATAATTTGCCATCAAATCATGTACACTCTTCAAATGAATCAACCATCAATAGTGGTGTAGAATGAGAAGAAGGTATGAGTGATATATAAAAGGAAAGGTAAAAAAGATAAGAAGCGAGAAAGATGTATGTAGTAATATAAAAAGCGAAAGATAAAATGTGAGTGATGAAAGAGTATGATAAAATAAAAATAGATGTAAATAATTTGAAATAGATGGGAAAAGAGTAGTGAGAGAAAAGAAAAGAAAAAAAATAATATATGAAGCATACTAACTCTAAAATCATTTAAGGATGAGTAGAGTGAAAATAATACTTCCAGCATCAATATTGCAAAACTCCCTCCCCCACACCAAGAACTTACATTGTCCCAAATGCAAGATAATCAAAGCTCACATAAAAAAAAAAAAAAGCGTAAGGATAAAAGATTAAAGGCAAAACTTCCCTGAATTGTGAGTTTTGATCCACATAACGTCTATGGGCTTGGCGGAAATGGTGGGATAAATCCCACACTCTCGAAGTATGCTGCCAAATTCTGCTCCATCTTGTTCAGCTTGTTCTCCATTTTCTCTAACTGAATGCTCAAAGGTGGTGCAGATGTAGAAGGAATAGTTGGTGGGGCAGCAGTTTCGTTGTCAAACTCGTCATCAGAGGTAGCACCACTCCTAGCATAAAGCTTCTTTGGAAGTTGAGTGGGTCCTGGTTCAGTAAACTGAAATCTCCCCTCCTTGAATTCGACCACACCTATTCTTTCAAACACAGACATATCCAAAAATTCCTTTTTGCAAGCAGGATGCAAATCATTATTGTCAGGATCAAGCACACATAAGTTTATAGCTAACAGAGTAATGTATGGACCAAGAAATAAAGTCCTATACCGTTTAAGCACACTCTGAAATTGATCTGCTAACCAAAAACCTAAATTAGGCCTCACATCATTTAACATGCACTAGATAAAATAAAACTCAGTTTTAGAGAAAACTCCCAAGTGATCTTTCTTTCCTAAAAACTTATATGCTAAGAACCAATGCACACATTTCAAAACAGGATCACGTAAGAAAGAGCTCTTTGATTTACTCGGGTCATAGGTATTGTAATTAAAAGATAAATTACGTCAAAGACCATAAGGCTCAAAATTTTCGCTAAAGTCACAAGTTGTCCCTAAATATGCATCACTAGAAGAATAATCATCATCAATGAATCCTAAAGCTAGGTTAAAATCTATGATAGATTATGAAAAATTTCGTCCCATTAACCTAAACTTTATAACATCCAGAGTATGCAAAGTAAAATCATTCGGTATATTAAATAGAAAAGTAGCATAGAACTCCCTAATCAACTTAACATAACCCAAACAATCAACATCAACAAACTTACGCAAACCAATCTTATTTATCAAAGAATTAAAATTATCCTTAACATTCAATTTTTCAAGAGTTGGGTAATGAATATACTTAGCTGGAAGTATTTTTCGCTTGGAAATATCTTTGTACCTTTCTTTCTCTTGTTGAGTCGTGAATGTGAGGCAACCTCCGAGATTGGATTCAGCAAGTGGCAAAACACTCATGCCTTTTCCATGTTTCGATCTTTGTCTCACGGCTTGGCGTGAATCTGAAATTGTGTTCCATGGAACTGTAGTGGGAGCGGCAATCTTGGATTTCTTTGCGACGGGTGTCTTTGTAGATGACTTGGAAGTTGATGCTTTCCTCTTCGGCATTGTTACAGTAATTTTACTCACGGGTTTCGATTCACGCGTTTGAATGCCGGGCCGTGGGCTGGCTGGGTGGCCGGGGGCACCGCGACGAAGGTCAAGTTGTGCACGCATTGCTACTCTACCGAGCTTACTGCGGCACGGCCGTTGGTTGCGCTGGTTGCGCCTGCGCGCACACCGGCTGGGGATATCGATAGTCAGGCCGGCGCGGACGGAGTCGAGACGTACAGCGTGGATTGCTGCGCACTGGCTGGACGAGATGTCTTGCGCGGCTATAGGAGTTTTGCTGGACATGGGCTGGTTGCAGAGGCGGCTGCTGCGAGCGGGATGGAGCTCGCGACTGCGGGATGGAGGGTTGCTGGGCTAGTGCTGCTGGATGGATACGCTGCTGCTGCTCGCGGGATGGAGCTCGCGACTGCGGGATGGAGGGTTGCTGGGCTAGTGCTGCTGGATGGATACGCTGCTGCTGCTCGCGGGATGGAGCTCGCGGCTGCTACGCCCGGATAGTGGCAGGACTCGGGATTGCTGGACAGCTGCTGGCGACGCGGGCTGGGGTTGCTAAACTGGTGCAGTCGCGGCTGGAGTGAAAACAAGTTTTTGTGAATTAGGGATTTTGTGAACAGTGAAAACAAAAATTTTATTTATTTTTTTTTAAAATAAAAACTAAAAGAGACACTTGAGACACCAAAATTTTCAGAAGTACTTTTTTAATAAACATATGGGCAGGCCTTAAAACCATTTTACTTTAAAATCACAGAAGTACTTATTAGTTAAAACGTGGGCACGCCTAACCAAAAATTTTCTTCTGGCCAAAATAAGCAAAAACATTATTTAAACAATCTGAATCAAAATTAAAAACAAAATATATAACAAAAATCAAAATAAATAAATCATTTGGGTTGCCTCCCAAAAAACGCCTTTGTTTTATGTCTTTCGCTAGACACATTCATGCATCAATCTCCATAAATAGGACTCTCGAGAGCCACACCCTCCACAATATTCACCGAAAAACCTTCATAAAAAGGTTTTAAGTGATGACCATTAACCTTAAAAATTTTGTCAGAGGTTGGACTCCGAATCTCAACTGCACCATGAGGAAAAACATTAGTAACAATAAAAGGTCCTACCCAGCGAGAACGTAATTTACCAGGAAAAAGTTTAAGCTTAGAATGAAAAAGAAGAACGTTTTGACCGACAGAAAACTCCTTTCTCAAAATCATTCTGTCATGAAATGTCTTCGTCTTTTCCTTGTAAAATCGCGAACTCTCATAGGATTCGTTTCTAATCTCCTCCAACTCTTGCAGCTGCAACTTCCTCTGCATTCCCGCTTCATCCATTCGCATATTGCATTGCTTAACCGCTCAGTATGCTCTGTGCTCAAGCTCTACAGGTAAATGACAAGGTTTACCAAATACTGAACGATAAGGAGACATACCTATGGGAGTTTTGTACGCGGTGCGATACGCCCACAATGCATCATCTAATCGTAAGCTTCGATCCTTTTGATTTGGACTAACCGTCTTTTCAAGAATAGACTTGATTTCTCTGTTTGATATCTCAGCTTCTCCACTTGTCTGTGGATGATAGGCGCTAGACACTCGGTGGGTAACATGATATCTCTTGAACAAAGCCTCCACCACCCAATTACAGAAATGAGCGCCTCTATCACTTATCACCGCTCTCGGTATACCAAACCTGGCAAAAATATTAGACTTGACAAAATGTACAACAACTTTAGCATTATCAGTCAGGGTAGCCTTAGCCTCTACTCACTTAGAAATGCAATCCACTGCTAAAAGAATGTAAGCATTGCCAAAAGATGAGGGAAAAGGTCCTATAAAATCAATGCCCCACACATCGAATATTTCACACACAAGAATAGGGGTAAGTGGCATTTGATTCCTATGACTTAAATTGCCAGTCTTTTGACAATTTTCACACGACTTACAAAACATGTATGAATCACGAAATAAAGTAGGCTAAAATAGACCACATTCTAACACCTTAGATGATGTCTTTTTGGGACCAAAATGACCACCACATGCATATGAGTGACAAAACTGAAGAATAGAAGAAATTTCAAACTCAGATACGCACCTTCTGATGACTTGGTCAAAGCAATGTTTCCACAAGTAAGGATCATCCCAAACATAATACTTAGCATCACTCTTAATCTTATCTTTTTGAGCCCTCGTCAGATCACTAGGTAGTGTTCTTGTAACTAAATAATTGACAATGTCAGCGTACCAAGGAACCATACCTTGAGTTACAAAGAGATGCTCATCTGGAAAATCATCCTTCAAAGGTGCTGTTTCTTCACTCGTGGTCAACCTACTAAGGTGGTCTGCAACCAAGTTTTCTGCTCCTTTCTTGTCACGGATCTCCAAGTTGAACTCTTGAAGTAGTAGGATCCAGCGGATGAGTCTCGATTTCGCTTCCTTCTTGGCGAGCAAATATCTGAGAGCTGCATGATCAGAAAAAATAATCACTTTAGTACCCAATAAATATTAACAGAATTTTTCTAAAGCAAAAACAATAGCCAAAAGTTCTTTTTCCGTTGTTGAGTAATTGCACTGAGCACTATCAAGTGTTCTTTATGTGTAATATATCACGTGAGCAGCTCTTCCAACCCTTTGTCCGAGAACAGCACCAACAACATAGTTACTGGCGTCGCACATTATCTCAAAAGGGAGGCTCGGTCGGTGGTCAGATAATTGAGTCAAGTCAATAACTCCTTGAGCTTATCAAATGCTACCTTGCATGCTTCATTAAAATCAAACGTCACATCTTTCTGAAGCAGCTTGCATAAAGGCTGAGCTATCTTCGAAAAATCCTTGATAAAACATCGATAGAAACCTACGTGACCAAGGAAAGAATGAACTTCCCGCACACATGTGGGATAAGGTAAAGATTTAATAATATATATGCTTTATCTACCTCAATTCCTCTAGCAGAGACTACATGACCCAAAATAATGCCTTGATCTACCATAAAATGACATTTTTCATAATTCAAGACAAGGTTTGTTTCAATGCATCTTTCAAGTACTTTTTTCAGATTATAGAGACAATCATCAAAAGAATCAGCATAGACTGTAAAATCGTCCATAAATACCTCTATAATGTTCTCTACATAGTCTGAAAAAATACTGACCATGCACCTCTGAAAAGTGGCGGGAGCGTTACAAAGACCAAATGGCATACGTCGGTACGCAAAGGTTCCAAAAGGACATGTAAAGGTAGTCTTCTCCTGATCCTCAGGCGCAACTGGTATCTGATGAAAACCTGAATAGCCATCAAGACAACAAAAGTGAGATTTTCCTGCCAACCTTTCAAGCATCTGATCAATAAAAGGAATAGGAAAATGATCATTCCTAGTGAGTGAATTAAGCTTTCTAAAATCAATACAAACCCTCCACCCATTCTGAACTCGGGTGGGTACTAACTCACCATAAGAATTCTCAATAATTGTTATACCAGTTTTCTTCGGTACCACTTGTACCAGACTTACCTATTTGCTATCTGAAATTGGATAGATTATACCTGCATCAAGAAGTTTCAGAATTTCTTTCTTCACTACTTCCATCATGAGTGGATTCAAACGACGTTGAGCTTGAATCGAAGGTTTGGCATCTTCCTCCAGCAGTATTCTATGCATGCACGTGGACGAACTTATTCCTTTAATATCATCAATTTTCCACCCAATAGCCTTTTTGTAATCCTTCAGCACTCGAATAAGCTTTTCTTCCTCTAAAGTACTAAGCTTTGAAGAGATGATCATCGGAAGTGTCTCACCATCTCCTAGAAACATGTACATCAGATGACTCGGCAACGGTTTAAGCTCTATTTCCGGTGCCTGCAAAATAGATGAAAGAAGTTTTGCATGAGATGAAGGTAATTCAATATAAGACATATGATGAGTTAAAGTTCTCAAAGAATTTAATTCATAAATTGTCTCTTGCAATACAGAATTTAAAACAAACTCATTTTCATCCTTTTGCAATCCTTTGAGGCCCAAACTATTATTTAAAGCAGCTACCAATGAATCTTCAACATCCAAATAAAAAACTTCCTGCACTATAGGGTTAATAACATCCACAGAAAATATCGAATGTTCCTCACTAGGATATTTCATGGCATCATTCATATTGAACTCTATAACTTCTCCATCAAACTCTATAGTGAGAGTCCCTTTATGTACATCCATTTTAGTCCTAGCAGTCTTAAGAAAAGGTAGTCCTAGCAAAATTGGGACAAAATTAGAGGAGTTATCCTCTTCCATATCAAGTACATAAAAATCAGTAGGAAAAACCAACTCATTAACTTGTACTAAGACATCTTCTAATACCCCATCAGGATATGCATTAGACCTATCAGCTAGTTGAATTATCACGCTAGTTTCTTTTAATGGACCAACATTCAAAGATGAATAAATGAAACGAGGCATGACATTAATAGAAGCTCCTAGATCGAACATAGCATTCTCAACTCTAACACTACCAATTTTGCAAGGGATAGTAAACATACCTGGATCCTTGCACTTAGGAGGTAGTTTCTTTTGGAGAACTGCTGAAACATTCTCCCCCATGTGAAATTTTTCATCTCCTCTTAATTTTCTCTTGGAGGTACACAGTTCCTTAAGGAATTTAGCATATCAAGGTATTTGTTTTATAGCATCTAATAAAGGAATTTAGCATATCAAGCTTTGTCACTTTCTTACTAGGCTCTTGTAACTCCTTCCCACTTCTAAGGATGACAGCACTAGCGTTTTACTTTGGATTCACCTCAGATTGTGAAGGCAATATCCCTGATACTTGAGACTCCAGACAGCTCACTGTAGTCGGCAATTGAATCATTTGGTTCTCCAAATTCTGAATGCTTGTTGTAGTTGCCTGCTGAAATTGTTGAGTGTTAGTCGCAAGTGATTTAACAATTTCTTTAAAAGATATACTTGACTTGGAGTTTGACTGTAGAGAGGCTGGTTGTCTTGGTGGGTATTGTTGTGGGAATCCTGATGGCCTAACTCCATAGCTGAAGTTGGGATGATCCTTCCATCCCGGATTGTATGTTTGTGCATAAGGATCATACCTCCTCTGAGGCATGCCTGGAAATCCTCCAACTGCATTGGCTTGTTCAACGGGTTCTTCTTGAAGTGTCAGACACATATCAGTTGAATGACCCATATTGGAACAAATGTCACAAGTCTTCACCTGTTGCACATTACCTACAATAAACTTTTCCACAAGAGAAGTAAGTTTATTTAAACATTGTTCAATAGAAGAAATATTTACCTCATTCACCTTCCTTGAAGTGGGATCTTGCCTGCTACCAAATTATTGTGCATTGGCAGTCATATTTGAGATCAACTCCTTTGCTTGAGTATGGGTCTTGTTCACCAACACACCTCCACTAGCAGCATCTATCATACTCCTATCCATCAATGACAGTCCTTCGTAAAAGTATTGAATAAGAAGTTTATCAGAAATCTGATGCTGAGGACAGCTGGTACACAATTGTTTGAATCGCTCCCAATACTCATACAAAGTCTCCACAGGAAGTTGTCTGATCCCACAAATATCTTTTCTGATGTTGGCAACTCTTGAAGCAGGAAAGTACTTCTCGAGGAACTGCTTCTTCAAACCATTCCACGTTGTAATCGATCCAGGAGGCAAGTAGTACAACCAGTTTTTAGCTAGCTCATCTAAAGAAAAAGGAAAAGCACGCAGCTTAATCTGCTCTTCAGTCACGCCTTGTGGCCTCATACTTGAACACACAACATGAAATTCCTTGAGATGTTTATGAGGATCTTCACCTGCAAAACCATGAAACTTGGGTAATAAATGAATAAGACCAGACTTTAATTCAAAATTTACCTCCAAGTCTACATATTGAATGTAGAGTGGTTGTTGATTCAAGTTTGGTTCAGCTAACTCTCTAAGAGTTCTTTCTACAGGTGCAGCTCTATCCATCACTTGTTCTTCTGAATCGCTAGATGATTCAACCAAATCAGGCACCGTATCTGTTTCAGAAAGTAAAGGCGACGAGGATCGTTGCTTAGCTCGCTTCGTCTGCTGTCTCAGATGGCGAGCTGTCTTCTCAATTTCAAGATCAAACGAAAGTGTACCTGTACGAGAAGAACGAACCATACACCAAATAAAATGTAAAAAAGAATTAAATAAACGACACCAATCCCCCGCAACGGCGCCAAAATTTGATGGTTGTCGAAGCCAGCAAAAATAAATATCTACTCTAAATAAATTGTGTATAGTGATTGAGTAGGGTCGTGTCCATAGAGATTAGGCTTGGCAAAACCCCGGGTCCGGTCCGGGTTTGGTGCAACCCGGGACCGGACCGGACGCCAAAAATTGAAATCCAGACCCGGACAAAACCCGGCTTTTGTATGTCCGGTCCGGGCTTGAGCCCGGCGTGTCCCGGGTCCGGGTTTTGTCTTCTGGGCTTCTAAGCCCGCAAACAATTATTTCAAAAAAAATTTCTAAATCAGATATTTGTCTTTTGATTTCATGCTACCTCTGAAAACAGTGGAGAAATAAATCGAAGGGTAATTGCTATTTCCTCATTCATAAACGGCACGCTTCCGCTGTGATGGACGAGCACTCTTGCTTCTTATTACAAACAACTGCAAACTCAAATTCTTCTTCTCCTTCTTCATCTTCTTCTTCTTCTTCTTCTTCTTGTTCGTGCTTCTGTTGCGAGAACAACACCACATCATCATCAAAATTGCTTCCCCTCCTGTCCTCCTCCTGCTGCCGCTCCCGCTCCCAGTTGATGTCGAATATATCCTCCGAATCCTCCGGTTCTTGCTGTCTGAATTCTTCCACAACTCGTGCTGCAATCTCAGCGTCGCTGCTTATGCCTTTGGCTTTGGGTGTTTTGCGATTTGGGGAATTAGGGATTTTCGGATTTGGGTGTTTTGCGATTTGGGTTTGGGTAACTGGTTTTCGTTTTTTTTTTTTTTAAGTTTATTCGGAAAACGGGTCCGGGTTCCGGGTTTTTGGTGCTGAACCCGAACCGTGCCCGGAAATGTCCGGGTTTTAAATTCTGAAACCCGGATCCGCTTTTTCAATATATGCGGTCCGGGTTTTGCCCGGACCGGATTGGCCGGGTCCGGGCCGGATCCGGTCCGGGCGGGTTTTTTTGACACCCCTAATAGAGATCGGTAATTATTTAAATACTTTTTAAAATGTAAATTGCAAAATGGGGGGATTGTTGACAATAATAAAAATCAAATAAAAATAACAAGAATGCAAATTAAAATTGTAATTCAAATTGGGAAAAGCTCTGGTTGAAGGAATTAACTCAGCTTGATTCAACTACTGATCATTGATTCAAATATAAATCATTACTACTTATGAATAGATCGGTTATAGCTACTGAGACCCTCTAATAGCCAATCTCTCCTTACCTAGTCGATAACCAAGGTACGACCATTGGTTATTTCCCTAATCAATAGATAACCCTAGATACGATCATAGGATTTAATCAATTGACAGCCTGAAAAACCAAAAAGACCCAAATCCTAATCAACAAACGCATACGATGGTTCATTTAAATTATATTGTTTATTCTCATAACACAACGCACTGCTATGCTATTTGTCACAAACATTAAAATCTTCATACGATGAATCCTTTAATTGACAATAGATTAAGTTGATAATTAAATAGTGGCCAATTATCTAATTAACAAACATAATCATGACAATAATTTAGAGAATAAACAAATACCCAAAAAGCAATAAAACAATTAAAGCATAAGAAAGATCTCACAATAATGATGAATCAAAGCTTCATTAACCTTCAACCAGAATAATAGGTTTAGTTCTTTATAGAGAGAAGAGAAAAATTTAGATCTAGGGTTTCTTTGATTTCCCTCTTTTCACAATTCCCTCACCCCTCTTGTCCTCTAGAGTTCCTTTTCAAATCAAATACTAATATCTAAAATATTATCTAAATATTAAATTCGGAATTACAAAAATAACCAAAAAGACAAAACACGTTAAACTAAAAACTGCAGGTCTGTAGTGATAGCACGCGCCCACGCCTTATCAACAAAGTTCTTCTGAAGCCCACAATTTCTCCAAGAAAACAATCATCCTAAAAAATCATCTTGTAGCTCAATTTTAGCACCAATCAATAGAATTGCACCTACAAAAATAAAACACAAGTAAATCACTATTATTAAGTGCGAAACATCGATATTAAAGGAAGTAAACAATGCAAAACTAGTGCATAAATTGCACTCTAACACTATCACATAAAAAAAGAGAAAAAAAAAAGAAAAAAGTTATTTCATGAGAAGAATGAGAAACTTGAAGATTAAAGCATGACACTTTGGTCCTTTATGTATCTCAACTTTATTCTTATATTTTGCTTGTTGTATTTTCTTTTTGATGATGTATTTCATGGCAAACAATTATGTTTTTACTGTTTTAAAGGTCACCATGAGTTAAACTTTAATGTAGTTGGGTTTTGAATGAGTTTAATGGTTATTTAACTTATATATGTATGTTGCTTAGAATCTGTTCTAGCATTTTATTTTAATTTTATACATTGCGAATCTCTATTCGGTTGACCACCCATTTAGTGGATACTAACTAAGAAGGAGACTAAAAAAGATCTGACTTAATAAAACAAATTAAGACAATACATTGGTTTAGATTGGGTTTCCTAAGTTCAGTTAATCTCAATTTGAATAAGGTCATGCCTAATATAAGATTAGTGAAAAACTAGACATAAGGATTCACCTCATATAACAAATAGAGTCGAGATCGTTTAATGTTATATTTAATGTTAATTTAACAACTAGTCACTGTTAGATTGCATACAGACATAAGATATCCAAACATGCGACAACTGAGGATGTATTAGAGATTCTGTCCAGTGCTGTAGTAAATGTTGTAGCAACTGCGCCTCAAGTGTAAGTCAGTCAATAACTATTAAGTGAGTTTAGAACCCAACTACCCCTTTGTCATTAAAGTATATTTTTGTGTCTGACTTTAGTTTTCCCTCATTGCATTATGTTTATTGCATTTTTAATTTCATTAGATCATTAATGTCATCATTTATTTTATTTTATTTAGTTTACTAAAATTGCACTGTTAAGATTACTGTGGCAAGTCCTATAACATCAATACCTATGGAGACGATCTTGATACTCATCATTATATTACTTGTTGTGTACACTTGCACATTGACACCACTCTACATCATATAAAGCACACACCAAAAGAGAATGGAATTTTAGCTCTAACGTAGATGATTTCAACTTTTATTCTTTCTAAAAAGATGAGCAGACATTGAAGGAGCAAGTAGGAGAAGAACAACAAGAGATTGTAACTCTACCTGCGCCTCTAGCATCAACCACTTATAAGGATTTCCCACTATCATTTTCAGAAGTAACTGAGAGACTTGACAACTTCACTCTCTTTTGCCTTTTTGCTAATTATAAGCCAGTGAACTTCCAAGAAGCTGTATAAAGTGAGAAGTGGAGAAAAGTAATGGATAAAAATTCAAAGCCATTATAAAGCATGACACTTAGGAATTTTATGCTCTTCCCAAAAATCATAAAGCTATCAGTGTCAAATAAGTGTACAAGATCGAAAAAAAAAATGCCAAAAGTGAGATCGAAAAGCATAAGGCAAGGTTACTGCAAAAGACTATAGTCAAAAAGTCGACAGCAACTGTGATGTAGTATTTACTCCTGTTACCTAATTGGAAACTATAAGACTAATCATTTTATTAGTAGCCCAAAACAAGTGGAAGATTTTCTAAATAGATGTGAAGTTTGCTTTCTTGAATGGATTCTTTAAGGATGAAGTCTACATCGAACAACCATTAGGCTACGAAGTGAAAGGAAATGAACACGATTTTGAGATTCAAGAAGCCTTTAATAGGTTAAAGCAAGCACCAAGGGCATGGAATAGCATAATTGACAAATATTTTCAAGAGAGTGGCTTTACAAAATGCCCATATGAACATGCTCTCTATGTCAAAGAAAAAGATGGAGACATTTTAATTGTGTGCCTATACGTGGATGTTCTCATCTTCACTGGAAGTAATCCAAGTTTATTTGAAGAGTTCAACAAAGTGATAACCAAAGAGTTCTAGATGATTGATATTGGACTTACTGCATATTATCTCGGTGTTGAAGTTAAGCAAAAGGAAGAAAGCATATTTACCTCTTAAGAAAGCTATGCAAAAAAGATTCTGAAGAAGTTTAAAATGAATGATTGTAAGCCCATAAGCACACCAGTGGAATGCGAAATCAAGTTATCCAAACATGATGAAGATGAAGATGTAGATCCAACATTCTTTAAGAGTTTAGTAAGAAACTTACACTATTTGACATGCATGAGATTATATATCCTTTATGTTGTTGGACTTCTGAGTCAATACATGGAGAATCCAAAGACCACTCATTTTAAGGCTACAAAAAAAAACATTTGCTATATCAAATGTACAATTGATTTTTGCTTGTTATACTCAATTTCTAATGACTATAATCTCGTTGGATATAGCGATAGTGACTGAAGTGGAGACACATATGATAAAAAATATAAAAAGTACCATTGGTTTCGTTTTCTTCATGGGAGACACTACTTTCACATGAATGTCAAAGAAGTAACTAATCGTTACATTTTCTACTTGTGAAGCTGACTACGTAGTTGTTACAACAAGTATTTGTCATACAATTTGGCTAAGGAATTTATTGAAGGAGTTGAGTTCGTCACACGAAGAACCTATGGAGATTTTCATCAACAATAAGTCAGTAATTGCCTTAGCTAAGAATCTTGTTTTCTATAATCTAATTAGGTATATTGACACTCGCTACCATTTTATATAGAAGTGCATTGAGAGAAAAGATGTACAAGCAAAGTATGTCAAATCACTAGATCAAGTAGTTAATATCATTATCAAGCCATTGAAACAAGAAGACTTTATCAGATTGAGAAATTTGTTTGGAGTCCCAAGATCAAGTTTAAAATGGGTATTGGATCATAAACTTGATCCATACAAATTTGAAGACCAAATGATCTTTGATCTAGCCCTTGGAAGCTTATTTAGGTAATTAAAATTTGTAATGTTAAATATAGTAATGTGGTAAGTAGAATTTGTGGTGTTGAGTATGGTCGTTAGGTTTGATGTGAGGTTATGAATTATGCGGTAATTAGGTTAATATATGGTTGTGATTAAGTTGTAACAAGTATAAATACCTCCTCCTTAGTTGGTTTAAGCAACAAAAAGTATTAAAGATTTTTAGTTCTAAAAGAGTTGTAATTGAAGAGTTGTATTGAGTTCATAAGAAACATGAGTGTTTTGAGTATTTTGATCATTCAAATTCTCCAGCGATACAATCATCAACAAAAACATATTGGGAGCCCTAATAAAATTAATTACTTGTAAAAAGAATAAAAGAAAACAAAACTTGCTCCATGCTGCTCTTTTACAACAGTCATTGATTGAGGAAGTAAAATCAAGTCTTAACAACAGAAAAAGTTAACTATTAATTTTTATTGTAAGTTAATTCATTGTTCTATTGCTTTTACTTGAAAAACTTTACATTAGCCATGGATTTTTTCATGGGTGCAACTGAGTATAAATATGCTAACTGAATCACTTAATTTAGCGGAGATCCTCCAATTCTCTCCTACTAAAATTAATTTATATTATTTAATCTTCTATTTTTTTCATAATAGTTAATAATCCTCATGACACCATAATTTTATAGCATCACTCTTATTTTCAAATACATAGTAATTATATTTTTATAAATTAAATAAATCATATAAGTTAAAATTAAAATAAAAAAAATTAATTACTAAAAATAAGAAATATATGTTTTAATGCGAATAAATAATAATAATAAGATATTTTTCTTGCATTTTTTAGTATTTTTAAACATTTTTCTTATAATAAATATATATTTTGTATTTCCAAGATAAATTATCAAGCAAGCCCATTTACACCTCTTTTCCTTTAAATTTTTCTGTGGCAAGCACATTTTTTAATATTATCAAAATAGTAGGGAGATAAGTGGTATATATTGATTTCAGTAAAGGAAATTTGGAGATCTCCTATCAATTTGTAGTGTTTAGGGATATTGATTTAGACCAATGGGCAAGTGACACGTGCAGGTAGAGAATAAAAGAGAAGAAAAGTCAGCATTATTGAGTGAAGGGACTATAGGTTAAGGCAAGCTATGGGTACTCTCTAAGCGCAGACACTTATACTAAATTTGTGCAATTTAAGAGGCAAAAGTAAAATTCAAAAATAGCAAGTTCATCACTTATGTGTGGGGATTACTTGCCATCAGAAAAGGGATAAGCATCTTTGTCCTTTAGGTAAAAATAGAAGGCCAATGAGAGAATAGATAAACTGAGTACAACAATGCAGAAGGTACATGTCAGCACACCTTAGTTATTCCCTAAAAAGTAGAAGAACCATTGTACCAAATTTTGCCACATGAAAAAAAGCAAGGACAAGATAAAGGCTAGAGACATTATATTTTCAACAAGCTTATTTAGTCACCATTAAGTGAATAAACAAAAAGGATGTAAATTGCCCCATTTGAGGTAGACAAATTAATGGAATTTACCAACTGTCCATAATTACCAAGAAACCCTCAAGACCACTTCTATATGAGCTCCATAGATTTAATTTTAAAGGGCCTATTCAAATCTGATACCTTGAGAGGCTTCTCCTTCTTCCTCCATTTTTTTTTTTTACCTTCATAAAAGATCTTGACCACCTCACCACCCAAAATAGCTTTTCTTTTATTATTCTCCTCAAGAACTCTTTATCCTCCATAAGACCCACATCTCCCTCATATTATTTTTTCCAATAAATAAACAATATTAAGGATTAGAAATGAGTTACTCATGTGATGTAGAACAAAGGGCCAAACCATATAAATTATTGTGACTTATTTATTGTTTATTTATTTATTTATCTATTGTTTTGCTTATTGTGTTGATTTCGATACATAGATTGTATTTTTTAAATGAGCTCACCTAAGTTGTACCACAAGCTCCATTGAGCTCCCAGGTAAGCTATCTAGAGTTATCTCCCAATAGTACCTGAGGTAACATTGAGCGCTCTTGAGTTCTCCATCTCAACTCTCTAAATTATTTCCTACTAGCTCTATTAAGCTCTCCATTTTATTCCAAACTTATAACACCTAGTTCACTTCTCAAGTCACCTCAACTCACTTCTCAAATCACCTAAGCTATATCATCATTCCCAAACAATAGTAAACTACACTTAAACCTTTATTAGCCCAATCTCGCCTAAATATAAATTTATATGTTTGAATTAGATTTCACCTAAAATCAGTGAGAACAATTATTAAACGGTTAAAACTAGATCCTAGTGAAAATCTAGTAAAAACAACGGGCACCAAGCGCAACACCACATTAGGGCTAGCATGGGCTTCAGCCCCTACTTGACTTTTCAAAATTTAAAAATTTAATTTGATATTTGTTTTATTTTTAATTTGATGTATCATAAAGCTCCCTACTAAAATTTAAAAAAAAACTAAAATATCAAGCATTTATTTTTACACTTCCAACCTACAAAGGAACATTGTTATTTTGAAATCCCTTGAGCCTTAACTCTCCTCGCATAAAAAAATAAAAACTACTTCATCTTACTGAGTTTATCCAAATTATTTTTCTTCAACGAATCTTATGGCACTTAAAATTCAATTTAATGTTGACATTATGGATGTTGATTCTGATAACAAATTCTCAAAATTGAAAGGATGTTGGTTCTGATAACAAATTTTCAAAATTGAAAGGAACTGGTAAGCTAACAAGTAAAATAGTTCATACTAAAAAGGATAAATTATACTCATTAATATATTTATCGATAACATTAGTATTGATTTTACCAATTGTCACAACTACAAAGAGAAATGACATTTTCAAATATGAATTTTGTGAAAAATCATCTGTGAAATCGAATGAGAGGTGAATGATTGAGGGATATTATTGTTGTATATATAGAAAAAGGTTTATTTTGTATTCTTGATGATGAAGTTATTCTTCAACATTTTTAACAAATGAAAACACGTTGAGGTTAGCTATAATTGAATTGAATTGAATATATTAACAAATTTTTATTTTGGTACTTGTTGAATATTTTTAAAATTATATTATTGTTTGAGCTTAGCCCCTACTAGATTGAATTCCTAACACTGCCACTAACAGGCATCATCTTTGCAGAACGATACAAAAGCTTATGTAATGATGACTAGTTTAGATTAGGTTCTATTTGAATAAAAGGGTAGTTGATGTACTCTTGAATTTGAATCGCCAAAATGGAGAGTGTTAGCCTAAAGGCTTATACATAATGTAATTTTGATGATAACAAACATGTGTATTAAGTGATTTAATAAATATTGTATTTCACATTTTAACTAGTTTTTGAAGGGTAATATTTATGCAAGTGAATCAAGTGAAATCAAGCTCAAGATACACAACGGACAACGGCGAAATCATGAATAAAGTTTAGAGCTCAACGGATAAATTATTACGATAAATTCTTGTAAAGCCGGTACGATTTAATTGATCAATGATTTAGCATTTGAGAAGCTCAAGAGATTAATTTAAATAATTACACCTTTTTACAAATATTTGAAAGGTTTTGGGCCATACAATAATTTATGAATATTTTGGACTAAAGTGAAAGGTTTTGAGAACTTTGAAAAATATGGGTATTATGTTGGAAAGGACCTTTTTGAGAAACAATAATATACTTGGGGCCATATCATAATTTCAAAAAGTTTTGAGTTGACAATCATCATTAGGAAATTCTGAAATTGGACTTATTTGTAAAGTTTTATGACGTGTTGGGCCATAGTATAATTATAGAATATTTTGAGCCAAAGTGTAATTTTAGTGAACATTGTTATTGTAGTAAAATTCAAAAATAACGGTAATATCACTGTTACAAGCGGCTAGCCGGATAAATCAAGCGGCTAACCGCTTGGTTGCTGGAATTTGCCTATAACGGCTAGTTTTCGGGCTCTAACTATAAAAACTCAACTCCAACTTCATTTTAAGAACTAATGCAAGCATAAACAAGATCATATAACATATATTAAGCTTCCATTTCGAAAATCATCATTTATTGAATCATCATTGAGCTATAATTTGTTTATCCACTCTTAAAGAGAGTTTCATTGTTGTAATTTTCATTTCTCATCAAATTTTGAGTGTACAAGTGTGAGAAACACTTGGGGTGAAGAGATTGGGGAGATAATCTCTTGATTGTAAAGGTCCATTGACACCTTGGAAGTCAATTGTAAACATTTGAAGCCTTGGGAGGCTTGGATAGTGAAATCCTCAAGCCGGGTGAGCTTGGAGGCGTGGACGCAGGCGGGGATTGCCGAACCACGTAAAAATCCTTGTGTTTGTTTTCTCTTCCCTTACTCTTTTAATATTGTGCTTGATTGAATTTATTATTTTTTATTTGATTAAGGCAATAGATTAAATTGTTGTGTGAATTGTATTGCATAAATTTTAAAATCCCAATTCACCCCCCTCTTGGGTTGCATAACTTGTATTTCAGAGAGCTCCGCAAGAAATTCTATTAAGGACTCCTAAAATAATAATAATAGTAAGTAACAATAACAATCAAAATTTCAATTATTACTATACTAGTAGCAGTATATTCAAAAAAGCTTAATATTATGCATATATTTTCTTTTAATAACATTTACTTATTTATTTTATTAGTACAAAGTTCATAATTTTAACTAAGAGTATTTTTGTAACTTACGACAATTTCTTTTGATTACAAAATAAAGTAAACACATTAATAGGAATGTATCTTATTTTTATTCTAGTTCCTATTGGTTAAGTAAACAACTTATTTTAATTTCTATTCCTAGTCTAATTCAAGCTCATTTTGATTCAACTTATTTCAATTTCTATGGATTTCGATTCTCGGGAATTAAATGCACTATAACATATAATACATTATATTTATATTCAATTCAGTGTAGTGTACCAAATGGACCCTAATATTTGTACCTTTCATCATTGCATGTTATAATTATACAATGGATATTTCAACCGTTTCATTTTTCAGTCAAATTTGTCATTATTTTTTCTAACATACCTCAAAATAAAAACTAAAGTTACTCTTGAAAACTAATTTTTTTTATTATTTAGTTTGTGAAGGGCTATCATTGTCCTCTTAATTAAATTTTTAAAAAATGGCACATGATAATGACGGTTGCTATATTTTTTTTTTGCTTTTAATAATAAATGTAAGGGTGAGAGCTATTTGAACGAATCAAACTACTCCTAAACCTATTTACTAAATAAATTTTTACTAAAAAAACTTACCACTTTACAAATCCACCTTAATGCCCAATATACTCTTAAACATTTATATTGAAAGGAATTTAGATCTATCGCAAATAGATGTAGGCAATTAAAAATAAAAAATTAATAACTTAATTAATTTTCAGAAATATCGTTCACCGTTACTGTTCATCGTTACTGTTTACGGTTATTGTTCATCCGCATAAAAAATATTAATTTTCCAAAAACACAATAAATTACAGAAAACAAATGACACATAGATTTTTACGTAGTTCGGATTAATCAATCCTACATCCACGAGGCCACGCCCAGATGAAAAGCAATTCACTAAGTTGAGATGTTACAACCTATTAATTTACCAAACTTAAGACTCTCACTTACAGTTTATCACCATATAATTTACTCAACCTTAGACTAAATCTGCTTCTCTTGAATAATTGCTACCCCTCTTGATCCACGATCCTCAAGGCCCTTCGCAAAGTGATCAATAGAAATTCTTCAATTCTTTAATGTCTAGTGATCCAAGATCCACATAGTCTCTCCACAGAGATGAAAAGAAGATAAATAAATAAATCAACACAACATTATGCACCAAATCCAGATTCTCTAGGGAGGACGCCGAATTTTGCTTCTCTGTTTTATGCTCTGTGTTGTGCATACCTTCAATTATGAAATACCTCTCTTTATATAAGCACTAGAGTTTCGCTAAAATAGCAAGTCTTAAAAGACCTAAATTCTTTCCAAATAAGAGTTTTTTTCCTCTTATAATTTCCATGAATCTGAATAGGAATAAATTTGATCTTCTTTCCTTCCTTGATTCCTAAGAAATATCTAGAGCATTTAATGAACTTCATGTTTGAACCAACTTCTTGCTCTAAATAGATCTCATGCGCCAATTATAGAATACCATCATTAATAGACTTTCTAAATTAGACATCTAATTAAATTAGGAAACAAATATTCTTAATAAATTGGAATATCGCTAAATTAGGGAATTAATAAATTAATCACTATTACAAGATATGCAATAAATAAAATTCCAATTTAACTAAACTTGCCATAAGATGTCAACTCTATAAATAATAGACTTAACATATATTTATTAAACCAAAAACTAAAATGTTGTTTAGATTGTTTACACCAAACAAAAACAATACTTTTAGTTATTTATTCTAGAGCAAAATTTAAAACATGAAATTAAATACCAAATGTGTGTTTAAAGAAAATACAGAATCTGTAAAAAATATTCATGCCCACTTTAATCAATTTTTCATGAAAAAGTTGTTTGTGCATTTTAATGATATTTAGGTTTGTATGTGTATTTTAATTAGGGGTGTTCGTTGTTCGGATTTTGTGGATTGGACATCAATCCATATCCAATCCAATCCATAATTTTGTGAATTATAAATTTTTAATCCAATATAATCCACAGATTGGTGAAATTCAATCCAAATCTAATCCATACGTCTGCGGAGCAGATGCGGATTTGACCCAATCCATATCTAATCCACCATTTTGCGGATTGGTTTGCGGGTTAAAAATGTTTAATCATGTCCTATACACGAACTAACTAAATAAAAAAATTAATATAAAAATGATTTTACTACCGATCAAATTCAAAATTAAATCAGATTTAAATAAATTAATTGTTTTAAATAAAGATAGAAAATACATTTAAAGTTTCAAAATATAACACACCAAAAAGAAAAAAGAATCTCATTTGTTTAGATCAGTACATGAAAATTAACTACTTAAGAAGCTATAGTTTTTTATTTAATTATTTTTATTTTATATTATTATCGAATAAGACATAATATAGTGTTAATGTAACTATATTTTAACTTATTTATTTATTAGTAAGTATAATGCCATATTTACAAGTTTAATTTTTTATTAAATAAATATTTTTTATTTTTTTGTGGATTCACAGAAGTAAATCCATATCCAATCCACCGACTAGGGATTTTTAAATTTTCAATCTAATTTAATCCACGGATTGGATTTTTACGAATTGGATTTCTATGGATTAGACGGATTCAGCGGATCGTATTGGATTTTGAACACCCCTACTATCGAGGTTTCTATATTTATTTTTGTCAACCAATTTTCTAAATAACAAAATCAATTTTGAGTACTATTTTCTACTTTAATCTCAAATCTTTTGAAAGGAATTTAAATCTATTACAAATAGATGTAGGCAATATTAAAACCCTAGAACTAATTAATTAGTTGACTTGATTAATTAAATTCCTTAACAGAGTGAAGCTTGAGAAAATCTCCAATATAATTAGCCTAATTATATTAAAAACACAAAATAAATTAAACTAAATTCATTTTCTGAAAACACCATTCACAGTTACTATTCACGAGTACTGTTTATAGTTACTATTCATAACACTATTTATAAATATTATTTACAGTACTGTTGATAGTCACTGTTCACCAGCATAAAAAACCATTAATTTTGCTAAAAACAATAAATTGTAAAAATTAAAAGACATGGAGATTTTTACGTGGTTTGGATTAATCAATACTACATCCACGAGGCCACGCCTAAATGAAAAGCAATTCATTAAGCTGAGATGTGACAACCTATGGATTTATCAAATCTAAAACTCTCACTTACAGTTTATCACCGTACAACTTACTCAACCTTAGATTGAATCTGCTTCTCTTGAATAATTGCTACCCTTATTGATCAATGATCCTCAAGGCACTTAATAACATGATTGTTGATGCGTGTTGCTATAGGTGTCAATGTGCAAGTGTACACATCAAGTAATATAATGATGAGTATTCAGATCATTTCCACAGGGATTGATGTTATAGGACTTGCTACAACAATCTTAACAGTGCAATCTAAGTCTAATAAAAAATAAAATTATTGATAAAATTAATGACCTAACGAAATTAAAAATGCAAATAACAGAATGCAATAAGTAAAATGTAAAGTCAAACACAAATATATACTCAATGAGAAATAGATAGTTGAGTGCTTAAACTCACTTAATGGTATTGACTGTTTTTCAATTACAATATTGTTGCTACAACATCTACTACAACACTAGGTAGAATCTCTCATATAGCATCTACTACAGCACTAAGTAGAATCTCTCATATATCATCTGCTACAACACTAGGTAGAATCTCTCATGTATCCTCATCTGTCGCATATTGGATATCTTATATCTATATGCAACATAACAGTGACCAGTTGTTATGCTAACATTAGATATAGCGTTATGTGTTCTAGATTCCAATTGTCTTACAAGGTGAATCACTATGTCTAGTTCTTCACTAATTTTAGATTAAGCATAGCCCTATTCAAATTAAGATTAACTCAACCTGGGAAATTCAATCTAAAACCATGCATTGTCTTGATTTATTCCACTAAGTCAGACCTTTTTTAGGCTCATTCTTACCTAGTATCCACTAAATGGGTGGTCAACCGAAATAGAGATTTATAATAAGTAAAATTATGACAAAATGCTACAGTAGATTCTAAGCAACACATATATATAAGTCAAATAACCATTAAGTTTGTTTAACACCCAATTATATCAAAGTTTTTCATGATAGGTGATAAAACAGTAACAACACACGTTTTTACCATCAAATACATTCCCATAAAAAGATGAAAACAAGTAAACAAAGATGAGGAATTGAGTTCCGCTAGTACAAGATGTCCCTCTCTTAGGTTTTGCGATCTCTCCTTTTTCTCAAAAATCCCATGCTGCAGCCCTCAACTCTCTCTTATTCTCTTTGTTACTTTTGTGTGATGGCCTCTCTCTTCTTTCTTTCATGTGTGCTCTTTTTATATCTTGGAATTAGGGCAACCAAAAGCATGTGGCCACGTGTCTCTTTTTTGGCAACCTCGGATCGCATATCTTTTTTGCCGCCTGTCACTGTTTTGTCTACATGTGATAGTGACAGCGCAGTAACGGTTGTAGCATGCTTTATCAATTAACACATGGGCAATCTTGTTTGCATTTGCTCCTAGATTGCTACAACAATTGCTCTAACATCTTCTCTAATTCAGACTTATTTTAATTTATCTGCAGACAAGTTCTTTGTCATTTCTGCAGGTCTGCCACTACAGCATCCATCCATAAAGCTTAATCTTTTTGGTCACCTACAATCATGCACATAATCAGAGCACAAGGTGATGTAAAACACAATCAATTTATTAAACTTGAACTTTAATAGATGCTCATGCAAAATATAACTAAAAATGCAATAAAAGCACATCATTTACTCTCTAAGTAATATTAGTTTAATTCTAAAAATGTCATGATAACTCTCATTTCATGGAGTCATTAGTGATCAATAGTAATTTTTCAATTCTTTAATGTATAGTTATCCAAGATCCATATAGACTCTCCACAGAGATGAAAAGAAATAGTCTCATTGCAAGACTTGACTGAAGAAGATAAGAAAACAAATCAACAAAATATCATGTGCCAAATCTGAATTCTCTAGGGAGGAGGTTGAATTTTGCTTCTTTGCTTGATGCTCTCTATTATGATTCTCAATTGTAAAATACCTCTCTTTACATAGGAACTAGGATTTCACAAAAATTACAAGTCTTGAAAGACTTGGATTCTTTCCAAATAAAAGTTTCTTTCCTCTTATAATTCCTATGAATCTGAATAAGAATAATATGATATTCTTGCCTTGCTTGTCTCCTAAAAAATATCTAGAATTTTTAATAAACTTCCTGTTTGAACCAACTTCTTACTGTAAACAAATCCTACATGCCAATAATAGAATCTCGTCACTAATTGACTTGCTAAATTAGACATCTAATTAAATTAGGAAAAAAATATTCCTAATAAATTGGAACTTCACTAAATTAAGGAATTAATAAATTGAACCCTATTAAAAGATATTCAATAAATAAAATCATAATTTAACTAAATTGTCGTAAGATGCCAACTCTACAAAAAATGGACTTAACATCTTTCAATGACATCAATGATATTTTAGACATCTTTAAGAGGTATTTCTTCCTCAGCAGCGTAATCTACAAAATCTTGATAATTATTAATAACTACATTCGCAGATGCAATAATACTATGAGTTCTCATATTATAAACATGAAATGCCCTACTATTATTAGAATAACCAAGAAAAACACCTTCATCAAACTTACCAAGATGCTCACAATCATTCATATAAAGCACATACTCCCAACAAATATGAAAGTAATCTAGATTATGTTTCTTATCTTTCCAAAACTCATAGGGAGTTTTCTTAGTACCTAGATGAAGATAAAACACAATTAATAGTGTAGCAGGCAGGGTGAAAAGTTTCAACCCACAGTCTATTTGAAAATTTCTTCGAGTTTAACATCACTCAAGCCACTTCTTGTAAAGTCCTATTTTTTCTTTCGACAACACTATGTTGTTGTGGAGTAATAAGTGAGGAAAATTAATATGAAATTCCATGTAAATTACAATATTCTTCAAAACTAAAGTTTTCAAATTCTTTTCCATGATCACTCTTAATTCTGACAATATTGCATCATGTTCATTTTTAACTTTTTTAAATAGCTTTCTGAAGACATCAAATGTATTTGATTTTTCTCTAATAAAATCAACCCATGTAGACCTAGAAAAGTCATCTACACACAAATATGTACCTTTTTCCAGGTGAACTTTCAACTTGCATTGGTCTCATAAGGTCCATATGAAGTAGCTGAAGTACCTTAGATGTTGTTCTATCTTGAATGGCTTTATATGATGCCCATTGTTGTTTGCCAGATTGACATAAACCACATACTCCAGGTTGTCTCTTTTTTAGCCTTAGAACTCCTTTAACAGCACCTATTTCATAATTTTAGTTAGTAACTCGTAGTTAAATGACCAAGCTTTTGATGCCATAAGTCCGTGTCATCAAGAGTGGTCTTATGACAAATAATTGAATTAGTCAATTTATAACAATTATCAGAATAATCTGTGTCCTTTCAAAATGCAATTACCATCAACATCGAGAACACGACATTTATTTCTGTCAAAGTTGACAAATCATGAATTCAACTAATGTTGAGTAAATTTACTTTAAAATCCTTCACATGCAAAACATTTTCAAGTTTTGGAAAACCTTCCACATTCCGTGTTCCCTTTCCATGTACACAAATTTTCACACCATCATCAAAAGTCACATTTTCTCGACCAACTTCTTGATAATTGATCAAAGTACTTCTATAATGTCATGTGTCTAAAACAAACATTATCAAAGTGTCAAAAGTCAGTAGTACAAGTGTTGTTATAAATTCAAATGCTATTGGTGTCAATGTGCAAGTGTACACAACAAGTAATATAATGATGAGTATTCAAGATTATCTCCATAGGGATTGATGTTATTGGATTTGCTACATCAATTCTGATAGTGCAGTTTAGATGAAATTAAAATAAAATAATTAAAGAAACTAATAAACTAACTAAATTAAAAATGTAATAAAGGAAATCTTAAATCAAACACAAAGATGCAATCAATAAGAAATGAGTAGTTGAGTGAATAAACTCACTTAATGGTTTTGACTATTTTTCTAATGTTTGGTTCGGTTACTACAGCATTTGCTACAGCACTGGGCAGAATCCTTATGTATCATCAACTGTCGTATGTTGGATATCTTATATCTATATGCAACCTAACAGTGATTAGTTGTTATGCCAACATAAGATATAGCATTACACGCTTAGGTTCTAATTATCTTATAAGGTGAATCCCTATGTCTAAATCATCACTAATTTTAAATTAAGCATGGCCCTTTTGGAATCAAGTAAAACTCAACTCAGGAAACTCAATCTAAAACCAAGTATTGCTCTGATATGTTCCACTAAGATATGCCCTTTTGTGGCTTTTTCTTAGCTAGTATCATTAAATGGGTGATCAGCCGAAATAATTAATAGAAATAAGTATTATAAAAAAAAGTGCTATAGTAAACATGTAGCAACACATATAATCAATTAATGAACCATTAAGATTGTTTATCACTCAATCACAACTAAATTTAGTTCATGGTTTGCGAAAGAAAAATAAAGAAAAGAGTTTTAGCCATCAAATACATCCCCATGAATAAATAGAAAACAAGAAAAGAACAATAAGGACTGATTTTCAATGGATCTCTGCGTTTTCTCCTCTGGTGCATGCCTAAATCTCTCTCTTGAATTTTGTTTTTCTTTTGTTTCTTTGCGGTTTTTCTCCTTGGGTGACAACTCTCCTTTTCATTTGCGTGTGTGCTTCTTTTATATATGAAAATTAGGGTAAATGGAAGTTTATGTCTCGTATCTTCCAGATTAGGAAACTCCAAATCGCAATCTTCTAAGTATCTCGCGCGAAATCTTTTTTGTTGTTGTTCGAGGATTGCTACAGCATCGACTACAACAACTGCACTGTTCTAGATTTGTTTCAATTCTTTTGCAGCCAAGTTCTTTTCCATCTTTTGCAAGCTTATTGCAGTAGCATTCCTTCCTTGAAATTTGAGCTTCCAATCACCTACAATTATGCACACAATCTAAGCACACAAAATTATTCTAAAACAACGCAATTTATTTAAAATAAACTAAAATGAATATTCATGCAAAATAAAACAAAAATGCAATAAAAACATGTAATTTACTCTCTAAGTAATAATGATTTAAGTCTAAAAATACTATGATAACTCCATGAAATGAGAGATATCAGCAAGCTCTTAAAGAAATAAAAGAAACATGAGCTTTATAATTGGACCTCCTTATGCAAGTGGTTTTATAATTATTGTCATTCATCTCAACCTTAGGTCTAGGTGTCTTCCTAGGTTTCCCATAAGAATAATTAAATAACATAACCCTTTCGATATATTTCATGAACTTGAAGTAATTAAGTCTTATATGTCCTTTAACATGGAAAAAATGACAAATAGGAATAAACCTGTTATTCTTACCTCGATGAACTGGTGAAGAATGTGCAATAATTTTACCTTTATGACAATATAGAATTTTAGCTACTAGTAGAGAAGCTGTTGGTGGAGGAGGTATAAGTGGAGAAGCTTTAACAAACGCACCTTAAGAATTTGAGTCATGTCTATGTTGGTATTCAAGACCTTGATGATCTAATCTAGACTTGCAAATTGACAAGGTATGATCTAACTTTTAAGTTCTGAAATTCATTAGCTTGAATGACTTTTTTGTATTCTCTAATTTTGTAGTCACCATAAGCAATTGGTTATCTTTGTCGATAAGTAAACACTTGTAATGAATTACCTCACTCTTAAGTTTTGCCTTATCATCCAAAAGATTGGAAACTTGAGTCATCAAAGTATATTCTCAATGTAGACTTCTTCTCATTTAACAAACATCATCTTGTAGCTTTCATAAAATACTTTCTTATCATTTATATCAATGTCACTGGCGTTGCTATCTGAATCATTATTCTTGTTATCATGTTGCATAGTTATGTCAAGACGGAAATCAATGTCTTCCTTGTAGGGAGCTATGTGCAAGGTTTAAATGAGGATGCACTTTTAATGTTTGATTCTTGTACATTGCCATTAGTCTATTTTGACACATCATCATGGGTAACAAGTCCTCCAACAAGGTCCTCTTCATCAATGCTATCAATTAGAATCATTGGCACTCTACGTGGATCGCATTGCTTTCTTTTGTATAACAGTGTTAGCACATTGTGGTTGTATGTGCCCTATGCCTCCACATTCTCTACATTGAATACCCTTAAGCTTGTTAAGATCATACAATTTAGAATTTGGGTTAGAAGAACCTTTTTGAGCTGTTGGAGCCATTGATGTAGAAGTCTTCTTTGGTTTGTTGAAATTCATTTTTTTCCACATCTTCTTGAAATTCTTTGCAATGAGTGCAAGAGAATTATCCATGTACAGATGTGGATCGTCATCCTTATTTGGTTTGGTGATGGGAACCTATGTTTTAGCCTAAAAAGCAATACTCTTCTCTTTTTTGGGATTTGAATTCAAGTAGCTAGTTTCATAGACCATCAATTTCTCTATAAGAGAACCTCTAGTCATTTTAGACATATCAACATCTTCTTCAATGGCCAAAATCTTAAGATGTAGGATGGACAAATCTTTAGATTTTTCTACAAATGTTTTCCTCAAAAATAAGTTTTCCAAGAGGAAAAAAACCATTAACCATAGTAAAGATTCTAGAATTAAATTAAGATATGGTTTCATGCTCATGCATTTTCAAGTTCTCAAAAACATATGTAAGTTTCTAAAGTTTAGAATGTTACACTGTATTGTCGTCTTCAAAAGTATTTTGAAGTATATCCAAGCAACTTTAAATTTCTTGCATGTAGAAATTAATTGATGTTGAAACACATCAACTCTATTGACAATAGCATTAAGTCCTTTTGCATTATTTCTAGATGCATCAAGTTTGTAATTAGACCATTCTTTGACTGGCTTTGGAGATTCTACACCATCTTCATCAATTTTGGTGGGTGGAGTATATCGTGTAAGTACGCATTGCCAAACTCTTTCATCAATAACTGTCCAATAAATTCCCATATTTTACTTCCAATACGCATAATGTGTTCAATCTAATACAATTGAACGAACCAAAGAGCTTCCCTCTCTTTGCAAATTTATACCTACAAAATAGATCTAGGTTCCAAGATTCTCCCCAAATAAACGATTAGTGTCCCGCTCTGATATCAATTGAAAGGAATTTAGATCTATTACAAATAGATATAGGCAATTTTAAAACCCTAGAACTAATTAATTAATCAACTTAATTAATTAAATTCCTTAACATAGTAAAGCCTGAGAAAATCTCCAGTATAATTAACCTAATTATACTAAAAGTACAAGATTAATTAAAATAAATTAATTTTAAAGAACACCATTCACAATTACTATTCACAAGTACTCATTTTTGACGTTATTGTATTTGATATTGTTCATAAATATTGTTTACGTTACTGTTGATAGTTACTGTTCATCTGCATAAAAAACCATTAATTTTGCTAAAAACAATAAATTGCAAAAATTAAATGACACGAAGACTTTTACGTGGTCCGGATTAATCAATCCTATATCCACAAGGCCACACCTAGATGAAAAGCAATTAACTTAGTTGAGATGTTACAACCTATGGATTTACCAAATTTAAGATTCTCATTTATAGTTTATCACCTTACAGCTTACTCAACCTCAGACCGAATATGCTTCTCTTGAATAATTGCTACTGTTGTTCCATGATCCTCAAGGCACTTCGTAAGGTGATCAATAGTAATTTTTCAATTCTTCAATGTCTAGTGATTCAAGATCCACATAGACTCTCCACAAAGATGAAAAGTAATAGTCTCATTACAAGATTTGAATGAAGAAGAAAAGAAAACAAATCAACAAAACATCATGTGCCAATCCAAATTCTCTAAGGAAGAGATCGAATTTTGCTTCTTTGTTTTGTACTTTGTGTTGTGCTACTTAAATTGTGAAATACTTCTCTTTAAATAGGCAAAAGGTTTCACAAAAATCACAAGTCTTAAAATATTTGGATTCTTTTTAAATAAGAGTTTATTTCCTCTTATAATTCCTATGAATCAAATAAAAATAAATCGATATTCTCATTCTTACTTGTCTCCTAAGAAATATGTAGAGCATTTAATAAACTTTCTATTTGAACCAACTTCCTACTCTAAAAAAATCCTACACGCCAATTATAGAATTTCGTCACTAATTAGACATCTAATTTAACTAGGAAACAAATATTCCTAATAAATTGAAATTTCACTAAATTAGGGAATTAATAAATTAAACCTTATTATAAGATATTTAATAAATAAAATTCTAATTTAGCTAGACTTGCTATAAGAGTACACATAAATATTGCATAACCTTTTTTTCCAAATAAATTTTGAAGATCCTTAAAAAACTAATAATCAAAATTCTCAGTTGCAATAGACTATGCTTTCATATTTTGTTTGGTATATTATATGCAAAAAAATAACTTCTAATTTAACTTTTTTAGACGAACAATTTTTGAACTCCTAAAAATTAATAATTGAAAAGTTCATATTTATTGTTCTATACATTTTATTATCCAAAATTGTAATTTCCTTGAGAGTATTTTTAATAATTAAAAATTAGATTTTTCACTAATGTTAATAGTGGGATTATTATGGACCATTTGATTTAAAACAAAATAGCTCCAATTTAATTTAATTTGGATATGGATATGTAATTATTGTTTACCCAAATAATAGGTAATTCCTTAATTTAAATTAAATTTTTAATTTAATTTAAGTCTAGCTTATTTGTTACTATTACAAATAATTGTTTTATATAAGTAATAAATAATTAATGTTAATCACCGAGTCACTGTAAAAGATTAAAAAAAATAACAAGATAAAAAGGTAAGGATATTTAAACCCCCTATAATACTCTGCACACACTTCTTTATAAAAAAAAATTATTATAAAAGAATTCCACTCAAAACACTATAATAACTCATTATTATAATATTATGATCGTTTTTCTATTTAAAGTTATTTTTCACCATTTTTTTCTATTACCCACGAGTTACTATTAAAAGTATATGCTCTATGAAAATTTAGTAATTGGATTTCCATTAAGTATTTTAATTTCGAAAAATGAGAAGATCACAAAACAAATTTCAAACGATCACTAACTTATTTTTAATCATGTATTATACTGGTAGTAATTAGGATAGATAAAAGGCTTACTATTTCTGTTTGAAGTCATCATGATAAACAAATAAAAGGGGAAAAAATGAAAGAAAAACTGCTGCAACAATGGAGGATTTGTTAATAAAACTATTGCAAGGGTAAGAATTAATTGATGAAAATAAGATTGAACAATAATAAGTAGAGCGAGAAACAACTAATAAAAATTAATTATATTTATTAAGGGTATATTATGAATATATGTATTTTTATAGAGTAAAAAAATAAAATTTGAAATTGTGATGGTTTGTTTACTAACTATATGGGTTTATTGAGTATTATAGTGGATTCAAATAGTTCCACCAAAATAAAAATGCAATTGAAATTTTTTTTAACGAGTGCATAAATAGGAGTTAAATATAAAACCATTACAAAATTTTCATAAAAAGTTTTAATTAGATTCATTTTATATGTATTATTAAGACGCACTATTTCATTTTATTCTTTACAACTGCTCTTGGAAATGTATAATATTAAAATATAAATTTTGTATGAATTATACACTTCAAAAATATCTTTATGAACTTACTATAATAAGTTGTTCGAGTATTAAAACACAAAGTTATTGATACTGCCCATAGTCTTTTTCTTTTTCTTTTTTTTTGTCTTATAGTACATTAAGCATTTTGATAGATGTTAGAAATAGTATATGGTGAGTGATAATAATGAAAAAGATATGATTAAAATTATAAAATCACCCAAAATGAAATTGAAAAATTTTGTGATGATGACTATGCTCAAAAAATGATGTAATCATAATCATTTGAAAGATAGAAAACTTTTATTATCATTATTGAGAAGAACAAAGTAATAATGGGAATAAAATGATTGATTGTCATAATCTTTGTTAATTAGTACCTAAAGATTGATGCTAATCAACATAAAAATTAATTAACTTAATCTTTATTAATCGATCAAAATTTCTTAATATCATATCAATTATAACAACTTTATTTTTTATTTATTAATTCATAGAATAAATTGAGCATCTATGCTTACTAAAATCAATAAGAGTGAATTTCATTGGATTATATTTTCCATCAATTATAAGATACAAACATTATGTATGAAAATTATTTTGTATAAAGTTTCACTATATATATAAATTACCAAAATCACTATACCAATACATTAAGAAATTTATACCAATCTAAATTATATAGAAGACGTCATTGGTATATCCATTATATTTATATGTATATTTTAAAATTTTAATGGAATACTTTGTTGAACCTCCAAGGAGATAACTGAACTTTATTGAAATAAAGGACAGAGAAAACACCAAAAAAGCCAAAGAAAAACACGAGCAAAGCCAGATTTATTATAATTTAGTAGAAACATCAAACATGCATGGTGCACAGTGATGTATGCTTGCAACTGTTTCTAAATGGTAGCCAGTTGTGGTTCTGGACCATCGAGTGGCAGTATGCCAATGAAATTGGATTGGAGGCTAGCCAAATAGAGATTGCCGTCAAACTCGGTAGCCGAGGTGACAAAGGATATATATGTTGCATCAGGATCGTTAAAATCCCTGATTATTTTGCCATCATTTCCGTCAACTTTGACTACTCTTGCACCTGCATCACTGCCCATGGGGAGGAGAAGGCTGATCAGTCCTGGATATGCATCCAACAGTTCCCATTTCTCCCTGCATTTTTGGATAGCCCTCACCCCGGTCTGATTCATCTGCATCATGCACCATAATTATTTAGATAATTAATTGCAGTAATTCGTGAAGAGATTTATATATTTAGCTGCCCCATCTCCTCCAAGATTCAAACTCGAGTGATCCACAAGCAAATAAAACTTCTTAAAACCACTCAGCCAAAACCCTAAAAAAAATAAATATTATATAATACCTTGATTAAAGCAATCCAAAAAGAGCCATCAGGGGCAAGATTGATGTTATCAGGTCCACCAGGAAGGTTTTCAATGAAAGCATCCAATATTCCAGCACGATCACCTTTCAACCAATACCTTCTGCATCGAAATCTAAGCCCCCGCCGCATCGAAATAGAATTATTTCATTAATTAAAGGAAAAAGAACAGGTATATCTTTAAGTTTTGGGAAAATGATCGTGCAGAACTTAAGTTTTAACAAAAAGGTAACAAGGCATTTTTTTTGTTGTAATATCCGTTGAATATATCAAGTAAAAAATTGACTTTAAAATCTTTTTAATAAATACAAATTTAATATAAATAATATAATATATCTAGAAGACAAATAATATTAAAATAATTTTAAATATGTAAATTATTATAATTATTTTAATAATACATTTGTATTTATTATAAAGATTTTAATTAAATCTTTAGGTTAAATAGATTTTACAATTAATAAAATTTTAATATTATGTTTCAATTTATTACAAAATTTACTTCAATACAATAAAATATGCAGATTGTAAAATTTTAATATATTTTTAAACATTTAAATTATTTTAAAATATATAAATCATTACATTTCTATTTATTATAAAACATTGGAGTCAACTTTCTTAGGTTATTAGAGCAACAGGGTATTATGCTCAAAAGAGTACCATAGTATCCTTTATTGAAAACTTGAAGTTTTCGTGATCATTTCTCCAGACCTTTGAGCTTTAGGTGCCCTTTTTCTTAGTTAAATCGTGGACAGAAGCATGCTATATATTATTATTATTAATTCAATTAGAACTTACTTCCATGATTCGCAAACGACCACAAAGTCTTCATTTTTTGAGAGTGCAACGCCATTAGCAAAGTAAAAACCCTCATGCAAAACTGTTGTTTCTTTCAATTTAGGATCATATTTGCGTAGCTGCCCGTAAGGTTTTCCCTCAGCCATGTCTTTGTAGAAATCTGTGGATGTATATTTGGTGCTTGGTACAGTAAAGTACAAAGTGCCATCTGATGCTGCGATCACGTCATTTGTAAAACTGATCGATCAAAGTAAATTAAGTTAAATTAAATGAATTAATTAGTGATAAGTAAATATAACAGATAACATATGGTGCCCGCTGTAGCATGCATGCATGTTGATCTGATCGAATAAAATATCAACATTACCTTGCATCTGGAACAATAGCCTCTACGCCTTCTTCGGTAACCTTAAGCAAACCCTGATCGATCACATTTGAGGGGAAAACAAATAATTAAAGATTATCTTTGAATATACGCACACGAACACAATAGTTAAAGCTTGAGAGTTATTTATGTTGCCCCACTTTTTCATTGTCGCATAAAATGACGTCACCATCCTTTGTTGTTGTGAGTCCAAGAAGAGATTGACTGTCTATATGCTTCCAATTAACCAAGGTTTCATTATGGAGGATGAAATACTTGACCCAACCGTCTCTAGTAGCTGTATACAACGCACCCTTACTAACCACAACAGAAACATCCTCCGGGTGGTTCACACATCCTTCTCCAAGTTTAGTCAAACCCTACATACAGGATCAAAATTAATTAACAACATTTCACACATATATACGGCATTAACGCATATATAATAATTAATATTTACATATTTATACCTTCATAGAGGAGCTTTCCTTAGAGATGGAGAGAAGAGAAGCTAAAGATGATACTGGAGGCGAGAAGAAGATTTGTACAGTGAAAGCAAGTAAACAAGCTAGCAGGAAACTCTTCGGAGCCATGAGCTGCTAACTACTACTTCGGCTAGGTATGCTAGTTAACTAGCTAGGTATTCGCTGCCGTGTCTTTATATAGAAAATTGATGCTAGTAAAGAGACAACAATACCCTTCGAAGATTAAAGCATACCCTAATCATCATTTCAAGAATACTATATATATATATATCTTTTCTTATGCGGGTGACCTAATTTTTTTCATATGGACATGTCGTTAAAACATATAGTTTAATGAAGTCAGTTTAGACACGGTAGTAAATCATGTGACTTAATAGCGTGTCCACATAAAAAAAAAAAATAGAGTGCCCATACCTGAGTATATACATATGCATATGCCTAAATGTGAATTTCGTGCAAATTTGCTATTATTAGGTTGTTCAGAATCTAATCCGATCCGCTCAATCTTTCTGATCTGCAAAAATCCAATCCGTAAAAACCTAATCCGTGGATTGGGGATCGATTGGATATGAATTTACTTAAGAATCCACAAAAATCCGTGAATCCGCAAAAAAAAAAAGTATTTATTTAATTAAAAAATAAAACTCATAAATGTAGCAATGCTACTTACTAATAAATTTATTAATTAATTAAAATATAGCTAAATTAACACAATATCATATCTTATTTGATAACAATATAAAATAAAAAATAATTAAATAAGCAAATATAGTTTCCTAAACATTAAAATTTTTAAAGCAAAACAAAAACCCTAAGCCAAACAAAATATTTTGGCATATAACACCAAATCTCTACCCCACTTAATGCACAAACCATCACTGTTTCACTTCACCACTTGAGGTAATTAAGCTTAATTTCTTACTTTCTTTTTAAGCTCTTCAAGTTTCTTAATTTCTTCCTGTTACATCCAATCTTTCAAGTTTCAACATTTAAATTTATAATTTTAGTTAATTTTCATGTATTGATCTAAACAAATGAATTTTTTTTTTTCGGTGTGTTATATTTTAAAATTTTGAATGTATTATTCTAGCTTATTTAAACAATTAATTTATTTAAATCTTGTTCAATTTTGAATTTAATTGGTAGTAAAATTATTTATACATTAGTTTTTTTAATTTAATAAATTATTTTTATATTAGAGTTTTTTAATTTAATTACTTTGTAGATTGGACAAAATTAAAAAAAAAATTAATTTGCAAATCAATCCGCCAAATGGTGGATTGGATATGGATTGGGTCAAATCCGCATCTGATCCGTAGACATATGGATTGTATTTGGATTGAGTTTCACTAATCCGTGGATTGAATTGGATTGAAAATTTATATTCCGCAAAATCGTGAATCGGATATGGATTGATGTTCAATCCGTAAAATCCGATCCGCAAACACCCCTAGCTATTATATCAAATACCTTAATATTTAAATTGAATAGGAACACTATGATACCATATCGTGAAATAACGAATCTATATGAAATCTGCATTTAAGTATCTAAACCTGAGAACCTCTGTATTTATATAGCTTATCTGATGAGAGTTCTCGTACTGTGTTCATTAGAAATTTTCTATATATATAATAATTCTCTAGTAATAACATCCTCACTACGTAAATATGATGATGCCATTAAAATACAAAAGAACATATATTTCAATAAATAAATTAATTTTTATATCAATTTATTTTAATATGTGTTTATTTATAAAGGAATACTTTACTGATAAACTAAAAGACAAGAAAAACACAAATTTAAATACTCTACAAGACAAAATACTTTGCATATGTGTTTTTTTTCTTTAGCTTGTCTCTTATTTTATTAAAGTTCAAGATTTCCTTATTGTAAAATTACTCATAAACATGTGTGTGTGTGTGTAATAATTTTTTTTTTTTTGTGAAAATAAGATGCCTATGATTCAAACCTTGCTCACATGGGTGGAAAGGGAATTAGATTGCTGCCAAGGTAACTAACAATAACTTTAAAAAAAAATCCAATAATGATAAAAAAATGTGACACAAAAATGAAATAGATTATTTATTATTTGTTATGAAAAATACATTAGAATAACATAATCCAAAATTTTAAGTAATAGTTTTTTATTCGAAAAGGCCGATATTATGGTTTTTAAGAAATATGTTTTCTTTTGCTAATACTTTTTCTAGTGGTGCTGATACTTTATTAAACAAAATATTACTTTATCAGAAAAATAGTCTCTTTTATATCGGGGTAAAAGCTCATTTAATCTCTATATTTTAATATTAGTATCCATTTAGTCCTTATATTTTAAAAAATACCTCAAAACATCCCTGCCGTTAAAGTATTGATACCCCTACCGTTACTTTTTATTTCTTTTGGCTTACTTTTACAATATTACCCTTTAATAATAATTTTTTGTTTGGACATTAATAAAAATAAAATAATTAAATAACCAATTTAACCCTAAAAATAAAAAAAATTATATTAATTTTAATTGTCAAAAATTGTATGCAAACTACTAAGTGTGCAAACGGTGCTTGCAAAAAAATTAATATAATTTTATTTTTATTTTTTAGGGTTAAATTAGTAATTTAATTATTTTCTTTTTATTAATGTCCAAAAAAATATTATAAAAGGGTAATATTATAAAAATAAGCTAAAAGAAATGAAAAGTAATGGTAATTGTATCAATACTTTAACGGCAGGGATGTTTCGAGGTATTTTTAAAAATATAGGGACTAAATGGACACTAATCTTCAAATACAGAGACTAAATGGACTTTTACCCTTTATATCGGGGTTGTGAGAAATTTACCGCCTTATCTTATTACTTGTCCAACTCTTGCATAGAAAAGCGTTATTTAGACAGACAAGTCATTAACAATTGTTTTAGGATATTGATGTTAAAGATAAAATCTTACGTCAACTGAAAATAGTTATTAGCTTAATAATATAAGTTTGTAGCAGCTTTCTAACCCTTGAACTAATTTTTTATTATGATTTAACCTATGAAAATGCATATTGTATTAGTATTAGATTCATACACGAGAGGACTCGCACTACTTAACTACATGATAATGATAAGGACTAAACCAAAAAACTGAGTTACATGTGAAAATATGACTTGTACACAACAAGTTTGTTGAGGATAATTTCCAACATCAACCGATCATAATTATTGAACTAATCATATAAGGTTAAGCCAACTCTCAACTCTAAACTTACTTTTTACTACGAATTGAGGCGGTGGATTTCTATATAACTTGAAGAAGCATTTTTTAGAGAAATAAAACTGCCAAATTCAAACTATAAGGCACAAAAAAAATTTTTTTTTTAAAATAACTTTTAGATTTGGGTTTTACGTGTAAGACTTCAGATGCATGTATCTGTATTCATTAACTGCTACTTTAGTGAAAAAGGCCAACTCCATGATTGGATTGTTTCCTTCTCAATTCAAACTCGGGAGATCAACCACCTAAAATTGCTTGAAAATCACTCAAGCTAAACTTCTAAGGATAAAATATAAGTGGGAGTATTTGCACTTTAAAAATTATTTTAAATAATTTAATTTAAATACAAATTACAAAAATACCCAACATATAAATTATAATTAAGGACAATTTATAGTAAGTCAACATTACATAATTAATTAAAACAACCATATATGTTACATTCATTATTCAATCCATAGTTTTTGTGCCTTTAACACAAAAATTTTTATTTCCAACATATTTATCAATTTTTAGATGAACAATGAGGAAATCAACATTTTGAAAAAAAAAATTGACTATGTGATAATTTTTTTATAATTTTTTTAAATAAAATAAAACAGAAGTATTGTAAAATAACCCTTTTTTATATATTTTGACCCATCTTCTTGTTCTTCTAGTTCGTCTTGTCCGTTTTCTTCTCATTTTTTTGGGTAGTATTTGTAGAATTTTTGTTCATTGTTATTATGTTCTCATTGCAAGTTGTTTTGGATGTAAAATCTAATGTTAAACTAAAATTGTGTTAAATAATTTATCTGCAACTTATTGTAAATAAATTGTGTTTACATAATTGTGTTAAGTAATTTGACTATATTATTATAATTATGTGTTAAATCTCTTAATATTGGGTGTGCTCAATAGTTTTGTTGGTGTCTTAAGTAAATAAAATTAATTAACTTAAATTAAGTTTTTAAAAATTTCTAAGAGTTTACAAAATAAATTTAATTTTTAAATTATTATATAAAAATACAAAATAATAAAGTATTCAAAATAATTTTAAAAGTATAAATAGTACCAACCTAAAATAGTGTTCAAAGTAATTTAGCAGTGCTCCGTTCAGATTACTGGATCTAGGGTCCAATATCCTGACAACTAGACAATTTCAAGTAGCTAAATCTTTAATTTACAAGTATTTATTCATTCCATATAAGTTTCCATTTGTCAACTTCCTTTTCTAGCATCCTAATCCTTCAACCACCTTATTATTTTTGTTTTATAATTTGAGTTTCCATTTGTCATCTTCCTTTTCTAGCATCCTTATCATTTTTGTTTTATAATGTGAATGACATTTCGTTTAAACTGTCTTCAGTCAAATTGAGAAAGAAAATTAAACCCCTGTAATACGTTGTGTGGGCTCGAACTCATGCCCTCACAATCGTGAGGGTAGAGTACTAACCACTAGGCCAAAGGCCTAATGGCTAGTTGAAGATTAGATTGAATTGTAACAATAATATTTTTGCTATAATTATTAAAACAATTAAAAATAAATAAATATTTTTTCAATCATTGTTTAATTGAATTATTATAAATGAAAAATCACTTAATATAAAATAAAAAATCTTTTAACTGTATAATATTTTAAAATTTTTAAATAATTTTTTAATATAATATTTATTAATAATTTATTAATATTAGCTAAAATATTTTGCATTACTGATTATACCAGTCAATATGAATGATAAATATAAATCATAATTTAAATAAATATTTACTTTTATACACTAAAATATTTCCAATCTTTTGTTATAATTATCTAATAATTTATAATTTTATAAAAAATTAACAAAAACTTTTAAATATTAATTTAGAATAAATATTTTAAATTATAAAATTATTCAATAATTATACATTTTTTTATTAAATGAATAATTATCTATTCTTAATAAGCATTATAATGCTAAACATATTATTAAATAAATTATTTAATCATTTTTAAATTAATATTGCTTTTTCCAAAATATATTACTATGTGTGTTAAAAATAAAAAATGATATTTATTATAATAATGATATTTACTATAATGCATCATATATTATTAAAATTGATATTTTTGTCACATTTATCTCATATTAATATGAATTTTAATATTTATAAATTATTATTTTTAGTTGAGTTAACAATATAATCCTAATCCAACTAGGCTCATGTTTTGTGTTGAGATGTTGTATCTTGAAAGTTATAGCTTACAACTACTGAGAAAAAAAATTTGTAATTGTGGAATAAAAGTTAATAGGGCATAGTATATATGATTTTTAAATGATAATTTTGACAAAAATAGAAGATATATTATAATAATAATAGAAGTGGTACATCAAAATAACTTAACTTGCAAACTATAACAATTAGTGCTTATCAAACACTTTAATACTATACCTTTTAAGTAACAACTGTCCAACTTCATATTAAATAGGTAGGAATTGCAAAAATTCAAGCTAGTAATAGGTATGGCGATACCTGGATCCAGCTCAAACATGTTTTTAAACACTAATGTTAGGCCTAAAATTCTCGAAACTAGGCCCTGTTTTTATAACCCGGAGCTTAAAAACTCATATTTTATGTTTTATAATTTTTACTTCTTTAATTTATTTTATAATTGTATGATTTTTAAATTTTATTTTAATGAAATTGGGTTGAAAAAAATGAATTTAAAATATTTAAAATCTTAAATATATGTAATAAGTGGGCCAAATAAATATAATTATTTTAAATAATATATTTTAGTATATTTTTATTAAAGTTTGAGTTTTGCTTGAAATCTTAGGTTTATCAAGTGAAGCTTGGGTCTAATATGACCTCATCCCGTATCAGGAATCACTTGACTTGCATTGCTTGCGTGTGGACCAGGTAAATGTCCATATAAACAGGGTCAAATCCATGATAGACCATGGCCCTATTGGATAAATTTTCTTTTGTAATCGGGATTATTTAGTAGGCCCAAAGATAAGTAATCCTGAAACACTTAACTCACCAAATATAAATACGATAAGATTTGTTTCAAATAATCTAGTCCTATATTTTATTTTATTTTTACCCTACAACTAAGAATAGCCTAAACATGAAAATTTAACTCTTCAAAAAAATTTGTGGTCCCTAAACTTGAAAATAACCTTATGGTTATTTTGAATTATTGATCATATAAATTGCTTTGATACATGTGAAATATCTCGTGGTACGATGGGTGTTAGGTTATGAATTAAAGAGCATTGATTGATGATTACTGATATGTTGCAGTATCGCAGTGTCGTGGTCCCTGATGTGATGACATTCAATTAGTTTTCCAGCTGCAATGAATGGCCAATAAATAAGTTTCAACAACCTGACTTAGATTCGTTGAAGATTGTTGAGGCAACTAACGCACATTGAATTCTCATTGAATTCTCATTACTCGAACCGGATATATCGGTAAATGTTATGCTATATTTCATGTAACATACTCACTCTACAACAATCGCACAAATTATATGAGATCATAAATTATGTGGTTGTTATGGAGTGTGTATGTTACATAAAATGTAACATAGGACTCCTCTGAGTATATACTTTTTGACAACTTGATATTGCACGGTGATGAGACATCTTTGAATCTAATAAAAAAATGGTAGTTAGCTATGACTTGGGTGCTGAAATTGATGCCTTAGACGAAAAATTACAATTTAGTCCTTTTATTATAATAAAATAAAACATACATACATATATATATATATATATGTATTCCCCTTAATGCTTTGCAAAATGCAATGTATTTTTATTAGAATTTTGAAAAAAAAAAAACCACCGACCCTCTCAAGGTTTTCTTAAATATTCACATAGAGCCCATTGGTTTAATAATGGTTGATGGCCGCACAAACCTCCCTTTCATTATTCTACCTCACGATTATAACAACTCAAAAATTGATTTTACATAAACTTATTTAATAAAAATAAAAATAAAAATAATATTAAAATAATCTAATATAAAAATAATATAAATTTTTTAATTATATGAATATTTAAAAATTATTTTAATATTATTAAACTATCATATATGTATTAATATTACTAAAATCTACACCACAGATTAATAACATTAAAATAATTATATTTAACATCCAAAATAATTTACAACATCTATATTATCTTTTTTATTTACAATATATTTTAGATTATTTTTAAACTATGTCTATATTGTTATAAATTTTAAAGTAAAATTTTGGATTAACTTGTTTATGTATTAGTAAAATATGTTAGGAAATACTGATAATAATTTAATATAAAAATAATTTACATGACATTTATATGTTATTTTATTAATTAATTAAATTTATTTTATATTTTATTTGTATTTATATGCTATTTTATTTATTATTGATATCTTAGTATTATATTTGTATTTAATATAAAAGTCTTGACTATAATATTAGAGATGTAGATGGCTTTTCCCCTAACTTTCATATATACATTCATTCAGAAAAAAATACATACAATATATGTAAATAATGTTTTTGTTATAGAAAAAATTTGAAAACTGAGATGAATGATTTAAAAGAGAAAAATATATTATAATTGACGCAAATGCAAAAGGAAAAGAACAATAATATTTTTTTTTAGATTTTATTTAAAAAGCGTGACATGTGCTAAATTTTACTCAAAGTATAACTTATTGCTAAATTTTACTTAAAGTATAATTTATATAAACTTTAATTTTTAATAAAAATATTAATAATATTTTAAATATTTATCACACAGAGGGCCTTACTGTTAATTTAATATCTATGGCTTTATTTTTTAAAACTGCTTTAAAAAAAAACTCTCAGCTAAGCTTCCCAAGGAAAAATATTTTTCATAAAAGATTTCCACCGAGATTTTGAACTAGGATTATTGGATTGAGAGTGTAATCTTCTCACCACAAGCTATCAAAAGATATGAGGTTCCTTTTCTCACATCCTAATCCTTAAAACCTCCTTATTATTATTAGTAGTTAAATTTGAATTGTGTTGCTTTGATCTTGCCTCTTGGTAAACGAAACATGGAAAATTTAACTCTTAATAGTAATATTTTGGTCGGTTTCTAAGCTCAAAAAGAGCCTAGCTCATATCTGTTACTAAACTAATTGATGATATAAATTGTTCTGATACCATGTGAAAAGTTTAGATACCGGAAGGGAAAGGTTAATTAATGTTTTATTTATGTATTTTAATCGTACAAGTACATGGCTTAATACACAAGTAACGATGCTTCACATGGAAACCACGTAAAGGTAAATTTGAATGTGGATTTCATTACACAGCACTTATGACTGGCCAAATCCATCCTTATTTATGATCCTTTGAGTTTGCTAATTATGAATATTCAATTTCTTTTTCTTGTTTGATAGCTATAATTAGTTGGTTAATAATATCTTTTCGGCCCATATCTATACATGAGTCCACAGGCTCACTTGACTTGCTGAAAATTTGATGTGAATACTGTTGGAAATATATATGTAAATATATATTTATATATTTATATATAGGGTTCTATCACTTTGAGGTCACCCATGAGGGAAGCATGACCAAGAGCAAGTGATCATTTTGAGTTAAAACTCTATAATATCTTACAATATTATATTAAAAGATATTAAATGATCATTAAAAAGATGATCACTCAACAATTGTTTAAACTTATTTAGTGATCATTGAGAAGATGATCACTAGTCTTGGAACTATAAATAGAGTGCAAATCTATAGATAAGAGAGGTTAAGCAAAAAAATAAGCAAAGTGTAATTTGAAGAAAATTCAAGTCAAGAGAAGCTTAGAGGGTTCTTGCAACATGAATAGAGAGGATTTTTCGGCTTTGTGATCATCCTCCGACCATAAATCAATAGCACAACCTTGGTTTATCGGTTTTTCGCATATAATCCGAGTATGTGTTTAAATTCGGATTTACAAGTTTTTTATGTTGATTCTTGCCCGAAAATCAACAAATACATTTAATTTCTTTTGACATATGTGCAATACCTTTTCATATGTAAAATGTGGAATAATTTATGACTGGTATTTTATTTAGTCTCCATAGTTGCTTGCATATATATTTTTTCCCCTGTTTTAAATGAGAGGATCATTGGATTTTCCTCTACTCCTATATAGCAGGGCTGAACCCAAGATCTTTCACTTTAAATAGACTGCATTCTTTTTACCTGTGTTATTCCCCCCCCCCCCCCCCTCCTCATTTTAAAAGATTGGAGGGTAGACAAATTGTAAATCTAATAGTCTCCTATTCTACAATTTAAATTCATATGACTAATGAAAAAGAAAGAGTTGGATTATTAGCACCTCTCTAATCTTCTATAAAACTTCTTTTCAATCATTTTTATTTTAATTCCAAAACTTTTTTAATACACTTCTATTTTTAAAAATTTAATATTTTTATTGCTAAAACTCAAAATAGTACTTTTTTATTTTTTTTCTTTTGCAAATTTGTCGTTATCCTACACATAAATTAAAAAGTTTTACGGGTGATGAATTTTTAATGGTGCGTTTACTTTATGGGAATGAGAATGGGGTGAAATGGAAATGAGCTGGGAATGAGAATGAGGAATGGGAATAAGATTTTAATGTTTGGCATTTGCAAAAATAAATGAGAATGAGAATGGCTGGAATATCGTTGACGTGTTTATTTGGCAAAATAAATGGGAATGAAGAATGAGAATAAGAATCATTTACCAAAATACCCATAGTATTAATAATTAATAAAAATAATTAATTTATCATTATTAACAATATTATCATTATTGTTGTTGTTATTATTATTACTAAAAATAATATTAACAATAATTAATAATAACTAAAATAATAAAGTTAATAACATTTAATAATAATTGTATCACTCCCATTGAAGGTGTCAGCTTGCCTTCACTGACATGTTTCTGATAAAATCCTTGATAAAACCCAATTGCAAAAGATTTTTAAGCGGTTTAAATTATGTTAATTTTTTGTCTGCAATATCAATAGGATCAGCAAACCATTACATGATAGGTTAAAGAAAACTCATTGTTGTGTGGTCAGAAGAACATCCAAATAATCAGTCAGAAAGTCTTAAAACTGGTTTGTGATGGTGGAACTATTTTCAGCTAAACCTGAATATAAAAGAACATTGTCCCAAAGAAATTCCATGAAAAGACTAATGAAACTCAAGCCCACAATAAAGCGTTAAAATGGATTAGGTATCATCATACCAATAAAAAAGATTTCTTTCAAAACTACACTTTGCATTCATATTTTCAAAATGACATGAAATCGGTTTAGCGGAGTCAAATTAATCCTAAAGACCGATTAAAACTTGTCGGTGAAGGCAAGCGACCTTTGAATGGGAGTGATGGTTCCTTTGGAAAGGTAATGACAAGAAACCTGACTTTAGTTTGAAATAAAAGAAACTTTAGAACTAGAAATGGCTAGACAAACTTTTTTTAGTTACCAAATAAAAAAGTCTTTAGATGTTTGAAATGTTGTTCAATGGATTGAGAAAAAATCAACACATCATCAATATAAAGCAATGCAAAAATCAAGAAAAGTTATAAATATAGTTCGCCAATTCCTGAAATTCTTGAAGATGCGTTTTCAAAACCAAAAGGCATTCACGTCCATTCGTATTGTCCAAATGGAACAAAGTGAAAGCGGTTTAGCGGTCTTTAGGATAGATGAAACTCTTCTCTTGCGGTGATATGTTTAAAGCCAACACTGTTATTCCAAAAACCAATCCAATGGAAAGATATCAATCTTCGGATGAATGGATTCTTGAAGGAGCTACTCAACCAGTAATTAAAAACGGCAACTTGAGCCAAATACTGAGTTCTGAAAATGTGACCAGGTATTCGGATGGTAAAGTCAAATTATCTTTTAGGAGATCTACATCCATCAGATTCACGATAAAGATTCGAGTTCCAGTATTCCTCGTTTACAAAGAAGTTTTCAAAAATCCCTCTGGTATAAATCTTCCTTTTGAACCTATAAATAGTCAAACTAGGTTTTCCACCTCGGACATACCCTAACTCTTCTATACATTCTCTGACTATGCAACTGAGTATTCCTCTATCCTGTCTGCACTAGTCGCCAAAGCCGGGAAGAGAGAAGGAACCTTCTCCTCCAAACTTCTCCATTTTGCGGTCACCGAGAATGTAATAAATATTCTTGAAAAGATTTTTGAGTTGGATAAAACTCTTTTTACACAATGATTTTTTATTCAAACGTTAATAAAGAAAAAGACTTTGGTTTTTTAAACATTTCTTGAACCAAAGAAAAGAAATTCAACAAGTTTATTATGAATTTGTGAATACACGCAAAATTCATATCTTATTTTTTATTGGTTTGATATTTATGTCTCGGAAAATGACATTTCTACCTTTTTAAAGAATCAAATCCCATTACCTTGGAAAAGAAAGCTATTTGAATGGAACCTTTACGGTAGTGGAAAGAATCATAGAATCCTAAGCATCCACCTCTTGGGAGTCTAACCATTGAACATGGCGAACCTCTTGTTGAGATCAAAGCTTCGCATATAAGATCGTAAAGAAAGGCTGAGATATGGATTTTAGATAGCGATGATGAGAATAATTCTTGTAATGTAATCTAAATCACGATAGGAAAAGCTTGATTAACTTTCATTATAGAAAGTCAATTCCGAGAAGTCACTTGTTATTGTCCCCACTCTGCTCCGTGAAATGGAGTTCTTGAAAAGCTTAAGAACTATTTTCAAATATTTTCAGGTTTCAAAACATAATTAGCTTGTTCAAGAATCCAAATCGAATTTGCACAAGCCATTGAAACGACTCGATGAATAGAAACATCTTCTTATGTGCTTCTACTTTTAAAGTCCAAATTGCTCCCGATAAGGCTCAATCTAGCAAGATTGGTGTATTAGAACAAGATCAATCTTCTATAGCCTCTTCTAACATGTGCTTTCAAAGATGAGTCTATCCCTAAAGCCAATAAAATCCATTAGGGGAACTAGCTCTCCCAACTCGTAAGAACTCCTCCGCACCTTGCCATTGATAATGGACCAAGTGCATTAAACCAATCTCATTTTAATGCATCCTGCTTCTATGAATGGAACATTGATGGTATGTCTCAAATACAATATCTTAGGATTTTTGCAATGATGACCATGGCAATATAATGCCTATAAAACTCGTGGAACTTCCGATGCCATTGCGAAATTCTCACTGTTTTGGTTACCGGTCAACTAAAAGGTCAGGGGATCATCTTCTCACCAAACAAAGAACAACTAGACATCCTAAATTTATTCAAGTAGATTTTAAAACGAGCCCCCATTCTCGATTTAATCAATAACCCTATTCAGATCTTTGTTGCTACTCGACTTGACTATTTCTCTTCATTTCATGAGGTGACCCTTCACCTACGAGCCTAAAATCTTTGAGTTGCTACATAACTCGGTATTTATAAACTTAGTGAATTCCAAAGTTACAAACCACTTTCTTTACTGAGACTCTTCCTTGGGGATGATGCAAATCATACAACCCGGAAGGAAAAAATTCCTTCAGATTGCCTACTCCTATTGGGAGAAAAGGTTAGAAATTCTATCAAAGCCCTTTATGATAATCGTGATTCTTTATAACGAGCCTCACCTATGGTGAACTAGTCGATTTTGTCAATAAAGAAGGTTTAAAGATCTGTCAAGATTTGAAATTACGAAACGGCTAAAACGGGAGCTTAAAAGTCTAAGCAAGAATTAGGCAGTTTTGCGCAAAACAATTCAACTATGATCCCTTTAAAACTTCTACTTGAAAAGATTGTAATGGTAAGTGTTCTTCTAAACCTTACAAAAACATTACAAGTCTAAAGCTTTAGAAAACCTCTAATGTATTTTTAGAGAATCTTTTTATAAAAGTCCCCAAGACCTTATAAAACCTCGTTTCTCTAAAAGAAGAGACTCAGCCAAAACCTCTTCCTCTTAAACCAAAACCTCTTTAATTATAAAGAAGCTACATGTTTTAAATGTGGCAAAGGACATTTGCAAAAATATTGCGAGGATAAATAGAGACTTCAAGAGATTAGTCTTAGTGAAGGAGAGTCCTTTTCCAAAATTGCTCCTCCGCTCAATGAGTCTACCGACTCGATTCAAATTTTCCCTCACAAACAGGACCCTTGCTGTGTTGATGAGTTACTGATCGCAAACACTGGGACAAGGGCTCATTCGTATATTGGGTTCAAATGGAACAGTTGAGCGCTTGTAATCATTTTGTGGATATCAAGGCAGCTTCCGATTCTTTGTGAACTTTTAAAGAAAATTAATGTTTTGACTAAAGAACAAGAAACTTTTCTTGAACTCGTAAAGCATATTTCAGACCCCATTCTTCAAAAAGATTACCTTGACAAACTTCTAAAAACTCTAGAACTCAATAAAGCAGAAACTTCTAAAGCCCCAATAATCAAAAGGAATACTTATGACCTCACTGAAATCTTGGACAAAAAGAAAACAAGGAAAACAATAACTCCCAATATCCAAGACCTTCAAAAGGAAATTAAAGAAATCAAACTTGAAATTAAAGAATTAAAAGAGAAGCAGAAAAATGACTCAGAAACAATCCAGCTTTTATTGCAAAAACAACTGGAAGATAATTCTGATAAAGAATCAAACTCTGGTGAAGAAAACGAACAACAACTTGAAAACTTTGAATCAATCCCCAATGATTTTCTTTTTGTTCTAAAACAAATCACCACAAGAAAATATTTGATCAAAATTACTTTAAAATTTTCTAAAGATTTTGAAATTGACACCATTGCCCTCTTTGACACTGGTGCTGATTTGAATTGTAGTATTTCTTGCAAATCCTGCATTGCCTAAAATTGTTGAGACTGATGCATCAGACCTAGGTTATGGTGGGATATTAAAGCAAGTTGACAGTAATAAAGAACAGATAGTACAATATGTTTCTGCACATTGGAATGATTGCCAGAAAAATTATTCTACTATTAAAAAAGAAATTTTATCCATTGTTTTATGCATTTCAAAATTTCAAAGCGATTTATTAAATCAAAAGTTTCTACTTAGAATTGATTACAAAGCTGCAAAACACGTTTTGGAAAAAGATGTTCAAAACATTGCATCTAAACAAATTTTTGCACGTTGGCAAGCTATTTTAAGTGTTTTTGATTTTGATATTGAATTTATTAAAGGAGATACAAATTCTCTCCCTAATTTCCTAACCAGGAATTTCTCCAAAACAGATAATGCCGCCAAAAGAAGAGACAAAGGAAAGGGATCCTCACGAACCCATATCCAAAACAACCCCTAAAGCCTCCCAATCTTCTCCACCTAAAGAAAAATTGCTTTCTTCAAGAATGCC